>JAESVK010000135.1:267906-282875 GCA_017140935.1 Hamamelis virginiana
CATAAAATGTGCTTTTTGGAATGAAGATTTTTTTTTTTTTTTTTTTTCTCCCGGGGGGGGGGGGGGTTCAGAGAAAGTGGGGTTGCTGGTTGTGCAAAGTAATTTTGTTTTAATAATAATAGTTGATGTCAAGTTTGGGAAAATGTCTGAGAGCTGTACAAGACTGACATTTGATAACTGAAATCCCTGCACTTTATATGTAGTGTATGATGCAGAAGTTGGGACTCAATTTGAATGGAATCATTTCAATTGCATATGAACCTTGCCTAACAAAGCTTGCTTTTTGCAGAGAAACCCTACAGCTGGTGTCAGAGATGATAAAAAAGGTCTAGATGCTGCAAACGGATCTACCAATAATACCAAATTCTTGATTGAAAAAGAACCTGCTCATGCACCATCAAATCTTGTGTTTGGTTACCTCAATCTCTTTTCTGATGGTGTTGTAAGTATGTGTTACCTAATATTAATATTCAAGCTCTCACTTTGTCTGTGAAAAAAATTTTAGTGGTTGATTCAGATAATGCGATTTTACTTGATATATTGACATTTTGACTGAAAAGAAATTTATGTATTCAGACATTGTGTGTTAAAATTGCAGCACAATTTCACTGATGGGATCGCCTTAGGAAGTGCTTTTCTTCTTTATGGATCTGTTGGCGGGTGGTCTAGAACTCTTTTTTTGCTTGCACATGAGATTCCTCAAGAGGTTAGAGTTCTTCATTTTGAACCTTCATTTTCTGTATACGACTTTAACCTGTTCGAGAATCAAATCATCAATATTTTTAATATTAAAATATTGACATCAACTTTGGACTAGTAATAATTTCTCATTGTATGTAAATTCAATTGTCTAGGATGGCATCTTCATGCAGTGAGTGGTTATTTTTGTTTTGTAGTGGTATGTGTTTGAACTCCATGAATAACTTTAATTTGTCTGGGTTCCTTTATTTCAATTGCTGACATTTCTCTTGATTCTTGAGCTTTTCTTTAGGAAGAAGAAAAGACACAAACTCTCTCTTAAGAAATTTTATAAAGCAACAGGATATTTCAGTAAATCGATATTTAGGATTGTCTATATAAGCATACTGTCTGTCTTCAACAAGGTTTCAACCCCTATGATGCATTGCAAATCATGCAAAAATGTTTGAAAATAATGCAAGTGGAATGTGACCCACTAGATGGTGGGTTCCTACCCAATTGTGGAGCCAGGACATTACTATAGTTGGGGCACCTTTGGTTTAGTATTAATGTTTTGTCCTAATTCTAGAAACTAAAGAAATCTACTGACCTATGATACCTGGACTCGGAACCTTACCCCAAGGTACTCGTGTCGACATGACATGGCATGACACGGGTACAAGTATGGGATCCGTGCCGGACAAGTCACCTATGCAGTCAGACACAGTTGGGAGGAGGAGAAGAAACACGGTATTTATTCTGACATTATGGGCCAACCAAACGTTCTAAAATAAATAATATCTTGCTCCCTTTTGATTGGCCCTTCCCTGGTACTTAATTTTTCCTTTGTTAACAAGTTACTGGAAGTATAATGGGACTTTATGCTATGTGGTAGCTACTGTAGGATACAATCATACTCTAAGCTGCACTGAAATTCTCTCATCGAATGCATTGTTAAGTTCATTTATTTGTTTTTATCTTTTGGAGTTCATACCTGGTTTACCCTCTTGAGCAGGTTGGTGATTTTGGAATTTTGGTAAGGTCTGGTTTCAGTGTCTCTAAAGCTCTCTTCTTCAACTTTCTCTCAGCACTGGCAGCACTAGCAGGAACTGCATTGGTGATTTTTTTTTTTTTGGTTTTAGCAGTGCAGATTTAATCATATTTTATTTATCTCAAATGATGAAACAGTAAATGAATAAATATTGCTCCGCTTGTCGTAGGCTTTGCTTGTCGGACAAGATCCAGGGCAGTCATCTTTGATTGAGGTAAAAAATTTCACTGTTGAAGGGAAGTGTTGGTTGGTGGTTATGATTTCAAGTAAAAAAAAATAAAAAAGAAAATAAATAAATATAATTCCTTTCATGCAGGGATTTACAGCAGGTGGATTTATCTACATTGCAGTTGCTGGGGTGCTTGCGGAAATGAATAACAATGGCAACTCAACATTGAAGAGTACGGCAATCCAATTAATCTCACTGATGTTGGGGATGGTTGTTGCCCTTTGTATTTCTCTCGTAGAGTGAGAGTGTATATACAACTCTGTATGTACATCAAATATAAATTGCACAGGTTGTTGCCCTTTGTTTTAAGTTCTGAGTGGGCAGCTGTACATTTTGGATGAGCCATAATGGACATCTCTCTATCAAAGGCAGTGAATCTGTGCTTTATTCACATTAACCAATATAATTGGCATCATTCTACTTTTCTGGGTTTGATTAGTTATATTAAAGGAGGGTTATGTATTTGCACCAAAAATAGAGAGGGTTGTGAAATTTTGGTGGGAAGTATCATTTTTGTCCCAGGTTCTTTCTTAGCACTGATGCTTGATTATTTGATTGAAATTCTTTTTGAAGTTGCTTTCTTATGTATCCTAAGCTTGATCTCTTTAAAAATTGCATCCCGTGTCCATCTCTCTCTCTCTCTCTCTCTCTCCCACCACCCACTCCCCGCCGCGCTCCAATATAGAATTTAGAATAGTGTGTGTGTATATATATAATCCTGTCAGTAAGCTTTTATTGTAATCTTCTTTTGTTCTTGATTGGGAATTAATAGTTTAAGTACTCGATTATATGTGCAGTTTGTCAACAATAATAATTGCTTTCACTCCTTTTACTCCCTTTAATACACAGTGGCTATGCTTTTTGTAATTTTGTCCCAGGCTGTCAAAGTTGAATGGTAGGGAAGGTTTCACTTTAATTTTTTGGGCGGGGTACTTATTCCCTCATCTGTAGCATTGGAATAAGCACTCTCTCAAATTTTTATTTATTTTTTAAATTGTGGCATGGGAATACGCAGTCACGCCAAATTGGTTTAGCCGTTCGGTGTTAGTCGATGCAATTACCCTCTGGTTAAGCCCAATCAGAAGCGGACATACACCCAATCAATACCATGAATTACCCTCTGGTTAAGCCCTCAGTTCAGATGCCACTTGAGTGCTGAGCGGCCTGAACGTTGATGGATTAAATAGAACGATTATCAGTATCTTAATCCAGAGCCACTAAACCGACTTTTGAATTCAAAGTAAATCATGCATTTGCCAATACTCTCTGGCTTTGTAGTCTTCTTAAAGCATGACATGGAATCATTTTGGTTTAATTTCATGGCTAATTTATTCCAGGTTAATTGGAGTGAGAGCTAGAGACGATTGGGAATGATTATATATTTATATCTAAAGGGAAATGCTTCCTAACAGAAAAGATTATGGGACGATTCTTTCAACTCGTTCTACAAATAAAATAAAATATTAAGAGGATCAAATTTTAGAATATGTTTTTTTAAACCATCTTATGTGTAGCACAGCCCATCTGAATTGAAATGCACAAAAATAAATGTTCTACCATATTACCACGATTAAAAAAAAAAAAGTGTAATATTATGTTCGCGTGGCATATATTACTCTTCAAAAAATGACTATATTTTGGGAATATGTGTTTTTAATTCTTCGAACCAAAAATATTATTATAATTCTTCCAAACAACTTTTTTGTTGTTTTTCTATTTTTTGGCACTATGAGAAGTGAAAATTGTTTGCTTTACATAAGAACCAAATAGGCTCCACATTTCTAGGAAACGTTATTTTATTTTATTTTTCCAAATCACTTAGATTTTTTTTTTTTGCCAAATCACTGGAAGCAGGTTTCCTTGAGATTTTCAGACATTAATTCCCATTTTGACATGGAAGAATTTTGGTTAAGATGAGCTAAACACATTTGACATTTTTTTTTTTCTCCCCCTTCTATTTGAAGGTATTGAATGTGTGCTTCATTAAACATACACACAAGTAAGTATATAAAGTATGAATCTTATTAACCACGAATTAAAATAATAATAAAGAGTGGTATACCCAAAGACATTTGTGAACGTTGATTGGAGTTTGAAAGTTGAAGCTTGCATGATTGATTGATTGATACTTACTCACAAGGACGTTAGAATTAATGTAGATATTTGGATATAATTGAGATGAGTTTTGTAGATAATATACAGCTAGAACATGAATTTAGAAATACTAGTACAACTCCTTGCTACAACTAATAGCTAGGAATTGAATCTCTTGTTCTATAGCACCTTACATCATTATGAAACCATGATGAGTTGACAAGAGTGGAGATGGAACTCATGACTTGTATATATATATATATATTGTCAAGAGTCAAGACTCAAACTCATTGAATTGCTCAAGCATTTGAAATATTGTGATATTGTGGGTTGGGAGAGCAGAAAGAGGTGGCATTCTCATTAGAGGGGTTATTGTACTATGTTCGCCGCGGGTAAGAGTATGATGCCTCTTCCGCACCCCTTGAAGAGGTGGCTCCGCTGCTGCTGCTGCCGCCACTCTTTCTTTCCTTGCTGGCGCTGATAGTTCAACTCTCTTCCGCATGCTCTCACCAAACCTTTCCTCGCGCATTCCTCCATTCTATTTATATATTGTGTTTTACATGAAACAAAGTTGAATAATTAGACATGTCTTAATAGCAAATAGTGACTGCATGTTTTGTCGGAAAATGTTATGCATCACTGTAAAAAAACACACTACGAAATTGCTACAAATTATAATACGGTAATTTGTATTATAATACGGTAATTTGTAGTAAAGTCCCCTGTATTTCATGGGACAGATGGAACGTACACAGTGAAATACTGCGTTTGTAATTAATGGCACTGTAAAAATGGCCAAAATAATTTCCGTGAAGAAAAATTTCACAAATAGACCCTTGAATTTAGAATCATTCTAGACTCTGTTAATTCCACTCCACTAGTTCACAATTTTGTTTCTTGACAAATGGAAACATGAAGCAAATTGCGTCTAGTAATCACGAATAATATGGAAGTCACAATGTGCGAGAGAGTTTCAAATTATCAAAAAAGCAAAGTTAATGGATGTAGCACAGGTTAGTCCCGACTAACTGAGAATCAAATGTAACAAAGTGGTACTAACATTATAAATTCAAGGGAATTATATATACATGTGTGTGTGTACTTACATTCATAATAGAAGAGTCTGGCACTGGGCATTTGACGGGTCTATCTTCATCAGGTGGTTCCATTGGATGCTCAATTGGCCAGAACTCGATGTCATCTTCGACCCCATGATGCCGCACATCCATACCACCCCTATCTGATGTATCTCCGCTTTCATCTATCAATAGAGCCAAGCTTTCCTTTTTATCCTATTATATATTCAAAAAATAAACTCAAACTAGTAAGCTTAAAAACAATAGAATCAGTAATATTAAGTAAAGACCCATAGTCACATTATATTCAAGAAAAACAATGCCCACTTCACTTGTGTGTGTGTGTGTTTATGTGAGAGAGAGAGAGAGAGAGAGAGTCTTACTAAATCATCTCCACATGAAAAACCCACAACAGAAATTTCCATAAGTTCATATATGCCAGAAACACTGCCAAATTGCCAATGTTACTTTAGAGAGAAAAAGAGATAGAGACAGAGAGAGAAAGAAAAAGAGCATGAAAAGGGGTAGTACCACGAGGAGAGAGGTGGCGCTGTGGGATCGCCTATACAGTGAAAGACGATGAAAGATTCCACCATCTTCTCTTTTCATTTGCTACTACTTTACTTTTTAACCTTTTCCTTTCTTTATCATCGGGTCCCCCTTCTGTCTCTCTCTCTCTCTCTCTCTGTGTGTTAAATATATATTATATGCACACTCTGGAAATGAGCCCTTTCGCTTTCTCGCTTTAAGAACAGTAACAGTTTGGTTGAAAATCTAACAATCTCCTACTTTTCTGCTTTTGCAGCAGGAGAAATATGATCTTGTGTTGTACGTGCCACGATATACCCAAGAGAGAGAAAGAGAGAGAGAGAGAGAGGCTTTGCAATGAAGGGAAAGCGCAGTAGAGCGGAAAGCGCGAGATAGCGGCCTGCCCCTTTAGACCAATTTCGTAGCCGTCGACGACATTCATTTCCATATGGAAAATCTTTATTTATTTTTTTCTTTTTTGGGTAGCGGGCAAGAACTGATTATTCCAACTGTTGAATTTTTTTTTATTCAAATATATGTTTTGAATTTGTTATAATAAAATACACAGTCATTTAAATTCAAATGCTCTAATTGTGGTAGATTTTTTTTTTGGTTCATGTCTCTATTTCTGTTTTCTTCCAAACCAAGTACAAGTTTTTAGACACTTCTACGTGTTTTAGAGAAAAATGAATCTGGCCAAACTTGAATTCAAATTTGAATTAATTTTTCGATCTAATCTATTTTGAATCCATCTTTGGAGCAAGAATTTTTACATTTAGGTTCAAAAAATGAATTTGAATCTACTTTTGAATCTACCATTAGAGTTGCTCTTACCATTTATAATTCACTTCACATATGTTGCTAGGGTTGGATATGGGTTGTGTTAGGGTATGAAGGTATTGGTTTTAGCCCACTTGTGGTGCTTTCTTTAACCCAATTCATTTAAGGCGCCTAATCGGAATACAACATTTTTTTTAAGAAGAGGAATGCAACATTAGAGGATGCATAATCACTTTCAATTGAACTATTTTGGAAAATATGTACAATATAAATTTGGGTAATTTGGTTGGAAGTCCCACATAGGGAGACTTTCGTTGCAAAAGTCCTCCAAAGACTTTCTTTTTGCGAAAAGTCCTACTGTTATTTTGGGAAAAAAATAACCCTTACTTTTAGTTATTGTTAGCGTTACGGCTTCCACCCATATTTGTTAAATGATTTTGATGATAACAAACATTGTGTTTTGATCTCTCATGTACATATGAATACATTGTTGTATTACATATGAATATATTGATATATTGCATATGAATATTTCGTTGTTCATTTATGATTATTGCCAAATCTTTTTGAATGAATGTTTATTATTTGACAATATCATATTTGTTATTGATTAACATTGTCATATTTATTGAATGTTTGTTTGGCTAACCTTATTGATTGATTGACATTATCCTATAGTTCTTGTATATCCATTTTGGTATATGTATTTATAAGAGCATGATTCAAGTTGTCAATGAAGAAGGCTCAAGCCATCATGAAGATGAAGCTCATGCACTACAATGAACCTTGTGTGGATATGAATATGTTGTATATTCACTAAGGACCATGAAAAGAGCCATTGCATTGATGCAATCCAAATGAAGCCAAGCTCAAGCCTAGCACAAGCCAAGCACAAGACTTGAAGAACCTTTGTGAAAACTTTAAGTTCTTTCTTGTGTGAGTGTTTAGGATTTATATGTAAATCTCTCTATTAGGATGAACTCTCTTGGCTCAATTGACAATGACTTAAAGACCATATGTTTTAACTTGGAAAAAGTACTTTTTGGTCACAAATTGATTCAAACTCTTAGTGGGCTATTTGGATTCAAAAACAATAATACACTTATTGTTTTTGAAATTCTGTTTTTTTGCTGACGAAAACTTCAAACTTAAAATAGACATATCTCTCTCATCCGGACTCCGTCTTCAATGATCTTGGTATCCACGGAAAGCTTGAGAAGTCTAGTTTTTGAATATGTAACTTTCAAATCAAAATTTTTTTTGGGGTTAGTCGACTAACCCTTGATGTCTAGTCGACTAACTGCAGGGCAGTAGCCTATTTTGGGAAAATAAGTTCCTAGTCGACTAACACACCTTTCCCAGTCGACTAACCGTGCCTGGAAACTTTTTCAAAGGTATTTTAAACCTTCTAGTGGACTAAACAATTGTGCCTAGTCGATTAATCGACCTGGCTGCTCAATAGCGGCTAGTTTTTAACACTACAAATGGCTCTATTTTGACTCCCAAGGGCCATATATGTTTTGGAACCTATTTATACTCATTATATGAGTCTTGAATCAACTAATGATCATACACCAACATACTCAAACTTAGTTTACAACATTTTGGGTGATTTAATCACTTGGTTCATCATTCTCTCTTGAAGCCAACTTAGTTCTTAATCTTTGAGAGATTTTAGTGAGAGCTTTATCATTGTACATTATCTACTCTTTAAGGAGTTTCTCTATTGTACATATTCTCAATCTTCATTTGTAATTTTGTGAGAGTTAAAGGTTTTGTGAATCCCTTGTAGGTAAGAATCTGTGATAACCCAAAAATTTTAAATGCTTAGTTATGAGATTATCTGTGAATTTTGGGGTGATGTGCAATTAAATAAAATGTTAATTATCTTATTTTAAAAATTTAGGTGGGGTTAATTTTGTAAATAAGCAGGTTAGATTTTAAAATAACTTTTACAAAATTTTTGCAAACTTAGTCCCCACTTTTTTTTATAACCCGTGCATAGCCCCCCCTCATTTTTATCTTTTGCAACAAGTTTTTAGAGAGAGAGAGAGAGAGAGAGAGAGGGTTTGAGAGCTGCCGAGAGAAAGAAGAATAGTGGTGTCGCTGGATGCTGGCCGAAACCTCATCGGAATCTCGCCGGAGTAGCTGACTGGACTCCATTGTTGAGGAAGCTAAGGTAAGTCAAGTTTGCATGTCAGATTTTCTCCATTTTCTTTCTTTCTATTCTTGTGTTTTGAATCTCGATTCATACTTGTGAAAGAGATTTGTAAAGTTTAAAGTTTAAACTTTAAATCTAGATGAGTTTTGTCTCAAAAAAGGGTTTTAAACGGTGTGATTCAACCTTTTAAGTCTGCTGGTATGTGAATCGACTGCATGCATGGTTGGTTTGATACAAATTGTTCATTTCAGACTTTGATTCGATTAGCTGTGGAGGCGTATCTGAGCTTAAACCAAACAACCGTGGATTGGTTTTGAGATTTCGAAGCTTAAAAACCATTCTCGTGAGGCCCCCTGTTTTAAATATGCATTTCGAGGTTGAACAAATCAAAACACATGTTATATGTTTCATTTTCAACTTATAAATTTAATTTAGATAATCTTGAGTCTGCATATAGAGATTTAACTGCTGAAAGGTTTAAAATTTTGGGTCTTTATTGGACTGTACTGGAAGGGCCGTGAGCAGCAACCATGACTGCTCTACCCGAGCTCTAAATTTAAGGTTTGATGATAAATCAAGCTAAACTACTTTACATGTGACAAATTTCAATTTTAAAATTTATATTTTGGCAAATCAGTGGGACAAAAATACTTGCTTGTATTGAGAATTGTTGTGATGATTTGAAAATATGAGTTTTTAATTAATTGTGTGAAGACCCACGACAACCACTGTTATTTTGCTCCAAGTTATGATTTTTTGATTTGTTTTCAAAGCAGTGTTAATTATATAACATGTAGGACTTATTCAAGTTTTGAAATATTGTTTGAACTTTAAAAGAACTGGATTGAAGGTGATCATAGACACCAGTCATGGCAGCTCCCTGTGTGAGCTTTAATATGGGTTTGAAACTGAATCAAGGTTTTAAATAAATGATGTAAGGTTTTAAAATGATGATTTAATGTTTATTTGCTTTTTGAATAAGATTACAGGGATTTGAAATCACTTGTATGTAGATTTTTCAAGGCACTTGAGTTTTGATTTCTGTGTTTATTGTCCAAGGATGAAACCGTGGGTTTCATGACCTTCCTGAGATTTAAAACCATGCTAGACTTGTGTATAAAGTTGATAACTAATAGATTTATTATAGTGAAGTGGTTTGAGAATGAATTTAAGGTTTTAGAAGATTTATTTATACTTGGGTTGAGGGATAATATCTATTGCAGGTTATTTTCTTGTGGAGGAGATGACCATTACCGATAATGGCATGAGGCATTATCGGTAATGGCTGTCTTCATGGGCACCAGAAGGCTTCCATTACCGATAATGCTTTCTACCATTATCGGTAATGGGTCTTAATGCTTGTTTTCCTCTTCGATTTTCTTTTTGTCATAACTTTTGCATATGAACTCCATTTGAGACGTATTTATATGTACGGAAAGCTTGTAAAGTCTAGTTTTTAAACTTATTGGTTTTGAAGTCAAATTATTTTTAAAAAGAGAAATATTCTGGAAATACCAAATTTGCCTCTCGTGTGTGCACTTAGTCTTCTTTGGCCTATACCTTCTCTTCCACTTTACCTTTGGCCATGAGATTCAACGTGTGGTTTCTAAACACACTTGGGATTATGTCTTGGAGGTTTTAAAGTCTTGGGTTTTGCGTTTTGAGGTTTTGAATCCTTAAGAGTCGTGAGTAAGCAGTTTTAAAAGTCACATTGCCTTACTTTAGAACTGTAGATGCTTGTGCTTTCTTTTGATCCTTTTTGCTTGCATTGTTGTTTGTTTGTCAGTGTTAGTTGGGTCCTTTGGAGGACCACTTGGATTGGGTGCATCAAGCATTGCAGTGGGAGGCTCGTGGAGCCACAAGGGCTGGAAAACACAGCTGTATTGAGGTAGGGATAAGTAACATTTTACTGTTAGTAATGATATATTTGTTTTTATAACTATTATGAGAACTCTACGCATTTCTAAACGTTTATTGAATGATATGATTTACGAATGGTTGCGAACCTTGATCCTTGTCTTATAACTGTTACGATAACAATATGGACTATAAACTCTGATTTTAAATGACATGGCTTATGATGGTTAGAGAACCCTGTTTACCTATTTGAACTGTAAATCTTGATTTAAATGATATGATTTATAAATGCTGATGAACCTTGTTCCTTATTGAACTGTCAAATCAAATACATGGAATATACCTGCTTTGTGAACCATAGAATTTGTGTGGCATGTTTATGAACTATATGAAAGGTTTTGCGTGATAATGCCTTATAAATTGTTAACTGTTTCAAATGTGGAGATGATACTTATCCACCAAATGTTTTATGAACTAAGGATGATTGAGCTATAACTAAATGGTTTTACAAATGATACATGTGGATGTTATTTTAAGAAAGCCCATTCTCGCAAATGTCTATATGATTTAAGAAGGTGGTTTGATATACCTTTGAACTATTATCATTCCTTGGTTTCTGAATATGGTTTTGGAAACATGTCTTATATATTGATTTGAAATCGAGCTTTGGAAATGTTTGTATTCAAATGGAAACGCCTGTATAAGGGTTTCTGGGTTACGGTATATTCTAGATGCCATGTGATGGATTCTGGTTCTTGATATGAGATTTTACCACGCGAGGATGTTAGCGGTGTTTCGACCTGTCTCCGGTCTTGGCCTCATCTCGGTGGACATAGCATGATGATTAGTTATATAATTTTAGAACATGCATTATTATATATATATTATGGTGGACTGAATTGTATCATTGGGTGTTTGGGGCCCATGGCCCCTTTCGATTATATTTTTGGGTGCGACTGTGACTACGGTCCCCTGCCTGGTTTAGTAGTAGCCCGGTTGAGCTAAAAGCTTGTTAGCCTAGAATCAACAGCCCTATAATACAATTCAGTCCAAGTTTTGGATATGTTAGGGACCTAACGAAGTGATGCATATGCCAAATCTGACCGAACTCCATACCGATGGGTATACTATGGACCCTGCGCGGTGACATATAGTGCTATGATATGGACTAGGACGTTATTTGGTTATTGTCCACATGCGATGGGACATTCCGCATGCGAGACATATGCCTGGTAACTAGTTATTGGTTTTCTGGTTACTCGATTCGACATTAGAGGATATGGTTTTTCACTGAAAGTCCACACAGCTTTTAAACACTGTTTTTGAACTGATTTGTTAAAATCTCTGAGCTTTGGAAATATGAAATCTTTATGAATATTCCATGTATCAAAATGTTGTTATTGATGTGTAGAGGTTATATTATCCCTACTGAGCACGTTGACGCTCACCCCTGCTTTATTGCAGTGCATTTCAGGTTGACTCGGGGTACATATTTGCTTGGCATATTTTCGCTGCTATGAAAGTGATGGATAGCTGCATAGTTATTTTCCTGCATTGGTCATATACATTTCATGAGAAATATATTATGTATTATTCAGTTATTTAGAGTACTTTTGATTTATGATTCAGCCCATTTGCCAGGGATGTTGACAATATATTTGATTTCCTAATTATATTATATTTGACGATTGGGTCATAATGTATGGACATGACATTTCATTTTATTATATATAATCTTTTCTTGTATCTCATGAGGAAATACGAATGAGCAGGACAGGTTGTACCTCTATTTTGACACTTGTTGACCTATCCGGAAGGGTCGGTATGGATGTTAGGTTGGGGCGTTACAGAATCTACCACCTTGAAAGTAGATTGTGGGTGAGTGTCTTCCACCTTTGAAAGAAGACAACTTGTAAATGTTTCTTCACCTTGAAGGAGTGATCCATAGTGGATTGTGAAATCCTCAAGACGAGACTCTTGAGGCGTGGATGTAGGCGGAGACCGAACTACGTTAAATCTTTTTGTTTGAATCTCTTTAACTCTATCTCTTGCTTTACATTTTATACTTGTTATATTGTTGTATTGAGATTCATACTCATCTTCTTTCATTTACAATTAAATTTATTAACTTGTTTATCTTCCGCTAAATTTAATTGAATCATGATTTTTAAATTTGATAATTTTTGTTAAAGTTTGCTTAGTTCATCATTCTCTCTTGAAGCCAACTTAGTTCTTAATCTTTGAGAGATTTTAGTGAGAGCTTTATCATTGTACATCATCTACTCTTTGAGGAGTTTCTATATTGTACACATTCTCAATCTTCATTTGTAATCTTGTGAGAGTTAAGGGTTTTGTGAATCCCTTGTAGGTGAGAATCTACCACCTTGAAAGTAGATTGTGGGTGAGTGTCTTCCACCTTTGAAAGAAGACAACTTGTAAAGGTTTCTCCACCTTGAAGGAGTGATCCATAGTGGATTGTGAAATCCTCAAGATGGGGCTCTTGAAGCGTGGAGGTGGGCGAAGACCGAACCACGTTAAATCCTTGTGTTTGAATCTCTCTAACTCTATCTCTTGCTTTACATTTTATACTTGTTATATTGTTGTAGTGAGATTCATACTCATCTTCTTTCATTTCCAATTAAATTTATTAACTTGTTTATCTTCAGCTAAATTTAATTGAACCATAATTTTTAAATTTGGTAATTTTTGTTAAAGTTTGCAATACATCTATTCACCCCCTCTAGAGGTATATACTTGGGCCTACAATTAGTATCAGAGCAGGTGCTCTTCATTTGATTATCTTATTGAGCTAAAGATTTTTGCAAACTTGTTTATTTGTTATTTTATAGGATTAAATTTTGAAAAGAATTATTCTCTTCGTGTACATGTTCATGAATTTGATGAATCTACCTCTCTTAGATGTGTAAATGATTTTGATGATGATTTTGTTAATAAACCATCTTATGAGGATCTTCTAAGGTTATGTGAATTTTCTTTGAAGAAAACTGATGCTTTGAATAAAATTCACAAAGTTTTGAAAAATGATTTGTCATCTATTTGAAAAGAAAAAGAGGCTCTTCAAAAACTAAATTTAACTTTGGTTAAAGAAATTAAGGATTTGAGAAACATTCTTTCTACCTGAACTTTATCAAATGATGTTGAAGACTTGAAAAATGAAAATACAATTTTAAAAAGCAAAATTGAGAGTATTGTACAAAATTTGAAAATTTGTGAAAATGAAAGATTTATTTAACAAAAGAAATAGACATGTTAAAAAAGGGGAAATGTATTTCAAAAATTGCTCATGTTTCAAAAACTAAAGAGCCACCTTTTGTTATCAAGGCTAGACCCAATTATATTCCTACTTGTCACAATTGTGGTGGTAAAGGACACATTCGTCCCAAATGCCCAAGACCCAATGCTAAGACTTTTGTAGATAAAAGTCGAAGATATTGGCTTGAAGAACAAACCTAGGAAAATTATGCATGAATCTATTCACACACATCATTCTCCTAGATTTATTCCCACTTGACATAAAAGGTCATATTAGACCAAATTGCTATCACCTCTTGAGAGACTATAGAATGACCCATATGATTATGGACCTTATGATATTTATTGGTATAGGAAAAGGTCTTTGTTTCCTAAGGTTGCCATGGAGTAACCAAGGGTGAAAACTATATGGGTTAGGAAGGATGATCCTATCTCACATAGTGTTTGATTCTTTTAGTCCGAAATGACTATAAACTACCATGTGTCCGAAAATGACATTAAAATACCTTGTACTGAATTGTGTTTGTTGATATTTCCTATTTATCATTGTATATTCTTTCTTTTTTTTTTTCAAATATTTTGAGCACATATGTGATTTTGATATTTACTTTAATGAAATTGACACTTTGGAAGAGAAATGTTTGTGTGCATAAATCAAAGAAAAAACCTATCTTTGTGTGGCAAAGAAATGATGAAGTCATGCACTCAATCATTGATGATGGAAGACATTCAATATTTCAACCATGAAGTGATGAAGATCACTTGTCAAGCAATTCCACCATCAACTCTTCAAAGATGAAAGAAATGAACACCAACATTTGGTATCAACTTTGGTTGGTAAATTGTAAGAATTTCTTTTGAATTCTTATTCATAATTTCTTCCATGTCATGTGCTTATAATTCAAATTGATGAATCATATGCTTGAAACTTGCTATTTTTGATTGCAAGATGAAAAGAATAGCTATGTAATGATTTAGGAGCTATAACATTGTTTATTATTGGCTTATTGCTAAAAATGCTATTTTGGTGATCATTATTTTGTATTAGCATGATGATTGGAAGCAAATGTCATAAATGTATTGTTTGTCTATCAATATTATGTATTGATGTTTATTGATGATATACATTTGCCTAATTTCTTGCTATGTATGAATGCTTGATTTTTTGAAACTAGATCTTTTTGAAAATATTTTGTTGCAAAAATGGGAGATTTATTTTTAAAAAAAGCATTGTCTTAGCAA
>JAESVK010000135.1:282975-298278 GCA_017140935.1 Hamamelis virginiana
AAAAAAAAAAAAAAAAAAAAAAAAAAAAAAAAAAAAAAAAAAAAAACTCTTGATTATTCTAATGATTATCTTTGTTTATTGCTAAAGATAATATTTTGATTGAATATTATTTGAAACAATTGGTACATTCTTGTTTAAACCATTTTTTAATAGTTGGATGTCTTGTTGCTTAAAGTTGACTCTTTTTAATTGGTTTAATCAATGTGTATTAAACTTGATGTTTAAAAACCTCATTAAGCTTGGATATTTTGAGTTTATTAAATTGGTATCTTATCATCCTTGCTTATTGCATATTTTAATCAACAATTGGTATTAATTGGTATCTTATCATCCTTGCTTATTGCATATGTTATTCAACAATTGGTATTAATTGGTATCTTCATCACTTGGTATCTTTTTGTTTCTTCTAAATTTGTATTTCTTTGCGTGAAAAGAAGAAAAATCATTTTTCAAAACCATGTATTCTTTTTGGGGGAGATAATGACTTATTTCTTGAACTTTTGTTCTCTTCTTTATTGCCTCTAATTAGTATCTTTTTGTTAATGCCAAAGGGGGAGAAATATGCATAATCTTTGATATAATATTTGTTAAGCATAGTATTGGTAAAATATGCATGATGAAATGAATATAAATCATATATGGATTTGATACCTACAATATGCTCATGCTTAAATATTTTTGGTATCCTTTTATTTATGCATAGGGGGAGGTGCAAATCCTTAGTTGATATATTCACTCTCATATGCAATATTTTACTCAATGATTGTTATCAACAAAAAGGGGGAGATTGTTAGTCTTATGGCTTCCACCATTGTTGGTTGATTTTGATGATAACAATCATTGTCTAGTGATTCTATTTGATTTGCATCTTGTGTAAATTTGCAAGCATGAATTGTGGTAAAATTCACCATGATATTTGTATCTTTGTATCATGGACTTATTCTTGCATCATGAATTTGTTTTACCTAAAATATGCATATGCTTCTTTAGTAATGTTTTGCATATATGCATATTGTTAGTTGGAGCCGCCAATCTTTGTTTGATTTATTTGTTCTATATGCAAATTGTGCTGAATGTTTGTCATCAACAAAAAGGGGGAGATTGTTAGCCTTATGGCTTCCACTCATATTTGTTAAATGATTTTGATGATAACAAACATTGTGTTTGGATCTCTCATGTGCATATTAATACATTGTTGTATTACATATGAATATATTGATATATTGTATATGAATATTTCGTTGTTCATTCATGATTATTGCCAAACCTTTTTGAATGAATGTTTATTGTTTGACAATGTCATATTTGTTTTTGATTAATATTCAACCTCTCACTATTAGTTAATTTCAATTTTGACTTAAAAGGACCTCTCGGTAATGGATCTTATCATTTTGATTTGGTGATAATTAAAACTATTTTCAGGGTCCTTTGGATAATTTTCCCTAAAAAAAAAAATGTGACGGGACTTTTGAGAGAAAAAGCATTCTTATCATTGGCAAATAAAGAAAATGAAGCGGATAATCATTGCCAACCCCTAATTCCTGCTATATCCAAACACTGAAACGGAATGAAATTCCTATTCCATTCCGGACTACTTCCTTGGATTTCGACCCAAACGGGCCTTAGAAGAATTGAAAAGCCCTTACTCAAATAGCCATGGAGTTGCATTTCGTGTGCATATTTGACATAAAGAAGGTGTCCACACATATCAATAAGTTTTCTGTGTTTTTTTTCCCATGGTCGAGTCTTCTAAGTTGTGAATTTTTAGTGTTTCCCTTCGTATAGTTTTCCTCCTCGGAAGCCTCGTTCGTCAAGTCTGAAGTTTTAGGGGGTGTTTGGTTGCCTATAATGTAATGTAATTTAATTGACTGTAAAGTAGATTACAGTGTAATTTGATTTACATCCCACTTGTTTGGATGAGTAGAGAATGTGAAGTCAGATTACATTACATTACCTAGAAATGTGTTTGGATAGCCATGTAATTTAATTCACTGTAAAGTAGATTACATTACATTACCAGGAATAACATTACATTACCCATAAATGCGTTTGGATAGCCATGTAATTTAATTGACTGTAAAGTAGATTACATTACATTACCCAGAATACATTGGTTGAAGACCGCAATCCATTTTACAGCCTTTCTTCATGGTAGATTACACCCGTAAAGTGGATTACATCCGCATCAAGACTCGCCAAACATGATTTAAGCTATGTAATGTAATCTGAGATTACATTACATAGCTCTTTATAGGCAACCAAACACCCCCTTAGTCTTTCACGCGTATTTTGAAGTGGATTTGAGGGGTTCTGTTTTCTAGCCTCCTGAAAAAGGCATTGCATGCCTTGCCTCTACCTCCTAATTTTTGCAGGGTTAAATCCATGACATCGATCATCACTCTAAATATACCAATGGACTAGGCTTGGACTTGGAATTTGGTCTAATTTCATTAGACGTTCTCCCAATCACGCTCCAATAAATCCAATTTATACTCTTCGCAATTGTAAACAGGGACGGAATCAGAATTCTGTCTTTGAGGGTGCCAAAACAATATATGCTTTTGTTTTCTTATATATTATTATTATAAGAGCCCATAACTGCGCAATGCGCGTAATTTATCAATAAAATTTTATTTAATTAATTATAAATGTATAAAATATATTTTGATTATATAATCTTAACCTTTTGATTGTAATTAAATTTATAGGGTTAAAGTATATATTTTAATACATAAGAATGATTAAAAATGTTTAAAAAATTGAAGAAAATTAATTTGGTTGTATTATTAAAAAAAATAAAAATTTTAAAATAATATAAAGAAAGTAAAAAGTAAACTGGAATCAATTTTTTAAATAAAAAATAAAAAAATAATTAAGGAGAGAGAGGGGAGAAGTAGATGAGAACCACAATAAATAAATAAATAAATAAAAGAATTAATTATGGAAAGAGATAAGAAATTTAAATGGAACCACATCAATAAAGAATCTTGAAAATATAAACTTCTATTAATAAATTGTAATAATAATATATCATTTTGAAGTAGGACCAAAATCAATAAGAATAAAGATCCAGAGTGAACTAAAGAGATAAGAGGAAAAGAATTCTAAACTACCACATTAGTGCACAACTCTTTATATAATAGATAATAATAATATGTAATATATTAGACATTTTCAAAACTTGCTTGGACCTTTTTAAAACTTGTTGGAGAGTGGGGATGCCATTTATTTTTTATTATATATTATATATAAATAAAAGAAAGTCCACAAAACTTAGGAGGTCCCATTCATATATGAGGCTCTGCCAGTCTGACACTTATTGTAATAAGGATTTCTAAAATATGGTAGTTAAAGAAAAAAAAAAATGTCCGATATTAGAGCCATACTTTTTTAAAGGAAAATTTTGATAAATTACAGTATTCCGTCCAAGATTTGTCAATAATACGGAACCTCCCATATGATTTGAAAATTACACTCCCTGGCCTCCCTTACTTTTTAGTCAATTACACTCCCCGGCCCCAATCTATTATATATGTGACCATTCAATATGGTTTTCATACAGCAGCAAATTACTACTTATCTAAAGATTGAATTTAAAAAAAAAAAAAAAAAAACAATATATGTTAGCAAGCAGTACTAATTTTCAGCAATATTTTTGTGTTGTGTTTTATTCAAGAGACACTTTTCAAATACTCGAATGAAAATTTTTTATTTTTGAAAATTTTCTCATAGTTTTTGTAAAAAGTAATAATAATAATAATAATAATAATAATAGCTGAATATTAATAAATTTTCTCATAGAAATTAATGATATATTAGCTGTACTTGAAATGAAAAAAAAAAAAAAAAATGGTCGGGAATTCCTCCAACTTTAAAGACAAGTTGATTGTCATATAATTTAGTTTCTTTCTATTTCAAAAATTAAAATTTGATATAGATAATTTTTAATAATTAGTATTAGAATCTCTATTCAAGCAACCCAAATTCCAAAATGTCCCTTAAAGTGGTGGGTATGGGCTGGGCCACATATGACCATTACCCATTGAACTAGCACCATGCCTTACCCTATCCATACCCATACCCATATATCATGGGTCTACAAGACCCACCAACCCGTTTAAGAGATTCATGTTTATAGAAAAATGATACTCATAAAAGGGAGATGCTAGTGTAAGTTACACCTAACTTAAAGTTGTGTTAGTGATCTCGATAGGACAAGTTACAAAATAAGTTTTAAAAAACCAACTGTTGGAGGATTATATACTTCTCTTATGTACATTTTGTTTGCTAAAATTTACAGTAATCCGACGGTCAGTTTTTAAAAAATATTATTATGAAAAGTTGTGACTTTTTTATTCTTTAAAATATCAAAACTTTTTTGCAATCAATTTTTTAATATATCAACCGTTAGATAACCATGAATTTTGGCAAGCATAACATACATAAACTAACTCAATAATTGATTTTTCAAAATATATTTTACAACTGGCTTAATGGAACTATGGAAGTTACCTCAATTTAGTATCAGGCGTATGACTTATACTAAAAATCTTATCTAACAAATACAAAATTCTTGATTGACCAAAAAAAAAAAAAAAAAAAAATTTTTGATCAAAAAAAAAAAAGAAAAGAAAAGAAAAGAAAAAGACATTAAAATTATAACTTTTAGACCTATTCATCAACTTCCCTTCCCCAGCCCTCTTGTTAATTTTTTTTTGGTAGAACCGCAGTTCTCTTTCTTTCCTCTTCAAAGCCCCAAATCCAACATTGTTGTCAAAATAAAATCAAAACCTTCTAGTTCCTCCACTTTCCCTCGATCCAAACACTTCCTCAAACCCTATCACCCACCATAATGCACCATGTACCCTTAGAAAATTTCTGATATAGTCAACTCCACTTGATATACCATTTGTTTCATGAATTCAATGTGCATCGTTGTCAGCAACTCCCATCAGCGACAAGGCTAACAGCCATTGAAAAGCTATGTCACTCAGGTTGCGTTTGGTACGCGGGCTAGGAATCTCAAGCCTGGGAATGTCTAGTAGGGGGGTTTGGGTTTGTAAACTTTGTACCCCAAACCATTGTTTGGAATGTTGGGAATCTCAAGCCCGGGAATGCCTGACCTTTGTTTGTTTGGACCATCAAGTTTCACAACAAAATCAATTAAATTACCAAGTTACCCTTCTTTAAACAATTAAATCAAATGCACAAATATATATATATATATATATATATATATAATCTTATATATATATTATATATATAAAAATCTGATAATATTTATAAAAATCTGGTATATATATATAATGCCACATAAATATCTGATATATTTATATAATGACATATAAATCTGATATATATATATATGCAGCAGCAGATAAGCCAAAAGGAAGAAGGAAAGGGGAAGAGGGAAGCAGCAGCAGCAGACGGCGACGGCGACGGCGACGGCGCAGCAGCAGACGGCGAGGCGACGCCGCAGTAGACTCGACTGGAACGGCGACCTGACGCGACTGGAACGGCGACGGCGACGCAGCGACTGGAACGGCGATGCAGCGACTGGAACGGCGTTGGGGTTCTCCTCTTCTTCTTCCTCTTCTTCTTCTTCTTTTTCAACTGTCGTTGGGTTCTGCCGAAGGGGTTTTATTTGTGTTTGATTTTGGAGGTGTGGAGATTTGTTGGGTTTGATTTTGGGTTTAAAAGAGAGAGATGCTGGCTGGGTTGTTGGATCTAGCCATGGATGGCATGAGGAGAGAGAGAGAGGGCTTCGAAGAGGTCAAATAGGAAGAAGGACTTGGGGGGGATTTTTTGTTGTTGAAGAAGAACAGGAGGGGCACGCTTGTCAATAACAAAGCTTGTAAAATGCAAACCGGGGTGAAGAAGCTCAAACCCACCAGCTGAAGAGGTCAAGGATTCCTCCCTATCGCCGGCTTCGTCACACCCCCGGCTACAAATTCTGACCCCAAACCCAACAGTGCCAAACAAAGGTTTGGGGTGTGAAACCCCAAACCCACGCTCAAGACCGCCAACCAAACACAGCCTCAATGTCCAAGTAAATCATGCACCCTATCTATATTTTTAAATTTTCTTTCCTTTTACTCAATTTTCCTAGCAACCCAATGTTGGGGATATATACTAAAAGCCATACTTTTATGTAATAGACCTTAGTATTTATTTATTAATGAATTCTGATATTGCATTTTAAATGAGAATCTGTATGAGCTATGTTTGCATTATATTATCTTATAATGTTATGCATGTGTGTCTTTTATTTTACATAGTAGATGATCTGGTATGTAGAGTTCGGCTTACACACAGAAGATCAAATCATCAGTTCTTGTAGAATATAAGCTTATTGTTCACAATCTGAGATGGAGTTGGACACACCATCGGTAAGATTGTAGCACATGATTTCAGTAAGTCTGTCTTGACTATGGGGAGTGGTTTAGTTCCAACTTCTTGTGTTAGTACACTTGTGTGTATTGAACAGGACCGTATTGGGGTAATTATTTTATACTGACACATAAAATAATTAATACCCCATGGTTATTATGAATATTTATACTCTTAATCCCGAAATAATTAATGGACACATGCATTTATTATTAGTTATTTTGATTCATAAAGAGTGAGATCTTTATAGGTCAATAATCTCGATGAGTTGGATAACTGCATTAATTGTATTGTGATTTTTGAGATCAATCCAGACAGATCTCAAAGTACAGATTCTTCTCTTTATGTTAATGGATTCAGATTTTTTTTGTGGCATAATCTATAAGCACTATCACGAGTTCATGGGATTTCCGCTCCCAGCAATTGGTATCAGAGCTTCGTGTGATACGGTTTATGGATTAATTCCAGTTTAATCCGAATATATGAATCCATATCTGCCATGGGTAGAACGTAGGATGTGCTAACCTTTGTTTTGCAGCGTTCTGTTATGCTATTATGGTCACATGAATGTATGATTTTATGTGTGGATGAATGCATTTTATTTTATATACTGGTTTTGTGTGATGGTTTTAATCACACTGGGTTGTGTAAATTAATGCGGTTTTGTGTGATAGTTTTATCACACTGGTTATATTTTTGTTGATATTTATTTTCTTTATAGCAATTTGTGAACTCCTTAATGGAGGCATAGGATTTATGTATTCGAAGGTTGCTGTTCAGAGAAGGAGATCATGGTGGTGCAGGCTGTTCATGGCGGCACAGATTATACAGTAAGTTTATGGCGGTACAGACCATACAGTGAAGCAGATCATGACGGCGCAGATTAGGGTTTTTTGAAACTAACCTTGATGCAGCGATGCAGTCTTCGTTTAGGTTTCGGGGGCGCTGCCCTCAAACCCCCGCCTAGGGCGCTGCCCCCGAAACCCCGCTAGTTTATAAGTGATGCAATTAATTAGTGTGTTGGTCTTGGTGCCTTCCTCCCCATCGAACTAATTAATTAGCGAATTCACTAGTATAAACTTCCTTAGGAATAATTCTAGCAATTATTAATGTGAATCACTTCTCTATCTGAGGGATTCATTATGGAATAATATATCTAGAATTAAGTGATGGTATACACTTAGCTATAAATAATAATATCCTCTCCATCTGAGTCACTGTTATTATTTATAGGATCGAAGTTAAGTCAGCTATTTAATTTTGTTTGGCACGGTCTGTTGCCTAGATAACAAGATTAATAGGAATTGGCCTGTCTTGACAAATGATGGGTAATAGACGACCTCCCATCGAGGTATGCTATTCACGGTGTAACAGGTTGCTGTCGGATTATTTTTAAAAATTGGTCAAGGGAACCAAATATTTTAAAATGGAATTCAAAGTTTTTATGCTCTTCATAATTTGTTATAATTATGTAATTCTCAGGTTTTAAAATGGCTTTCAACCCACTTGCTGTTATTATCAAAGAAAACAAACTTGATGGAACTAATTATATTGACTGGAAAATAAATTTGGATATTGTACTGACCGCTGAAGAGTATAAGTTTGTGCTCACAGATGTTTGCCCGCAGAAACCTGATGAAGGGGCAACCGAACAGGAAGCCAAGCCTTATCATAAGTGGGTTAAGGCTGATGAGATGGAGCGATGTTACATTCTGGCTTCTATGTCAAATGTTCTGCAACATCAGCATCAGTCTATGCCCACAGCCTATGACATAATGTTTAATCTCAAAGAAATGTTTGCGAATCAGACTCGTGCTACTAGGAAAACTGCTATGAACATCTGTTGACCACTACCATGGCTGAAGGGACCCCAGTAAGGGATCATCTTCTGAAGATGGTCGGTCTTCTAAATGAACTAGAGATCCTTGGATCTGATATTGATGGGGATACCCAGGTCGATATCATTCTCCAATCGCTGCCAGATTCTTTTAAGCAATTCTGCGTGAATTATAACATGAATAATCTTCATTATTCATTGGCACAACTGCTTAAAAAACTCATGTCAGCCGAGGGCCTCATCAAGAAGCCAGCTACTGCAATAGTGACTGAAAAATGTTCTACTTCTAAGCCGAAAGGTAAATGGATGAAGAAAAAGGTTCAGAAACAGGGTAAAGTTCCTCAGGCAGTTCATGGGCCTCAGGGTAGAGTGAAAAAGCCCAAGGGCAAGTGTTTTCACTGCAAGCAGTCAAGGCATTGGAAGAAGCAGTGTCCAGTTTATCTTAGCAAAATGAATAACCAAGGTAAATCTTATTCACTAGTTGTTGAGACATGTTTAGCGGTGTTATCTACCAGTACCTGGTGTGTAGATATGGGAGCCACTAACCATGTTTGCAATTCTTTGCAGGGTTCCACAGCTTAGTGATGGAGAGATTTATCTTCATATAGGCAATGCTATGAAAGTGACAGCAGTTGCAGTTGGAGATTTTTATTTAAATTTTGGTAGAGACAGAATTTTGATATTAAAGGATTGTCTTTATGTACCTTCCATTATAAGGAATTTGGTTTCAGTTTCTAGTTTGGTTAAAGACGGATATTATTTATTTTGATAATTTAGTGACTATTAAATTTAATAAAAGTTTTATCTGTTCTGGTTCATTAGTAGATGATCTTTATATTATTAATCCTATCTCTCCAACACTGCAACTTAATGAATTAAATAACACTAATTGTTTACTATGTAAAAGAAAGGAACCTTCTGAAATGAACCAAACCTATCTTTGGCACTTATGCCTAGGTCATATTAATCTAAAACGGATTTCAAGACTGGTTCAAAATGGACCATTAAGTTCATTAGAAGTGGAGGCACTTCCTGTCTGTGAATCCTGCTTAGAAGGTAAGATGACCAAGCGGCCTTTTTCGACTAAAGGCTATAGAGTCAAAGAGCAATTGGAATTGGTTCACTCTGATTTGTGTGGACCCATGACTATCCAGGCTAGAGGTGGCTTTGAGTACTTCATGACCTTCATTGATGACTACTCAAGGTATGGATACATTTATTTGATGCGCCGTAAGTCCGAAGCTTTTGAGAAATTCAAAGAGTATAGGGCGGAAAAGGATAAGCGTCTGGGTAAATGTATCAAGAGATTACGATCTGATCATGGTGGCGAGTACCTCTTCGAAGAGTTTATTGATTACTTATCAGCAGAGGGGATTACATTCCAGTTGTCTGCACCTCGTACGCCACAACAAAATGGTGAACCAGAGAGAAGGAACAAGACTCTTATGGATATGGTGAGATCTATGATGAGTTATTCAGATTTACCTGATTCATTCTGGGGATATGCACTTGAAACAACAACATATATTCTGAACTTGGTACCAACTAAGTCAGTACCTACTTCTCCCACAGAACTTTGGACTGGGCGTAAGCCTAGTCTAAGACATGTTCGGATTTGGGGTAGTCCAGCACATGTGCTGCAAGGGAAAACAAATAAGCTGGAATCAAGAACAAAAGTTTGTTTGTTTGTTAAATATCCTAGAGGAACGAAAGGTGGTTTATTCTATAGTCCTAAGGATCAGAAGGTCATTGTTAGCACCAATGCCCGATTCTTAGAAGAAGACTATGTAATGAACCACAAGCCCAGAAGTAGAATTATTCTAAAAGAATTGAGAGGAGATAAACCAGTACAAACTTCTTCAATACCTGTAGTACAAGAGGAAACACCACATGAAAGTGTTCTTGACATCGATTGTTGAGACTCGTGCTGATATTGAACCTTGTGGTCCTACCATCAACATGTCGATTTCACAACCAGAGCAGCATGTCCATGATGGTACACAAGGATCAACATCTGCACAGCGTACCACTAATAGTGCACAGCCACAGGAAGTGTCTCGTCATAGTGGGAGGGTTATTCATCGACCTTTACGGTATACGCTCTTGGGAGAGTCATATGACAGGATCCCTGATGAGCTAGATACTTATCCCTGTAACTATGATGAAGCACTTAAAAATAAAGATGCAGATCTTCGGCAAAAGGCTATGAAATCTGAGATGAAGTCCATGTACTCTAATCAGGTCTGGGATCTTATAAAACCACCTAAAGGGATAAAACCCATCGGATGCAAGTGGATCTATAAGAAAAAAAGAGGAGCAGATGGAAAGGTTGAAACCTTTAAGGCTAGGCTTGTAGCAAAAGGGTTTACTCATAAAGAAGGGATCGATTATGAAGAAACTTTTTCGCCGGTAGCCATGCTTAAGTCTATCCGGATTCTCTTATCCATTGCAGCTCATTTCAATTATGAAATTTGGCAAATGGATGTCAAGACATCATTTCTTAATGGGTATCTTGACGAGTGCATCTATATGATGCAAGCAGAAGGTTTTATAGCAAAAGGTCAAAAGCACATGTTGCGCAAGCTTAAGAAATCTATTTATGGACTTAAGCAAGCATCTAGGTCTTTGAATACTCGTTTTGATCAAGCCATTAAATCTTATGGTTTTGATCAATGTCCTGATGAGTCTTGTGTGTACAAAAAGTGTAATGGAAGCGTGGTGGTGTTCTTAGTACTATATGTGGATGACATCTTGCTCATTGGAAATGATGTAGGGGTGTTATCTTCAGTAAAGGTATGGTTATCCAGCCAGTTCGATATGAAAGACTTGGGAGAAGCCAGTCACATTCTTGGGATTAAGCTTTTGCGAGATCGCAAGCAAAGGATGTTGGGCTTATCACAAGCTACTTATATCGATCAGATTCTTGCCCGCTTTAGCATGCAGGATTCCAAGAAAGGTTTTGTTCCTTTCAGGCATGGAATAACTCTATCCAAGGATCAGTGTCCCAAAACATCAGATGAGATAGAGAAGATGAAGACAGTTCTTTATGCATCTGCAGTAGGAAGCCTCATGTATGCAATGCTTTGCATTAGACCTGACATCTGCTTTGTTGTTGGCATGGTCAGCAGATATCAGTCTAACCCTGGGCAAGAATATTGGACAGCGGTAAAACATATAATCAAGTACCTGAAAAAGACTAGAGATTATATGTTGGTTTACCAGGCAGATAGTCTAATACCCTTAGGGTACACAGACTCAGATTTCCAGTCAGATAAAGATTCCAGAAAGTCTACCTCTGGTTATGTGTTTACCCTAGGGGTGGAGCCATAAGTTGGAGGAGCATCAAGCAATCTTGCATTGCTGATTCCACCATGGAGGTCGAATATGTGGCAGCTTTTGAGGCAGCCAAGGAGGCAGTTTGGCTGAGAAACTTCCTATTGGATCTAGGAGTTCTTCCTTCAATGCAATTGGCTATTACACTTTACTGTGATAATAGTGGAGCAGTTGCTAACTCAAAGGAACCTATGACCCATAAGAAGGGAAAACACATTGAGCGCAAGTATCATCTGATTAGAGATATTGTGCAAAGAGGAGATGTAGTGGTGACCAAGATAGCATCAGCAGACAACCTGGCAGATCCTTTTACAAAGAGCTTACCAGCTAAGACTTTGGATAGACATGTAGAAGGATGGGAATGAGATGTATGGCATCATGGCTTTGAGTCTAAGTGGGAGATTGTTGGGGATATATACTAAAAGCCATGCTTTTATGTAATAGATCTTAGTATTTATTTATTAATGAATTCTGATATTGCATTTTAAATGAGAATCTGTATGAGCTATGTTTGCATTATATTATCTTCTAATTTTATGCATGTGTGTCTTTTATTCTACATAGTAGATGATCTGGTGTGTAGAGTTCGGCTTACACACAGAAGATCAGATCATCAGTTCTTGTAGAATATAAGTTTATTGTTCACAATCTGAGATGGAGTTGGACACACCATCGGTAAGATTGTAGCACATGATTTCAGTAGGTCTGTCTTGACTACGGGGAATGGTTTAGTTCCAACTTCTTGTGCTAGTACACTTGTGTGTATTGAATGGGACCGTATTGGGGTAATTATTTTATACTGACACATAAAATAATTAATACCTCATGGTTATTATGAATACTTATACTCTTAATCCCGAAATAATTAATGGACACATGCATTTATTATAAGTTATTTTGATTCATAAAGAGTGAGATCTTTATAGGTCAATAATCTCAATGAGTTGGATAACTGCATTAATTGTATGGTGAATATTAATTATTAACGGAATCCACGTCCTGGTATAGGGATTGATGATACCCCCTTGAGGATACTTATAAGTTTTGATTATGTCAAACCCTGCAGGTGGATTTTGTATCCGACATATCAAATAAGTTAAGTGGAAGGTCTCAAGGAGATTAGCAGATATTGATTAAATAAAATTGTCAGTAATTTAATTTAATCAACGGGTATCTGTAATCTTAACGTGGGGAGATTAATAAGTATTTAATAACAAAGAGCTCAAAATTTAATTTCAAATAAGCTAAGGAGTCCAATTATAATTCTTTAGTGGAATGAATTATAATTAATGTAAATAGGTTTTAATATTTACATTGGGAGCCCGAAACTTATTTGCCTTTAGGTCCCTACCGTAGCCTATATATATGCCATGTTGGGCAGCCACTAGGTTAAGACAAAATATTTTCTCTAAACCCTAGAGGCAGCCGTCCATCAAAGAGAGCACATAGAGAGCCACTCTCTCTTCACGTTCTGGCATTGGGGAATACGGTAAAAGGCTTGAAGGGATCAAGCAGTGTTCTACAGTTTGTGATTTTTGAGATCAATCAAGACAGATCTCAAGGTACAGATTCTTCTCTTTGTGTTAATGGATTCAGATTTTTTTTGTGGCATAATCTATAAGCACTATCACGAGTTCATGGGATTTCCGCTCCCAGCACCCAACAGGAGTTAATGTAAGGAATTTAATAATATTCGAGCTTAATCCCTAAATAGAATCAAACTATACAAAAAATCAAGAATATAAATCTTTACAATCAAAATGAAGCAAACCTCTTGTGAAGACCGCATATCATAGTAGAGTAAAAGTGCTTTGTGTTGTAGATTTGTAGTTTGCTGGAATGGTGTTAGAGATTCTAATGGAGATTATTGCCCAAGAGATGAAAATCTCTTGTCCGCGGCAATGGGAGTGAGATGTGAACCCTAGCGAATGAGATATTCTCTATTTAGTTGGGTACCCACCGTATACCCATATACTATAATGCCCCAATCTGACGCTTCTAACGACCAGGATATACTCATAAATATTTCCATACTCAGGCATAAGGAGAAAAATAAATAACAAGCATGATATGACATGATGAGTCATACATATGTCCCTGATCCGCAAAATGCAATACATAAGAATATATCAATGCATAATAAAGTGCCAATATCCCTGGCACATAGGGCAAGTACTGCATAGTATTCCAAGATACCAAAGTTCAAATAACTACCAACAGCTACCTATTTTTCAAGACCAAAGCCCAAAAGACTACCCAGCCAAGCACTGTAGGGAAAATTTTCTGCATTGGAGATCTTGTTCCACTATCCTAAGAATCTGCTGTATGAAAGACAGCTTTAAGTATTTGAATGCTCAGTAGGAATATAATTCTTAACTAACATTAATAATAAGGATGCATATAATCATTTATAAACATGTTTGTAAATACACGTGAGTAGTCTCAACCAGTACCGATATAAAGAGGAGTAATCTCAACTCTTTTTCATTCATTACGTAACCAAACCATATCCGTTCCAAACATAACATAAATGTAAATAATTCATGGCATAGCATCATCACATCATAACACAAGTTAGCATGCTTGTATATTCTAACCACAAAGTAATCTCATACCAGTATAATATATGCATCGGTAGTTTTTAAACAAGAATCCCATAGTTCGTAGCATGGGCAGCTGCCCCAAAATAGTCCTACCTCGATAACTAGGTCTCCTCGAAGCCTAAATGCATATGCAAGAGCTATGTAGCATAGTGATCTTCCCAGGGACTCCCCAAATCTGAAAGAAGAGAATAAATAATGCATATATTAACCTCCACTTTCCATATGAGCCAAACTAGGCTTTATACTATATCATTGTATTTCCAAAATCTCTGTCAAAGTGTTTGGGTTCCAAGAAAAGTCTCAAGAAAAGAATAAATGAGCAGGGGAAAGAAATGAAGTTTAAATAAACCAATGTTTAACAAATTGCAGCCCATTACCGATAATACATAGAGGCATTATCAGTAATGACCTTCTGCGACAACTCCAGAAAAAGACCATTACCGATAATGTAGAAAAGCATTATCGGTAATGGCACTCCTCTGCCAAACCTCGAATAAGGGCATTACTGATAATACTCTCCCTCATTATTGGTAATGCAAGCCCAGAAACTTGGTTTTGGCCATTTCATGGAGTTCAAGACACCCCAACTCACAAACCTTCACAAAAACCCCAAAATCTCGTCATCCAACCCTAGATCCATGATAAACTAGCTTCAAAACACTAAATCTAACACATTTTGTAAAGATCATATGGTTTGATAAAGAGATCAACCATGGTTTTTACTTTAGAACTCATAAAACTTCAAAACCATACACATTGTCAAACCCACCTTCAAAAACTCAAAAAAATCCTCACTTCACACACAAATCTTGCTTAAACCACCACCACAACACCCTACAACCATTCATCCTTCAAATTCCAAGCTTAAACACCCAAACCCACAAAATGAGGTTGAAAAAAGAAAAGATGAAGATGAAGAAAATAAAAGGACAAATTCAAACTTACCTCCACCGGCGACGCGGCGGCAAGGTTGTGACAAACTCTGGTAAGTTTCCTTCTTCTTCTCTCTCTTCCTCTCTCCCGAACCCACTTTTGCTCTCTCTTGGTTTGAAATTGAAAGAAGAAAAGGTGAAAAGTGGGTTTATAAGCTTTGGGGACATGTGGGGTATTTTCCAAAGTTTTTTTTTTTTTTTTTTTTTT
>JAESVK010000135.1:298378-316166 GCA_017140935.1 Hamamelis virginiana
TTTTTTTTTTTTAAATACCATTACAATAATCAATAAAGTGAAAATAAAAGTTTGGGTTTTCACAATTTCACCTCGTTAAAAGAAATTCGTCCCCGAAATTTCAAAACATCAGGTTTTCAAAAAGGAAAGGACATTTCTCTCTCATGTCAGACTCTAACTCACATGTTGCCTCCTCCACATCGTGGTTCCTCCATAGAACTTTTACTTAGGCTACCACCCGGTTTATCAAAACCCCTTGCTGCCTATTGTTGTCCCAAATATATAACCTTAGAGGGGGGTGAATAGGGTTTATGGCAAACTTTTGTAAACAATTACCAAATAAAATTAATGTTCAATTACAAATAGCAGAAGCAATAATATAAATGCAAGTAATTGAAAGAGAGAAGGGATAGAGAGATCAAACATAATATTTTAACGAGGTTCGGACTCCACCTACTCCTCGCTTTGTGCCTCAGCCCAAGGATTCCCATCATTCCACTAAGGATTAGCTCCTTCAAGGTGGAGAAACCTTTACACAGTCTTCTTTATCCCAGGTGGAAGACTCTCACCTCAAGCTCACAAAGAACTTCAGCTATGGCTCACAAAGAACCCCTAAATGTGTTCACAAAGAACACCCGAAGTGTTCATAAATAACATTTAATATAATCTCACAAAGTTGGTGTATACAATAAATGCTTCACAAAACTGATTTACACAAGTGTAGAGCACAACTAATAGCTTCTCAAATGATTAACAAGTATAGCTTAAGAGTTTGGTAGAGAATGCTTTGAACAATGAATGCTTTCAATCAATGATAATAACTAAGATTGGATTGATGTAAATAAATGAGGAACCAACCTCTTTATATAACCCTTAAGGTCTGATATGGCCGTTTAAATGGAGCTTGAATGACATTAGAGGAGAGGAGAAGAGCAGGTGTTCATTTAATGCTCGAAATGCCCAAAATAGAAAGAGTCGTTTTGATTTTGCAGGCTCATTAGTCGACTAGGCAAAAGGTGTTAGTCGACTAAGCAGTTGAAATTCAAAGAAATTTTTGTTCCCGGGCACGATTAGTCGACTAGGCAACTTGGTTAGTCGACTAGACTAGTCAAATTTTGTTTACAAAAATTCTCAGGCACGGTTAGTCGACTAGGCAAGGGAGTTTAGTCGACTAGCTTTTCTGCAAATCCAAACATGGCTACTAGAGTGACATTAGTCGACTAGTCACAAGTGCTTAGTCGACTAATTGACACATTAGTCGACCAATCACTATGTTTAGTCGACTAGACTTAGAATTTCTAAAGTATTAGCTTATGGACCATGTTTAGTCGACTAGACTAGGTTGCTTAGTTGACTAAGCATACTTTTGAGCTAAAAACTTGAAATTCTTAAGTCTATTTCAACTTAACACATCCAAGATTGTTAACTAGAGTTTCCAAAGGCATGTTTGCAAGCTTTCTAAGGAAAATGAGTGCTAATGCAACATGAGAAAACTTTTTGGCTTGAGCTATGCAAGATTAATCAATTGAGTTGCCTTTCAAAATGGTTCCTAAACATCTTGGCTTCAAAAGTCTTCAAGAAATGACTTCAAGATGTCCTCCACAATCGTCATGATTTAATGACTCTCCATATTTGCATAATTGGGAGGATTTGAGTGTGTTGATGAGCTCCAACAAGATATGACTTTGATTCTATGGAGACAAAAACACTTAATCATATGTTAGTAACTAAAGTAATGTTTATTGATCATCAAAATATGGTCATTGTAATTGACCTTAGGGCTAACACCTATCAAGAATTTGAACGGGTTGTTCCACATAAGAGTGGTCTTTCTTAAGTTTTACTCCAGGTGATGGAAGTACAAGAGATGGGTCAAGCAAACACTTTTTAAGCATAAAAACATGGAAAACATTGTGCACCTTCTCCAACTACGGGAGTAAATCCAATTGATATGCTACTTCCCCAACTTCCTTTGTGATCTGAAAAGGTCCCACATATCTAGGTGCGAGTTTACTTCTCTTTCCAAAACATACAAGTCCCTTTCGTGGCGACACCTTTAAGAATAAAAAGTCCTCGATTTTAAATTCCAATCCCCTACGATGCACGTTTGCATAACTTTCTTGCCTGCTCTAAGTGGTCCTTAAATGTTCCCTAATAATTTTAATCTTTTCTGAAGTATCTTTAAACTCAGGCTTCTCAACATGCTTCTCTCCAACTTTAGCCCAACAAACGGGAGACTTACAAGGACATCCATAGAGGGCTTCAAAGGGTGCCATCCCAATACTAGATTGGAAATTGTTGTTGTAAGCAAATTTAGCCAGCTTTATGTGCTTGTCCCAACTTTCATGAAAATCTAGAGCGTAAGCACGCAACATATCTTCTAAAATTTTGAATAGTGCGCTCAAATTGGCCATCTGTTTGAGGGTGGTGTGCTGTACTCATAGTTAACCGAGTACCCAAAGCTTTGTTTAAAGCTCCCCAAAAGCGAGCAGTGAATCTAGCATCTCAATCTGAAACTATGGTAACAGGCACACCATGAAGTTGAACGATCTCTTCAACATATAACCTGCACAAAGTCTCCAACTTATCGGTCTCTTTGATCGGTAAGAAATGAGCAGATTTCGTCAATCTGTCAACGATTACCCATACTGCATCAAAATTCCTTTTGCTCCGAGGTAGCCCAGTAACAAAATCCATGGTGATATGCTCCTATTTCCACTCGGGTATTGGTAACGGTTGCAACAATATTGATGGCCTATTGTGCTCTGTTTTAACCTACTGACAAACAAAACATCGAGGCACAAACTTTGCCACATCTTCTTTCATTCCTCTCCACCAAAAATGTCTTTTCAAATCCTGATACATTTTAGTTGCCCCAGGGTGAATAGAGAATCGAGATCAATAGGCTTCACTGAGAACTTTGGCACGTATTTGGTAACTCGTAACAAAAAGTTTGTTGCGAAAACGAAGTCCTCCAACAAAATAAGAAATTTCCCAACCCTCAGGTCCTAGTCCTTGGCCGATTTGAGAAACAAGGTTCATGACTTCTTCACTTTGAACCTGAGCTTCATTTACACAAGAGTTCAACACCTGCTGAACCGCAAAGTTATACAAACACACCAGCGAATAATCCCCAACATCAAAGATTTCATAGTCTTCTAGAACATTCCACATAGACCATTTATCTAATGCCAAACTGCTAACTCTGGAATGAGGCTTCCTACTCAACGAATCAGCAACAACATTAGCCTTTCGCGGATGATACTTCAAATCAAAATCATAATCTTCTATGTACTCCATCCAACGGGTTGTCTTAAATTTAAATCCCTCTGAGTAAAAACATACTTCAAACTTTTGTGGTTTGTGAATACTTCGAAGTTTTCGCCGTAGAGATAAGACCTCCATGACTTCAAAGCATGCACCAGCGCTGCCAACTCCAAATCATAGGTAGGGTAATTCAATTTATGTGGTTTCAACTGCTTCGAGCCATAGGCAACTACTCTATCATATTACATTAAAACAAAACCTAGACACTAGCGTGAGGCATCACAATAAACTGTATATCCTATTATGCTAGTTGGCCTTACAAGGACTGGAGCTGAAGTTAACTTCTGCTGTAAATCCTGAAAATCAGATTCACAAGCTTTGTCTCAATCGTACACCACACCTTTCATGGTGAGTCGAGTTAAGGGTGCTGCAATGCAAGAAAAATATTATATAAAATGACGATAATGTCCCACTAGCCCTAAGAAACTACGGATCTCGGCAGCGTTTTGGGGTCTTTCCCAAATCAACACAGCTTCCACCTTAGAAGGATCCATAGAGATGTCTTCCTGAGAGATCACATGCCCTAGGAACTTTACTTCATTCAACCAAAATTCACATTTCTCTTTCTTTACATAAAGCTGATTATCTCTCAACAATTGCAGAACTTTACGAAGATGAGAAGCGTGCTCCCTTTTTGATTTAGATGTAAACGATGATATAATCCGCAAATACTACTACGAACTTATCAAGATAGGGTCGAAACACTCTATTCATTGGTCCATGAATGCAGCTGGAGCCTTAGTCGGACCGAAAGGCATCACTAGAAATTCATACAAGCCATAGAGAGTATAGAAAGCAATCTTGGGTATGTCTTCTTCTCTAACCCGAAGTTGATAATAGTCTGATCGTAAATCGATCTTAAAGAAGTAACATGAACCCTTCAACTGATCAAATAACTTATCTATACGAGGTAAGGGGTAATGATTCTTCACAGTGACTCTATTCAGCTTCATGTAATCAACACACAATCTTAAAGAGCTATCTTTATTTTTTTACAAAAAGCACAGGAGAACTTCAAGGCAAATGACTATTCCTTATAAATCCTTTAGCTTCTAGTTCTTCCAGCTGACTCTTCAACACCTTCATATCTACTGGTGCCATCTGTAGACATCTCTTTTTTACCATGAGTATGGTCATTAATGGTTGCCTGTGATTAGAGGTGAAATAGGGTGTTAAAACCCTAAGTTGCCAGTTTTACCCTTGCGAGCAGTTAGATAAAGGTCATTATCACATGTAGGTTTTTAGGTCAGATTGAGTTGATTCTTCTTGCATTTAGTTTTTAGAGAGCCTAGGAATATTCCTGTTAAATTTCATGGCATTCTGAGCCAGGCTTGATAGAAAATAAGGCCTTTTGTGACTTGAAGGGCAGTATTGTCCTTTGAATTACAAAAGGTCTGAATGACTGTCAATCTTGTCTCGGGTGGTCTCGAAGCTTTGGCATGGATATTTAGGGTGTGTTTGGTAGCTAAGTTGATTAGTGGCAAGACTTGTTGAGCCTCCTGACTCATGTTTGGCTCTTAAGGCTCAAAAAGCCCTTTTAAGCTCAGATTAGGGTTTCGACCGAGAATGACCGGGATTCGATCTTTTTATCAAATCAAAGCCTTCAAAAGCTTCAAAAAACTTTATTAAAATGGTTTAAAACTTGTTTCGAGAAGAAAAAACGATTTCGAGAGCGATTGGTTAGCATATTTCAAAACCCTAAAAAGGCCTGATAGGCCCAAAACAGCTAATCGGCTTGGTTTCTCTCAACCCCTTGACCCTGGTTAAGGTTTTTCATCCTCAAACACTTCTAGAAACATGAAGAATCGAATCACAATCGTTTTGGCGCTTGAATCGTCGAATTTGGAATTGAAACGGGCCCAAAAAGCCGAAAACAGCCGAGACGGGTCCAGAAAGGCCCAAAATGGGTCAAAATTGGGCTGAAGCTCGACTGACCACCCCTCTTTGGATGGTTGGCCGTCCCTAGGGGACGGTTGGCCATCCTAGGGTGGATGGTCACCCGAGCCAATCCCCAGATTTCGCTTTATTTTGAGTTGTTTGACTTCTAGTTGCTTTGGGATTCTTCCAATGGCTCTTTGGATCAGTTTGGGAGGCTTAGCTTGACCAAATCAGACTCTAGGGACCTTGGAAGACTTCATTAGAGCCCTTGGATCAATTTTAAGGGTTTTAATGACAGCCATTGATAAAAATAGAGGCCTCTTCTATATATATCTCACTTATAAATCAATTTGAGGGAACTAAGAGGAGAGAACTTGGAGTTTTGGAGTCTCTAGAGCTACAACCAACCATAGCTACGAAATTGGAGGCCATTAGAGCTTGAAGAAGGGAGCTAGAAGCAAGGAAGAAGAAGGCTAAATGTATGTTTAAGTACACCATTGATCTTGTATTGAACTTTTACATAACATAATTTGATTTTAGGAATTTCTGGGTAGTTTGCATATGTTAGTCTTCTTCTTCTTTTATGCTTTAGAAATCATCTTTAGTTTGGGTATTCATGGTTAGGAGTATGAAGTTAGTTGTTGTTGCATGATAGGTTTTACTATGGTAGCATGTAAGTTTCTGCATTTGGTAGTTTATTGCAAAATGGGATGGTTAGTTTAGGTGTTCATGAGAAAGGTTCATCCTTTCACATGTGTTAGGTTAGGTAATATTAGCATATTAGTAGTTGTTTTCTAGTATAAAGTATGCATTTCTTATGTTATTCAATGATATGACTTTATATGAGAATGCATAAAATGTATGCTTGATATTAGGAATCTTAGTTTTAGTATGCATGTTAGAGTATGATAGTTGCTGTTTTTTACTTGGATATATGATTACATGTGTTTTATTACTTACCATAATGTATGGTTATTTATGAGAATAGATGTGATCGTAGTTCATATTGAAAATAGCATTGTTTGGTGTCTTGAGGATGTTTTTCTTTTGGTCATTGTTTTGTATGAGTAAGAGTCTTGTGTAAGAGAGATAGCTTCTTTATTGCTTTAGATGAACAAGTGCTATTATATGTTTCTTGTGCTTTGATTGATTTATTATCCTTGGTTCGAGGGAGCTTGCAAAGGTTAATCTCTTCCCTTGTGGTTAATTTTGATATGCTTTATAGTATGAAGTTCATATTTTAGCCTAAAGTTGTTACTTTTAGCCATTTTTCAGCATGTTTGCATAGCAGCTTGCATATGTCATAATAGGGTTGCTTTTGCATGTTTTAGTATTCGATTTAGGTAATTTTAGGCATATTTAAGTTGTTGTCCAGCGGCTTATATATCCTTTAAATACCTTTATTTAATACAATTTTTAGGCATTTAGGTTAGAAATCTATGCTAGGATGATTTAGAAAGGATTAGAGTCACATTTGCATTCATGATAGATTTTCTTATTCACTTTTGTTGTTATTCAAACATAGAAGCATGTTAGGATTCCCTTTAGTAGTTAAGGACAAGTAGGAAAGGTGTCTAGGGACATAGGTGAGGTGTCCTACCTCATTAGGACTCCCTTAAGATAAGGTCCTATCTTCAAATATTATTTTCGAGTTTGGTTAGGAGTCTAGTCTGGAAGAGACTTCTTTAAAAATGATTTGGATAGAAGTGTGATTAGAAAAGAATTATCTTTTGAAAAGAACTGTGTTTGGATAAGAAGTCTCTTCATATTAGAATTCTAAGTAGACTTTAAAGGATGATTGAAGGTAGTTCCCTATCTTAGGACGAGTCCTAGGTAATCGAACTATGTGGACTTTGATTCTTATCAAGAAATTGGTAAGGTACGTAGGCAGTCAATAGGGCGCAAGTCCAATCTTAGGATGACTCTACGTCTCCTAAGGTCTTTAGGATTTTAATTCTTTTATTATTATTATTATTTATTATCTAGTATTATATATCATATTTTGTGGTTGATTAAATAAATAGGATTGTCATGATAAGATTTTGATAAAGCCCAAAATTAATTAGGAGACCTTTATTTAGGGTGAGGTGGGTGCCAACAAGGAGTTCCTTGAAACCTTCCCACTTCATAACTTAGCCCCCGAATCCAACTTTGATTCGAAGACCATGCTTTTCCAAAATATGGGGTCATTGTTTTATTGAAAATAAAACTCTTTTTTATGGTTTCCTTATTCCTTAAAAATAAGGTGGCGACCCCAAGTTTTTCTCACACTTTTATCCTTTTTCAAAAACACAATCTTGTGAATAAGAAAGTTACATGAAATGATAAATTTTTGGTTGAAAACCATGAGGCTAAAGGAAGATTGGAACTTACTTGAAAAGCATTAGGATAAAGAGTTATCCACTCATTGAGGGTTAATATCCAAGAACCTATTATGTGAGGACTATTAATTCCTGATGGGACCCCAATCCCATTATGGAAATTCAATGTTGAAATTCCCGAATCTCATTAAAGGGTGTACGAGATTTGAATAAAATAGTGGGAGGTGCCATAAAACTTAAAGACCAATGAGTTTTTATGGTTTAATAATATGAAATTATATTTATTATTTTCTGTTGTAGATAGCTCCTTTAAACCTGCTCTCTAGAATAATTAATTGACAATCATTTAACTGGTCCAAAACTTCCAAGACTGGTTTAAGAAACCTAGTCTTAGACGCTAATAAACATAGACTATGTGGTCAATACCCCTTGCCCCAATGCTTTGTCATAAGGGGGCATATTAGGAGAAGAAAGACACTTAAAGTAAGTGGCTTGATAATGATGTAAGGAACATATGAGGGAAATTTATGGTTCACAAGCAGAATTGTAAAGCACAACCCTGTTAGAGAACACTTCTCCTATAGGATGATGAATGGGACATCTGTTAATGAGCTCTGCCTCAAGATGATCCAGAACATTCACCCATTGCATGATCTTAAGTGTTAGGATCACTGCTAACAAAAGGAAATTGACATCTTGCTTCATTCTCTTCCTGCAAGTCACAAGTAATTCATCATAATCTTCCCTCACTAATTTGATGAATATACTAGTGAGTGTTAGGAGACCTTGAAAAAGGAACCCAAAGGGAATGTTTTGGCTTTTAATGAAACTTTCACTTTTATGACCGAACCTAAGGGCAAGGGAAAGAAGAAGAAGTCTCATGATAAGCTAAAAAGAGGCATTAAGAAAGAAAAGTCTAAAGGAAAGAGTTTCAACTGCGGTAAGTCAAGTCATTGGAAGAGAAACTGCAAGGAGTACCAAGTTTGAAGAATGGTTCTTCTAATGGTACATCCTATGCTTTATTCATTTACTAATTAAGAATTAGTATTATTCTGCTTATGGTATCCGATACCTAATTGTGCTTTCTTGTACAATGCGATTGTATGCAGAAGACAAATGGAGTAGAAGATCAAGTAGACATCGAGCTTTCTTTGTTTGGAAATGAATCAACAGTTGATACATTTAACATAGAAGCTTGATACTTGATTAGTTTATTTAGAGTTTATAGAAACTTTATTAAATTTCCAGTTATTTTAAGACTTCTTGATTGAGGTTTTAAATATTATGTTTATTTCTGGCAATTGATTTAAAGTTCTTTACTCTTTATGAAGGCTTTGAATAAATACATAAAATAGTATATAAGGATTCAACTTCAAGGATCACATTAATAAATGAATTTTGATTCATTAATTAATATGAACCGATCACCTTATTCTATAAGGAAATTAAAAGGATAATACATAAGATGTATAAACCTAAATTTTAGTTTGCAACTTCATAGCTATTTGAATATTTGAAAGTGTTCAAATGATTCAAAACTATGAATATTTGAAGAGTTCAAATGATTCATATGAAGTAAAACTAAAAGAAAAATATTAAGAATATTTGGTTGAATCTTATATTACTGATTGACCTTAAATATGTTAAACGATAAAGTTTGGAGATAATTTGGGAATATGAGATATTTCAAATAAACTTCAAAAGTTTGTTTTCTCAAATAAAGAGTTATTGGAAAACAATGTTTCCACAATAGTTGAGAACTATGCTTTTATGAAACATCAAAAAGGAATTTATGTTATTAAAAAGTTTAATGCATGAAATGCCTTGTTTCAAAAAGGAAGGTGGGAGCATGCGAGTCATCAACATTATTCTTGTCTTTCTTTATAAAGTACATTCTTCAATACTAACGTAGTATTATGAATTCCATAATCGTTATAGAAATTCAAATCTCTCAAAAATTCGATTTTGTGAGGGATTTCATATGAGCAGAATATTTTAGAAATATGTGACTCATATGATTAAAGGTTATGTACTTAAATCAATATCATTAATGCTGCAAGTGTTTGCTAGCAGATATTGATTGTTTATTTAGAATAGTGATTCTGAATAAGATACATGTATATTCTTAAAGGAGTTTAAGAATGTAATACTTGTATATACAAAGAAATCATATATGGGATGCCATTTACAAATTGCCTAAAAGGATGTCTAGAGTATGGTGGTTTTCTTTTGAGAACATAGGTCTCATTGACTAGGACATCAAAGTTTGCAGCGGATATTAGTTTAATTATTATTATCAAAAATAATAAAATTGCAAAGTTTGTTTTCATAGAGTCCCCATTGCCATAACACCTTTGATAAGTGTTAGAAGCATTGTCTTACGAAGACTAGTATAAGATACTATGCTGATTGGCTTTAGTGCAAGTGGGAGATTGTTGGAGGTATGCCATAAAATCAATCCTAAAGGGCATATCAATTTCATATTATATTAATTTGAAGGTACAACTTGTCATATATATTTAAATATATATGATAAGGTCCATGAATAAATGATAAGAGAAATATGTATCTCAAGTTGTTGAGATATGGAGACTCATATTTCCCATACACATTTATTCTAAAAGAAGTTCCTGCTCATAGGTTTATTAAAGTGGATATTTAATAAACCGTTAAGAGTAGCACAGATTTAAACTGGCTCCAATGGGAGGATAGGTAGTCTTTCCTATCGGTGTAGTGACACTATAGTTAATCTGTGGGTGCATGTTAGAGAATATGTACACTGAACTTGATCATCAAGAATATTCTTATGGAGTTTAAGTCAAAAGAATATTCTTATATTGCGATCATAATCCTTAGACCTAAGACACCATAGCTATCTTATGCCTGAGTTCTTAGGGTTTGATAGTATCTTGTAAAGCCTTAACCTTAAGGATGTAATCGGTACTCATTGACTCTAATAAGTCATGCATGAAGAGAGATGAGTGGTCAATAAGGAATCATCACTTTCATCTTTGATGAGAGAGAATGTCAGGGTTCGTTCACAAAGATAATTCTCAGTTTGAAATCTATGGCCATAGTGATAGGTGAACTGTGAAAGAGTTTCATCGGGTTCACCTTATTGAGATTATACTTTGTAGAACATATAACAAGTTGTTAATGTTAGAGATATGCCCTAAAACCAATCCTAAAGTGCATATCTATTTCATATTAGGAAAAGAAGGTACTGCTTATCGTCTGTATATTCAATTATATATATACGATAATGTCCATGAATAAATGATAAGAGAAATATGTATCTCAAGTTTGTTGAGATATGAAGACTCATATTTCTCATACACATTTATTCTAAAAGTGTTTTTGCTCATAGGTTTATTAAAGAGGACATTTATTAAACCGACAAGAGTAGTATAGATTTAAACTAACTCCTATAGGAGGATAGGTAGTCTTTCCTATCAGTGTAGTGACACTTAGGTTAATCTGTGGGTGCATATTAGAGAATATGTACACTGAACATGATCTACTAGAATATTCCAATGGATATTAAGTCAAAGGAATATTCTTATGTTACGTCCATTTGGTAATCCTAAGACCTGAGACACCATAGATGTCTTATGCCTGAGTTGTTAGGGTTTGATAGTGTTTTATACAGTCTTGATCTTAAGGTTGTAGTCGGCACTCACTGGCTCTAATAGGTCTTGCATGAAGGCATATGAGTGGTCAATAAGGAATCATCACTCTCAATGTTATGAGAGAGAATGTCAGGGTCAGTTCTCAAATATAATTCTCAATGTGAATCTCTGGCCAGAGTGATAGATGAAATATGAAAGGGTTTCATAGGGTTCATCCTATTGAGATTATAATTTGAAGAACATATGACAAGAAAGTTAAGATAGGGTTTTGACTTATATCCATACCCTAAATATCTTAACTGTGACATTAGGGGATGAAGGATTAAGTAACAAGAAGGGTTCACATAGTTCTACTATTCATCCAAACCTAGGGCATGTCATGACACATTGCTAGACGTCACTCATGACCAGTGAAAGCCTATTGATAAGTGTTATCAATGAGGGCATAATTGGAATAGTTTCAATTTAACTTTTAAATAGAAAGTTTCTATTTTAGGAGACATGGAGATGTCCCTAGTCACTGCTAGGTTGGGGTGAACCCAATGGGTCACACACAAACAAAGAGCATAAGAGAGTCTCTTGAATTAAAGAGAGAAGGGAATTTTCTAAAACTAATTCCAATAATAACTTTATATATTATTTGTAAATATATATAAGGAATTGAGTTATATATTAATTAATAATATATAAATGGAATTAAGTTACTTTTGGAAATAAGTATTAAATAGAAACCCTAGGGGTTTTCTATAAATACTAGAGCTTGTGACATGCTAGCACTAAGCCTCCATCCTCACTTTAGAGAAAAAGTTTCTCTCCCTCTCTCAAGCTTGATTCTTCCATTGTTGAGAAGCTTCAAGGATTCAAGCGGTTTTGTGTTCGTGTGGACTTCGTTGGAGACTTCATCCGTTTGAAGTTCGAGATCAACAATCGCAAATCGAAAGGCTAATCAAGTAAGTATTATTTATGTTTGATAAATATATATGCTTGTTTTGTAAATCATATGTCCCTATGCTTGTACGATCATGGTTAGGATATTCGATGATGGAATCTTCTTTATTAAAATTTTTATTTTGTCTTCCGCTGCGATTCCATGTATTTCGAATGATTCCTTTCAGTTAAGATAGGGTTTGACTTAATAACCATGCCCGATTATCTTAACAGTGACATTAGGGGGTGAAGGATTAAGTAACATGAAGGGTTCACATAGTTCTACTATTCACCCACACCTAGGGCACGTCATGACACATTGCTAGACGTCACTCATGACCAGTGAAGACCTAATGGTAAGTGTTATCATTGAGGGCAAAATTGGAATAGTTCCAATTGAACTATAAATAGAAAGTTTCTATTTTGGGAACATGAGATGTCCCGGTCCACTACTAGGTTAGGGTGAACCCAATGGGTCACACACATAAGAACATAAGTGATCTTCTTGAATTATTGGGAGGGGAATATTCTAGTTTATATATGTATGACTCTTATTATTAAAGGCTAATAAGAAAGAGGTCAAGGATATACATAACTAGGATATTATTATTCTATATGATGATTGGACAAGCTAGCACTAGTAACCAAACATCATTAAAAGAGAAGAGGATTATAAATAAGAAGCTACAAGCATTAGGGCTGGCCATTAAATGGTGCCCTCTCCTCTAGCCGTCTTTTTCTCTCTTCCCTCTCTAGTTTTGCTCTCTCACAAGTATTGTGAAGTGCAAGAAGTTTCAAGGAGTTTTATCTTCTTGTGGACTATCATTGGAGGCTTCCATACTTTTGGAGCTCGGATGCGATCGAGATTTACATCAAAGGCAATCATCAAGTAAGTATGATTTAAATAAGGCACCGTTTGGATTTGTTTTTCATAAGTACTTATTTGCTTTTTTTTAAATTTGCAATATGTAATTTCTTATAAAAATTTAAAAAAAGCAAATAAGTACTTGTAAAAAACAAATCCAAACGGTGCCTAAGTTATTTCTTAACTTGTATATGTATTCATGGTTCGATGTTTGATTATGGTCCTTTGTATGGTTGTGATGGAGAATCATGTTATTAAAAAATTTTAAACGATGTTTCCTTCCGCTGCGATTTTCTGTTCACAACCTTTCAGTATTCACTTTCACTTAGAGAATGATATAAAGCTTATTTGGTCAAGCATTCCATTTGGAAAATTTTGTGGTCTATCTCAGTCCACTCATTTCTAGGTTTAGTAGAAAGTTTGGTGTGACCAATTACAATGAGCCACATCCCCATATCTTAAAATTTTGAGCTTGAAGAAAAATGCTCATCCTATTTTTCCAAATCATATAATTTTTACCATAAAAAATAAGAGGTCGGTCAATGGGATGACCTTGTGAAAAGATCGATTCTCTAACATTTGCCATTGATCTTTAGTTCAAGAAAACAATCAAGTATTGAGCACTTGCTCTGATACCAATTGTTGTCCCAAGTTATATAACCCTAAAGGGGGGTGAATAGGGTTTTGGCAAACTTTAAGCAAATATTACCAAATAAAAATTATAGTCCAATTAATTTCAGCAGAAGCACAAATATATATATATATATATATAAAAAATTAATTGGAAATGAAATAGAGAGAGAGAGAAATCAAACACAATGATTTTAATGTGGTTCGGACTCCACCTACGTCCACGCCTTAAGCACCAAGCCCAAGGATTCCTCAATCCATTATAGGATCACTCCTTCAGTGTGGAGAAACCTTTACAACAATCTTTTTTCACGGCGAAAGATTAGCACCCTCAATCTTCTTTCATGGCGGAAGATAAACACCAACAATATTCTTTCACGGAGGAAGATTAGCACCAACAATGCTACCCAAGCATTCAATCTAGCTTAAGTTTGATTTTGACCAACAAAATCCAATCTTCATAATGGTTACAACTCAACCCTTAGCTCACAAAATATACAAGATTTGTCTGTGTTCAATGAAGAACTCCTTAAGAGTAGATGAAGTACAATTGAATGCTCACACTAATATCTCTCAAAGATAGAAAATGATTTGGCTCAAGAGAGAATGATTCTTTTTGAGTGAATCACACAAGAATGATGTAAACAAGTTGATTTGAGTGTATATCTGTTCTACCATCTTGATCTGCTGATCCAAGACTCATACAATGAGTATTTATAAGCCCCAAGAGGAATATAGCCGTTTGGGTTTGTCAAAACTAGCTGTTATAAGTTGCAGGACATACTTAGTCGACTAAACCAACTATGTTAGTCGACTAGGACATGGTGTTAGTCGACTACTCTTGGATTTTATGAAACCATACTTACTGCCACTACTTTAGTCGACTGGACTTAATGACTTAGTCGAGTAGGCAAGGTAGAAAGTCAATTTTCATAATTCCTAGCTAGTCATTTGAGTTCAAAATGGCCCACAATAATTTCCACTTAGTTTTAACCAAAATATGATTTTCCAAATAAGTTCAAACTAAAGTCTTTTGGAGTCAAGGTCTTTTTATCCAAATAAAGTTCAACCTATATGAGAGATTTATACAATTAAATCCTAAGTACTCACACACAATAATTAAATAAGTGACTTCATGATTTGAATCTTCAATTTCTTGTGCTTGGCTTCATCTTTGAACTTTCATTATGAAGAGGCTTGCTTCATTGTCTTTAGCAACATATTCACATGAGTTTTGCTAAGTGCTTTGAGCTTCATGATTGTTGAATCTTCAATTTGATAACTTGAATTCTGTTCTTACAAATATATATATGTACCATATTGCATGCATAATAATCTCAGGATAAGTTTGTTACCATAACATATTCAATAATATATCCATATGATAATGTCAAAATATTCAACAAAATGTTTAGTACACTATGCATTATCCATAGTACAATGTAACATATTCATAGTACAGTATTTGTTATCATCAAAATTATTTCATCAAATATGGGTAAACCATTTTATATATTTGGATTGAAGCCATAAGGCTAACAATCCTCATATTTTATAATAATTCCCAATCCCCAATAAATCAAATCTTGCTTTTATTAGTCAAATCGGTTGACTTTAATGTCACATCAATATTTTTTAATTATTAAAAAATATTTTATATATAATCCCCATATTAATATATAACCCCCAACTGTGTAAATAATCCCCAAATTTTCTAATAATCTCCAATCTCTAATAATCTTGCTTTTATGAGTGAAATCGGTTGACTTTAATGTCACATCAATATTTTTTAATTATTAAAAAAATGTTTTACATATAATCCTCATATTAATACATAATTCCTAATCCCTAACTGTATAAAGAATATATCCCCAAATTTACTAATAATCTCTGATCCTCAATAAGTCAAAACTTGCTTTTATGAGTCAAATCGGTTGACTCTAATGTCACATCAATATTTATTAATTATGAAAAATGTTTTACATATAATCAACATGATAACAAAGAATCCCCAGTCCTATATGATCACATAATCCCCAACATTTTATAGAATACCCAATCCCCACTCATTATTACAATTTATGAATTTTCACATCATATATTTTACCACCATTACTATATATGTACACCTGTCCAATATTGTTTCACTATTATTTATTTTACTTTATATTTAATCAAATGTTATAATATAAAAAAGAATGTAGACCTGTGAATAAGTTATGATATTAAGGGTATTTTCGTTATTTGAGGTCCATAAATGAAAATATTATTCAGACGGATCAATTTACGTAATTTTTTCAACATGCAGGTTCATTTCCGTAAAATGCCCGATATAAGGTTTAATCAAAATATTATATTTCCATCCAATATTATAGTCAAAGCCGAGGGTAAAATGATAATAATTAATAATTGGTAAGGGCGTGAAGGGAAGAATATTAGCCAATAAGAACGTACAAGCCTATTTATTTTGTGTCCAATCTTTGAGAGAAACTGGATTTGGAGCTTTTATTCTTTATTCAAGATTCATTCCCTTTTTGTGCCCAACTTACACATTACCCTCAAGATGTCAAGCTATTAAGAAGGATGGATGACAAAAATAATACTCCATATATATATATATATATACTTAGAAGCAAAAACAGGTACAAGATCGATAAACAATTAATTCCTCTTCTGATCGAAATTGAAAACCAGAATATCTTAATTTAATTGAAGAAAATATCATGGGAATCAACTCGACTACAAAAAACTAATTAAATCAGGAATACCTTGATTGTGAGCATTTACATGAGAAGAATTAACTTTGAAAGAGGTAGCAACAGGGTCTTCTGTATGCGACGTTTTGTGTACATCACAAAAATCAAAATCCCCATTAATATTATTGACCTTCAAATCTTCATCAAAAACCTCCCACTTTTCAGTTATAACGGTCTTTAATACCCTCTTTGAATCCTCTTGTTCATCTTTGTTCACCACCATTAATGCTTTAACCTCATGCGCGCGCGGAATGTTTTTTTCTGAAAACCCATTGATGATTCTCTTGAGTTCTTGGATATCTTCTTCCTGGATTTTCTCAATTTTAGGAAACTCAGATGCATTAAGCACACCAATTTCCCCACATAATTCAAAATATATAGATAGTTCATCACCTTGCACCGTTGCTTTCTGCAACACCTCAAGTGCCATGGCTGCCTCTACTTTTCCAGCCGCATAAATCCCGGTAAGAACAGTCGCAATCCCACTGCAGATTCTGCTATAGATATCGAAAATCTCAATAATAGCACAATCCATGGCTTCAAGAATAAGGCTTACTGGTCGGGTTCTACGTGTCATTCCTTCAGCTACCGGTTTCACCTGAAGTAGTATATGAAGCAAGGCTTGGCATTGCTGCAATTTTTGAAGCTGTTCCATCAGGCTTTGGTTCTTCTTGGTATTGGAATAATATTCCAAGCTTAAGACGGAAGATTTTTGGTCAAGAAAAGCAAAATAAGCGCGAACAAAAGCACTATAACCCCATGTGCTAGTTGAATTGGAGTGTCCATCCTCGAAATTTGATAGATCAAAAGGCAAGCGGCCAATCTTTTGTAAGGCGGGGACTTTACAGCAGAAAACGCCATGCATGAGCATTAAGCCTTTGAGGACCACCACCCAACTACGCGTCTTCTCCATACGCGTGGAGAGAGTCCATATGAGAGGTTTCAAGTAGGAAGGAGAAGTACGTACCCATGAAAACACTCGCTTTGCATTCTTGTAATCAACTCGCGAATCGTCATGGCTTGTGGCCTTGATGATTGCAGCTTCAAGATCAGGATTTCGGTACGTGGTTCTTCTCGACATATTCGCAATCCATACGCTATTCGTGTCTTTGAGAGCCCCGGAAGCCCTCCTCCATAACTTCATGGATGTCTAAAGCCTAAGCCTAAGCCTCCGCCTCTGCCTCTGCCTCTTGGATGTTTATTTTTTGTTTTGTGATCCCCTGTGCAGTCAATAATTGTACGCGTGGAATCAGCTAATAAAATCCCAAAATAGAAAACCAACATTGCCGGCCATGCCACGATAAGAAATGTGTTGTTGCGTTACCATCTTTTATTTTTGACTCTGGCTTTGCAGGATAGAATGGATGGCAACTCTGTCATTCTATATAATTGGTTTCAAGAATATTGACTTTGTCAAACTCGTTATTCCATACATATATATATATATATATATATATATATATATATATATATATA
>JAESVK010000135.1:317214-346675 GCA_017140935.1 Hamamelis virginiana
GAAGAAGGTTATGTATGTCAGAACAAGAAGAAAAATAAAAAGAAATTACATTACTTTCCAAAGATAAGAAAAGTTGCAGATCTGAGCTATGAAGCCAATGAGTTGCCACTGGATTTTGATTGGACGACGACGAAGACAAGATTTGCATGTAGTTCTCTTACCTCCTATCACCGATTGGAAAGCTCCATCACATGATTTGTAGTGAGGCGAGCTTGCCGGCATTGCTCCATTGACGGTATCCGATCTATAATGAGGTAAACTCCCACTGTTTTGGCGTTGTTTCATAGAGAAAGAGAATAATGGATCTAAATAAGCTAGAACATATCGAAGACACTGTTCATAAAGCTAAAACCAGATCGGAGTTCAAGAAGCTATGATAGAGTCATCCGCATTGAAAAAGAAGAGATGATATTTGCAAATCAGTGATGATAATGCTGGTGATGCATATAAAAGAAAAAGAAGAATAGGAGAAGTGTTCGTAGGGTTGCAGTTGGAGATCGGTGTTGGAATACTGGCAATTGGCCATGAAAACTAGTCACTGTGAACCATGGAGCTGTAGCCGCCGACTACTGTTGCTATTTATTTATTTATTTATTTGTATTTTTTCTTCTTCAGCAAACAATCAACCATCGATCCTATTTGGTGTTGAGTTCGAAAACGAACTCCTGAACTGTTGAATAGCCGCCAATCCTATTTGATGGATCGACATCGATTTGTTGTGTTGATCGGGGGAAATCTCCTTAGATGAATGCCTCTTTTCTAATTTTAGGGTTAAGTGGACTTAGTGCTAGCATACACTCATCCCTATGTATTTATAGGCAAATACTAAGATTTCTAATTTGCAACTTGGTTCTCCTAAATTAACAATTAATTAAAGAGACCACATAAATTACATAAATTAGAAACTTGCCCCTCTCTTAAATTAAAGAGCTCTCTTGTGTCTTTTTGTGTGTGAACCTTTGGGTTCACCCCAACCTAGTGGTGGACCGAGACATCTCATGTCTCCTAAAATAGAAACTTTCTATGTTAAGGTTCAATTGGAATAATTCTAATTTTGCCCTCAATGATAACACTTATTATTAGGCCTTCACTAGTCATGAGTGACATCTAGCAACATATCATGACGTACCCTAGGTGTGGGTTAATAGTATAATTAAATGAACCCTTCATGTTACTTAATCCTTCATCCCCTAATGTCACTATTAAGATAATCAGGTATGGTTATAAGTCAAATCTCTATCTTAACAACTTGTTATATGTCTCACAAAATATAATCTCAATAAGATGGACCCGATGAAACTCTTTCACAGTTCACCTATCACTTTGGCCGGAGATTCAAACTGAGAATTATCTTTATGAACAAACCCTGACTTTCTCTCTTATCAAAGTGAGAGTGATGATTCATTATTGCACACTCTTCTAGCTTCATACATAACTTATTAGAGCCAATGAGTACCGATTACATCATAATGGTTAAAGATGTGCGAGATACTATCAAACTCTAATAACCTATGTATAAGATAACTCTGGTGTCTCAGGTCTAAGGATTACCATTCAATGGACGTAACATAATAATATTCTTTTGATCTAAACTCCATAAGAATATTCTTACAGATTATGTTCAGTGTACATATTCTCTAATATGCACCCACATATTAACTATAGTGTTACTATACAAATAGGAAATACTACCAATCCTCCCATTGGAACTAGTTTAAATCTGTGCTACTATTAGTGGTTTATAAATGTCCACTTTAATAAACCTATGAGTAGGAACTCTTTAGAATAAATGTGTATGAGAAATATAAGTCTCAATATCTCAACAACTTGATATACATATTTCTCTTATCATTTATTCATGAACCTTATCATATATATATATATATATATATATATATATATATATATATATATATATAACTATACAAGACAAGTTATACATTCTAATTAAAATAATATGAAATTGATGTCCTTTATGATTGGTTTTAAGGCATATCTCCAACATTTTGATGATGGAATGGTTGATTAAGACTAACTAAACAAAAAAAAAAAAAATTCAAATCGGTTGGTTGATGAGAGAAATATCAATAATAAAAAGACCTTGGGTATTTCGAATCCACTTAACTAGTTCAATTGCACTAATTAAGTAGAATTAGGGTTTGTAAAGATCTATGGTAGGTGATGAATTAAACTATAAGAATAAAACATCAAGCATATCATGTATATATGAATTAAGTACGAATCATCCCTTTAAGGCATGGATTGTCAAACAAGTATGCACAATCCATCCAAGTAGGGCGTGAACCATCTAGCTTCACATATACATGTTCGATAAGAACCATTGTATAACAAATATAATTGCAATCTATTGATAGATAAAGACATTGAACTTCTAATAACATAAAAGAAAAACCTTAAATTTATACAATCACCATAGAAATCCAATAAAAACCCCAACTCAAACCTAATTAATACAATTAACTAAAGAAAAGTTTCATCTATTACCCAAGAATCAGAGTTAGTTGCCCATGATGGAGATAGAATCGTCAAAACACTCCATTCCAAGCATAAGCATCAAACTCTACGACAGAGGAGAGAAAAAACTAGAGAGAGAAGAGAGAAAATCCAAAGTATGAGCCAATCCCCGTTACATATGAAAAATATGCTTAAATAGGCTTATGAAACCCTACAAACAAATCCTAACTAAAACTAATCACAAAAGTTGCTTAAAAACCAAGTTTCCAAAAAAATAGAAACTTTTCTGAGCAGCCCCTATCGATAGCCTATCAATGCCTATCGATAGGGTCATGTTGTTTGTCACAAATTCTGCAGAAAAATGCATATGAGGAGTGCCTTATCGATAGGAATCCTATTGATAGGATTTACTGCACAGCTCCAAATGTATTCCAAAGGTGTTCCAAAGGTATTTAAACATCGAATTGACTTTGCAAACTCTTTAAGTTTGCACGAACTTCAAGGTATGAACTTTAGGCTTGTTATTATGCACAAATAAACTGAAAAACCTACACAAACACATAAAACAACGTTAACACAAAACATAAACTAAAAAGACATAAATACTAGACATAAATGCTAAAATGAGATTGCAAAACACAGAGAAAAGTGACAAGATTGCAATGCAATCATGAGGCAGGGGTATTTTTGTCCAATACTGGTAAAAGAGGTAAAAAAAAATGTTTAATATGACTTTTCGCATGACATCCTTTAGATTTGGAACTTCCAGCCAAATTACCTAAAAAGAACTAAAAAATGCAGAAGGGCAGCTAGAGGCCACCAAAGGAAGTAAACCTCGATCAAAAGCATCCAATAGATTATGCTTTAGGTGTATATGATCAATAATCTAGACTCTAGAGCACTTAACATACATATTTAACAATTAAACTCAAATAAAATTAACTTACAAAAGAATGCCTTTAAATAAATAAAAATTTCCATTACTTGTACAAATTTACTTATTAAGCTTTTCATTTGAAAAGATGAGGAAAGAAATTAATTGATTAAATATTGCCAAAAAAAAAAATATAGAGATTTACTGATTAAATATTAACGAAAAAAAATCTGGGAATTGATTAAATATTATTAAAAAAAATCAAAATGATCTGTGATATTTGGTTCTTTAGAATATTTCTCATAGGTGTGTACACACAAATTGTGTTTTTAAACGAACACCGAAAAGAGAGTAGATAAATTTAAATTTGATTAATATTTGAAAAGTGTGGAGTACAATCTCTGTTTGTCTTTTACAAAAGATAAAATCCTCTTATTCTTCTCTTGGTAGATTTCTTGATTCATTTGTGATGATCACTTGTTCTTGAATCTGAATGCTTTGAAGTTCTTTGGAGCTTTAGGGTTTTAATTCGAAGACCTTCTTTACTTGTAACTTGAATTTGGACTTGAACTTGAACTTGAATGCTTGAAAGTTCCACAGGGCTTTGATGCTTTAATCTGACGGAGCTTCGTTGCTTTTAACTTGTGTCTTTAACTTGAATGCTTTGAAGATCCATGGGGCTTTGATGCTTTAATCCGATAGAACTTCTTTGCTTGTGTCTTCAAGTCGAAAGTTTTATCTTCAACTTGAAGGCTAGGTTTGATCTTCAACTTAAAAGGTTTTGAATCTTTGATTTTCAACTGGAAGGGTTTTGAATCTTTGATCTTCAACTTGAAGGCTTGAATATTCAATTTGTAGTGCTCTGATTTTCAACTTGAAGCTTGATTTTGATCTTCAACTTAGAGGGCTTTGATTCTCAACTTGAAGGCCTTTGATCTTCAACTTGAAGCTTGATCTTGATCTTTAACTTGAAGGGCTTTGATCTTCAACTTGGAGAGATTTGATCTTCAACTAGAAGGGCTTGATCTTCAACTTGAAGGCTTTGATCTTATGGAGCTTCTTGGCTTGTGAATTGTATGTTCTGTACATTTGGAGGCCACCCCTATTTATAATGGTAGGGAGTAAAGTGTTTAGATAGAAATTGACTTCTTAATAATTATCCTTATTTATTTAATTTGTAAGGATAAATATTAATTATTTGGAAGTCATTCTTATCTGGCCATATGGTGCCATTTGATTGGTTTACTACACTTGGATGATAAGAATAAATATTGATTTTAATAATAATCCTTATTTAATGAGTGATAAGGATAAATATTAATTTTAGATCATTATATTTAGTTGGTCATGTGATAAAGCTTTCTCTTTCCACATGGGCCCAATGTGATAAGTGGCAAGATTTGATTTGTCCACTTAGTCACAATTTTAAAACAAATGGCAAGTTGTAATTTGTCAAACCTGTGTAACATAGGACACGTCACGTTTTCTTATTTGCCTTTAAAGTATCCCAATGGGACTGCTTGATGGCACATGACTCATTTTAATTGGTCATGATTTAATTTGCTTAAGTCATGTGGCAATTTGTGATTGGCTAGAAATTTTACAACTCTACAAATGTCCCCTCAATACTTGTTCAGGCACACAAAAATTTAAAGTGTGACAAGTGATCGAGTCTTGAATTATTATTATTATTATTTCATATATAGCATGTCATTGGCATTTGAGCAATTTTCATGAATATTTTAATATGGGTGTAAACAATACAAGCCCACAGTAAAGCCTTAAAGCCGATGGAGGAAGTACTTAATTTGTATCAAACAAATTTGAGACGTGACACATGGTACTCATACATCTTTCATGATTTTTTATTTTTTTTTATTTTTATTTCACCAAGACGTCTTTAAACATAAGGACATCTACAAGAGGTAAAGATTTATTTGAACCTTCTTGAGTCTCCTAACGAAGTCTCCACTTGAGTTAGAATTTCCTATTTTCAATTGGAAAAGAAGACTATAGTCACGAACCCATGGTCTATAAAAACATCCCTTGATATGTGAGGACCGGTCAAAGTTTGGAAGAGGTTGAGGGCCGGCTTGCAAGTGTTGAAGCTTCAATACGATCTGCATATTAAGTAATATATATATATATATATATATATATTTTCTTTTTTGATGTTTTTTTTTTTTTTTTCCAGATTTGCATATATAGTCTTACATATCATTCAAACACTTCTGCATCTAAGAAATTTTCCTTTTTTATTTTAAAGTCCTGACACAAAGTATACTATCAAAATTTGTAGACTGCACCTATGCATACATATGATTATATGAATCGACACATCTTTATGCATAGAGATAACCTGCATCGTGAACTTAAAAGGTGTTCAAGATCCTGTGTATACATAGATTCTTTTTGTCTCATAGTAAATCCAAGCCAAAATCTTCTCTTTAATTTTCCCAGTGATGCTAAGGCTAGCTGATAGAAAGATTTTCATGTATCTCTTTGTTTGTTTTTTTTTTTTTTTTTTTTTTTTTTTTTTTTTTTTTTTTTTTTTTTTCTTTTTCTTTTTCTTTTTCTTTTAAAAAAAAAAATTGAATTTGTTTCAATTTTTCTTCCACTACTTTGATATGGTCCTGCCAAACTTGAATTGAATTAAAATATGAACTTCAATAGCTTTCCCTGAAGATTGAGAGATTACAGTGACAAAAGAAGGAGGATCACTTGTATAGCAATTCGGCAACCCAGCACTTGAGCATAGAAATTTGGTAATTCAACTTGAAGCTCCAATTTGGTTTCAATGATCACAGATTTGCAATGAGCAAATTGATCCTTTTTATAGACAAAAAAGCAATTAATTTCATATTTTAACTAGGAATTGTTGTTTGTTGGCTGAATTCTTTTTTAGAAGTCCATACAAATTTTACCTTTTTGGTATTGGACTCTTTTATATATATATATATAAAGCATAACTGCATAAGGAAGCGATAAAGGAGACGTGATTTGCTTAAATGGCAATACTTGGAATTTATACTCTCAAATTCCTTTGTCAGATTGAAGTCCCTTGCTAGAAGAGAAAAAAAATGTCCGCATGCCGAAGTGTAGAAGTGGTTCTAAATTAAACATTTCTCATTTCAATACTAGGCGTTGAAATTAAATCAATGTTTTCATAAAATAAAATAAAATAAAATAACTTCAAGACTTGCCCACTTTTCACACTACAAATCTTGTGTATGTGAACAAGTCTTGAAGGGGGCATTTGTAGAGGAAAATTTTTTAGCCAATCACAAATTGCCACATGGCTTAAGCCAATTAAATCATGACCAATTAAAATGTGTAATGTGCCATCAAATGAACCCACTACGATACCCTAAAGGCAATTAATAAATCGCCAAGTGTCCTATCTTACACAGGCTTATCTATCACATTTGGCCCATGTGGAAAAGGAAGGCTTTATCAACTGGCTAATAAAGAATAATTATCTAAAACTAATATTTATCCCTATCACTCATTAAATAAGGATAATTATTAAAATAAAGATTTATTCTAATCATCCAAGAAGGGTAAACCAATCAAATTGTACAATATGGTCAGATAAGAATGACTTCCAAATAATTAATATTTATCCTTATAAATTAAATAAATAAGGGTAATTATTAAGAAGCCAATTCCTATCCTAACACTGATCTACTCCCTACCACTATAAATAGGGGTGGCCCTCAAATGTTGAAGGACAATAATTCACAAGCAAAGAAGCTCTGTCAGATTGAAGCATCAAAGTCCTAAAGAACTTCCTAACAATCAAGCTTTCAAGTTGAAGATCAAGCATCAAGCCCTTCAAGTTGAAGATCAAATCCCTTCAAGTTGGAGATCAAACTGTTCAAGATGAAGATCCAAAGCTTTCAAGTTGAATATCAAAGTTTCAAATTGAAGATCAAATTCAACAACTCTTTAAACCAGCCAGATTCAAGAATAGGTAATCATCACTCTTGAATCAAGAAATCTACCAAGAGAAAAATCAGAGAATTTTAATTCTTTTATCAAAGTTTCCTAGTCTGCTCTTTCATGACTCCTAAAAACAACATTACTCAAAGCTCCAAGTCTCTTGATTCATCATCTTGTTAGAAATATGCCCTAAAACAAATCTTAAAAGGCATGTCAATTCAATATTATATTAATTTGAAGGTACAACTTGTCATGTCTATATATATATATATATATATAAAATAAGGTCCGTGAATAAAAGATAAGAGAATTATGTATCTCAAGTTGTTGAGATATAGAGACTCATATTTCTCATACACATTTATTCTAAAGAATTCCTACTCATAGGTTTATTAAAGTAGACATTTATAAACCACTAAGAGTAGCACAGATTTAAACTAACTTCAATGGAATGATAGGTAGTCTTTCCTATCAATGTAGTAACACTATAGTTAATCTGTGGGTGCATATTAGATAATATGTACATTGAACATGATTTGCAAGAATATTCCTATGCAGGTTATGTCAAAAGAATATTCTTATGTTACGTCCATTTAATTGGTACTCCTTAGACCTAAGACATCATAACTATCTTATGCATGAAGTTTTAAGGTTTGATGGTATCTCGTACAGCCTTAACCATCAGGATGTAATCGGTACTCATTGGCTCTAATAAGTTATGCATGAAGATATATGAGTGTGCAATAAGGAATCATTACTCTCACTTTGATGACAGAGAATGTCAGGATTAGTTCTTAGACACAAAAGGACTTTTAGAATCTGTATGTGCCAAACACTATTTTTTTTTTTTTTTTAATGACTATTTAGAAAAATCCATTTTAGGAATTACTTCTCCAAAATGATTTCCATTTGTAAGAAGCTATGCCAAACGTTATCATAAGATATATTTTTTGAATTTTGAATAAGCTTCCCTTATTCTAATCAGATATTCCCTCTCTCTCTCTCTCTCTCTCTCACATGCGCGCATGCACGCAGTTTATTATTTTTTAATTTCTATATTTGCTAGTTTAAAATTTCTATTTTATGTTAAGATAAAACAATAACATTATCTTAAATATGAAAATTTAAAATTTGATATTCAATTTTCAATTTTTTATGTGGAAGCAAATCAACTATTTGTAATTTTAAAAATATTAAATTACAAATATCAAAAAATAAAGATTATGACAACTTGAATTTGAAATAACGGATAATTAATATTTTTTTAATTTAGTTAATTATAAAAAATCTATATGGAGTATAAATATTATATTAATTTACTTATTTACTTAATCACAAATATCTCAATCAATTGGATTAATTAAATTAGAGTTAAATATAGACAAACCACATATGAATATCAATTTTAATACATTTATGTAATCTTTGATAATTTATGGTTTAAATTAAAAAATAAGAAATATGTTAATTTAAATTGTTTAATCAATAAAAAAACAACCATTATGATAATACATTCCTGTATGATTTCATAATTTACTGTTTAAATTAAATGATATAGAAATTAAAAAATATCGAATGTGATGAAGCAGATAAATAATTGATTTGCTAGTTTAAAAATCTATTTTTTTGTTAAGATTTAGTATAGATAAGATATATTTTTTGAATTTTGAATTAGTTTTCCTTATTCTAATTGTTCGAAACCAAGTATATGGTATCAGAACAATACGGTTAATTAAAAAATGTTGATAGTAATTTAAGAACGAAGGAGTCAATCAAATCTAACAGGATGATGCTTAATGGGCATTATGGTGTGAGACAATTTAACGCACCTATTTATTGAAAATTTCAGACGAAATAGTGTGTGGCTTCTCTTTATGCATGAAAATTGCAATTATGATGTTAGTCCAACTGATTTCTTTGCAAGAATCCAAGAAATTTTGTATAATTTCCAATGTTGTTAAACCCAGACCGTTCATTGAACAGGAAAAGCTATCGGGTTAAGGGTCAATCGGTTCAACCGTCGGATCAACTGGGTTGAACTGTGACATCAGCATGACTTCATAAATATATTAATTAATAATTAAAAAATTATTTATTATTTATTAAAAACCTATAAAAAAAAATATAGAAACAAAACCTATAAAAGTTCTAAATTTTTTTTAAGAAGTATCTCTATTCTTTATAAATTATAATCACAATGCGTCATTATCTCAACAATGCATAATACTAATAACATATTGCTAAAATGCTAAAATATATAATTCAAAAGTTCACCAACACATCAAGTTTGAAATTTCAATGCTATAAACTATGAAGCACTATGGCATAATCATATACCAATAATCTAATCTAATATAACATATCAATTCACATCATAAAGGATATCCACACAAGACCAAGAGTATATAGAAATTTTATGCAATTCATACATAATTTATAATTTTATACAATTCATACAAGACCAAGAGTATATAGAAATAAATCTGGTTTAAGCATTAGGTTCAAAGAAAATCAAAAAATGGTGAAATAAGGTGGAGTAAAGCTAAAAAGCTCAGCAGGTTGAGGCATTAGAAAAAGGTCAAAAAACACAATGCAACATCAGAAGTTTGACAAAAGCAATATTAGAATCCATGCTAAATCCTCAGTAACTGCAAATATAAAATACATTCCCTTCTCAGTCCAGGATGTGCATGTGTTGTTCAACATATAATTATATATAGATAAATTGAACTTTAAAAAGTATATAGGGGAAAAATAAAAAATTGACTATAATATATGAACAATTGAACTTCTGTGTCCATGGCCGATTCCCAGAAGTGATTGTGTTGTTCAACCGGAAAAAGAAAACGGAAAAAATGAAAAATTGAACTTTAAAAAGTAAAAAAGCAACTCTGCACTATTTAGAACAGGAATCCATATAGATGACTTGACTATAATCATTATATATGAACAACTCAACTATAAAAGCTGAATAAATTGATTTCCTCTAATCTCCCAGATTCAAGTTCTGACTATACGCATAACATGATCTCATCAAAAAACTAAATAAGATTTCAAGATATAGGAAAACTTATGCAGCGGCGCCAGGGTGGGGTGGGGTGAGACCGTCGACCATCGTCAACCGTGAGAGGATGTGCAATGTGCAGTGGGCAGCGGCTGCAGCAGGGGTGGAATCGGCGATGTGCAGGCGTGCAGCAGGGGTGGAATCGTGAGAGGATTTAGAGGAATTGAGGATGTGCAGCAGGGGGTGGAATCGCCGAATCGGGGGAAATGGGGATTTTTCTGAATGAGTGAATGGGTAATTTTAGGGTTTTAGGCTTTTAGAATTTATATTTTATAATTTTTATATACCTATTTACTGTTTTAGCCTTTTAGGCTTAATAGAAAGTCAAAAATTCTGGGTGGCATTTGTGTTATTTTGAGAGCAATTTCATTTTTCAAAAAAACCGGACGGTTCACACAAAAACCCGGAAAACCGCCAGTTTAACTGCCGGTTTGAACGGTTCTTGCAAAATAGGCCGGTTTTGGAGGTGAATGGGTTTTTAAGGGTTAACCCAACCGGCCAGCCATCCGGTTCCCTGTTCAACTGGTTGAACCGGCCAGTCCGGTCCGGATTTAATAACACTGATAATTTCTTGCATTGTTAGACTTTCCAGAAAAATACAAAGGAGTGTGTGAATAAAAAATATGAAGGAGATGATTTGCTATGTTGATCAGAATGTAGTATAGTCAAGCTAGGGCTATATAGGGATTGCAGAAGAAGTAGATAATGCAGTTAGGATTACATATTTAATTGAAGAGACAGAAGTGGGAGTTGACTTTATATATTAGTATAGATTCTTATAAATGTCGTGTTCACCAAAAATTATAGCAATCCAACAATCGGTCTTCAAAATACAAACTGTGAAGAACTCTAACAGTATCTATCGTTAGACGCTGTCACAGTTGTTTAATGGTCTGAATTTTAAAAACCGACCGTTGGATCACTATGAATTTTGCCAAACATGACATGCATGAGAAAATTACCTAATCCAATAGTCGGTTTTTCAAAATACATATTCCAATGAAAGTGGACTAACAATAAGAGGTAATGACATAAAGTCAAGATTGTATATATATATATATATATGCTGGGAGCAGAAATCCCATGAACTCGTGATAGTGTTTATGGATCATGCCACAAAAAAAAAAAAAAATAAATCCGAATCCTTTAACATATATAGAAGAATCCATACCTTTGAGATCTGTCTGGATTGATCTCAATGTTTGACGAACTGCAGAAGATTGCTCGAGCTCTTCGAGCCTTCTACCGTATTCCTCCTATGCCAGAACGTGAAGAGAGAGTGGCTCTCTTTGTGCTCTCATTTGATGGACGGCTGCCTCTAGGGTTTAGAGAAAATATTTCGTCTTACCCTAGTGGCTGCCCAACATGGCATATATATAGGCTGCGGTAGGGACCCAAAAGCAAATAAGTTTCGGGCTTCTAATGTAAATATTAAAACCTATTTACATCAATTATAATTCATTCCACTAAAGAATTATAATTGCACTCCCTAACTTATTCGAAATTAAATTTCGAGCTCTATATTATTAAATACTTATTAATCTCCCCACGTTAAGATTACAGATACCCGTTGATTAAATTAAATTACTAACAATATTATTTAATCAACATCTATTAATCTCCTTGAGACCTTCCACTTAACTTATTTGATATGTTGGATACAAAATCCACCTACAGGGTTTGAAATAATCAAAACTTACAAATATCCTCAAGGGGGTATCATCAATCCCTATACCAGGACGTGGATTCCGTCAATAATAAATATTCACCATACAATTAAAGCAGTTATCCAACTCATCGAGATTATTGACCTATAAAGATCTCTCTTTATGAATCAAAATAACTAACAATAAATGCATGTGTCCATTAATTATTTCGGGATTAAGAGAATAAATATTCATAATAACCATGAGGTATTAATTATTTTATGTGTCAGTATAAAATAATTACCTCAATACGGTCCCGTTCAATACACACAAGTGTACTGGCACAAGAAGTTGAAACTAAACCATTCCTCGTAGTCAAGACAGACCTATTGAAATTATGTGCTACAATCTTACCGATAGTGTGTCCAACTTCATCTCAGATTGTGAACAATAAGCTTATATTCTACAAGAACTGATGATCTGATCTTCTGTGTGTAAGCCGAACTCTACACACCAAATCATCTACTATGTAGAATAAAAAACACACATGCATAACATTAGAAGATAAAATAAAGCAAACATATCTCATACAGATTCTCATTTAAAATGCAATATCAGAATTCATTAATAAATAAATATTAAGATTTATTGCATAAAAACATGGCTTTTAGTATATAGCCCTAACAATATATATATATATATATATATATATATATATATATATATATATATATATATATAAAAAAAGAATTAGCTAAGTAGAACATTAGTAGATACAATTATTAGAAGAATTAATATAGGTTGATTGCAGAAAACTAAGTGGGTAGGAGGAAAATCTAGGGAAATTGAAAATAACGGATATAAAGTTTGGTATACAAATAAGGAAAAACATTGGAATGGAGAAGGAATGGCTGTAGAAAGAGATTTAGAAGAGGAAGTCATAAACATTAATTGAAAAAGTGATAAATTAATAGTAATAAAAATTGTATTAAGGGAAGAGATTATCAATATAGTTAGTGCCTATGCACCCCAAGTAGGATTTGCTAAATCCACAAAGAGAAAATTTTGGGAGAACATAGATGGACTAATTCAGGGGATACCTATTGACGACAAGTCTTTATAGGAGAGGACTTAAATTGACATGTAAGAAAGAGAGTGGAGAATATGTGACGGTTACAATTTTGGAGAAAGGAATGAGGGAGGAGGAAGAACAGGAAAAAGAGGCACTCAAGAACTAAGTGGTGAAAATTTGAAATATTTAAAGATAAAATTTTAAAAGAAATAAAATGGAATTTAGATGAAGACGCCAATATTATATGGAATGAAATGACTAGATGTATTGTATTAGAAGAGTCACAAAAGAAATTCTTGGAGAAGTTAAGGCAACTGGACCATCATTTAAGTAAATTTGATGGTGGAATAAGGAAGTTCAAATAGCAGTTAGCTCGGACAAAATGAGTATGCTATATAACTCATAAGATTCTACATAATATTAAGAATGAGGAAATTTATGAAAAATTAAATTAGCTTAGAAAAAAGCTAAGGAGGCAGAAATGAGACTACAATTAAGGCATATGATGACTTTGTATCATAACATAGACACAAGAGATGGGGAGAAACACACACAAACTTGCTAGAATAATGGAACGGAAAAATAGAGACTTCCACTATGTCAAGTACATCAAAGATGAGGACTAGAGAGTTCTAGTTAAAGATTTTGTCATTTAAGGAAAGGTGGAAAAGTTATTTTAATTTAACAAACAATTTAATAAAAACAGTCTAGAGAATTCAAACTTGAGAACACTCGGTAATACTGCTACGGATAGGAATTATAGAAAAATGTATAGAGCCAAATGGAATTCCTATTGAGACTTGGAAGTGTAAGTGTAATGATGGAATGGTTTGGTTGACTAAATTGTTTAATAAGATATTAAATAGTAAAAGGATGCTAGATAAATGAAATAAAAGTACACCGATGCCTAAGCTCATGAGTCATACGGCAAAATTTTGGGAGAGTGATTGAACAAAGATTAAGAATTCAAACAAGAATGTCGAAAATTAATTTGGTTTCATACTAGGGAGTTCAACCATGAAGATTATTTTCTTTCTTATGCAATTGATGGTAAAGTATAACCAAAAAAAAAAAAAACAAGACCTTTATGTGGTGTTTATCTAAAAAGCACCAACACTTCCCCAGAGGTTCCGTGGCAGTGCCAAACATGCTTAGCCTTTATATGGGACATTTTTCTATGATTCACACTTTTATGTATATATATATATAGTATATATAAATGTATTCTTAACTCGATTCCACTTAACTCAACAAAGTCTCACTTCCTAATTACTTATGATCAACACCATAATCCTTTTTCCCATTCAAATCTTTGAATATCCATATCTATCATGTCTTTTCTCACCATCTCAATGCCACAAACCCCATTGTTTTTGGACTTCCTCAAGTCCTTGTAGCATCTCAAATTAAATCACAACTAATTCGTGCAATCATTAGTTTTTTTCATACATATGACAAAACTATCTTAACTCAACTAAGCCTAATTTCCTAATTACTTGGAATCAACACCATAATCCTTTTTCCCATTCAAATCTATGAATATCCACATCCATCATGTCTTTTCTCACCATCTCAATGCCACAGCTTCCATTCTTTTTGGACTTCCTTAAGTCCTTGTAGCACCTTAAATTTAATCACAAATAATTAGCGAAGTTGTTGGTCTTTTTTCTTACGCATGACAACCATCCTACCCTTTTCATTTTTCAAACGCACCACATTGTCTCACTAGATAACCTATCATATTTTCCAAGTCAATAAACACCACAATGTGATTCATCAAGTATTTAAACTTTCTATCAAACCATTAAGTAGAAACATAGCTTGCACAGCTTATCTTCTTAACATAAAGCCAAACTGCACTGGTATTCCTCCCAAAATCTATTCAACATAATAGCTGATGACTTGAACTTTATTGAATTAATAGGCTAAGCATTTGCTTATTAATGTATCATAAAACTTTGTTTTATTCAACATTTGCTCTTTTCATTTCCATATTTGATCAGATACACTAACAAGACATGCATAAATGCACATCCTATATTTACACATTTATTTAATTATTATAAAATTTTCTCACAAGGACTCCACACACCATGCTTAGCCTTTAAAAACATTTACTCCATCTATTATTAAGTAATAATTGTTAGTTTCCGACTAGCATTTGCATCATAATGCACCATAACTGTCAAATTTAAAACTTTACAACACCCCCCTCCCCAAAACCCATAGCAATAATAAAGAAAAACAAGTAAAAAGGGATTCGATAAACATAGCAATAATAAATAAATAAATAAATGGTAGACATAAAGGCATTGGAGCCATATTTAATAAAAAAAATATAGAATCAATCGCGAAAATAAGGCAAGCTGAGAAAAGTCATAAATGAACTAGAGGAAGAAACAAAACATACAATGAACAAAATGTAGACAATGTTGTCATCATGGAATTGCCAAGGTTTCATATAACGGCCATAGATATGGTATCGTTGCAGTGCAATGAGAGATGGGTGGGTTTAACAGGTCACAGGTGTTGCATAACAAATCACGAATACTACAACCATGAATATTTTCTAGTCAACAGAAACAAGTAAAACAAATAACTTAAAACACATCGTATGGTTACTATGAAAATACATAATATTTAGGTATTAGATCCCCAAAGAAAATTTATTATATGTATACATGTAACTTTTTATTCATTTTTTAATATGAGTTTATATCTAAAGGACATCATTATCAATTTAGTTGAATAAAAGTAGTAAAGAATTAGGATAATTTACATAAAAGTTGAACTATATATTTTTTTTAAAGGGTACAATTGTTAACAAAAGATAGATAGCTATTTTTAGTACAAGAATTAATAGTGTTAAGCAGTTTTCATAACTAAAATAAATAAATTGAATAAAAGATTTAGCTGCTTAATAATAACGGTAAAAAGTAGGGTTTAATTTGTAAATTAGATATGAACTGTATCTAAGAACCTATCTAGAACCTTCACTTCTATCATCTGACAAAAGCAAGAGAGAGAGACAGAGAGAGAGAGAGAGAGAGAATATGATGATGATAACAACGACTTAACAGCCATGGCCAAGGTAAAAAAAAAATTCTTCCTCCTCCCTTCATCCTCTCTAAATCTTTCCCATGTCAACTCAGGCGAGATGCCAGAGATCTCGAGCAAAACCAAGACAAGTCATGAGATTCCAGCGTCTTGTCCCAGTATCACCTAAGATCTCAGGCATCTCATCCGAGATTATATCCCCCTTGTACATATTTATATTGTCAAAATTTCTCCAATAGGTCCCCACCTAGATCAACCAAGTCAACTCAACTGAAACTTCAAATCATGCACCATATACATGCTGCATATATCTGTTATTTACAATATTTTGATTGTTAATCAGACATTACTATCTCTTTTAAGACTTCCCAAACTTTTATTAAAAGTTTCCATTTACTAATAATTTCCATTAATATCAAACGTCGGTATTGATATTCTCACTCTCCCCTTCAATATCTCCATGTTTTAGGACCCTTGGTACATCCATTGGTATCAACATTCTATTCCTTGTTCCTAGTCATGAATCATGATGTACACTTCAAACACTTGTTGAAGTACCAACAATAGTTTGGACAATTGCCACCATGCACAATTCTATATTAGCCTAAAATGCATAGGAAATAGTACTTAATATGCATTCTTATCATGGACACAATACAAAGTTACTAATTTTTTAATCTCTTAATATTAAATCATGGATTGTTGTGCAACAAGGATCAAATTACATTTTTAGAGATAACTACTTCATAAGTTCCCACTCACAATTACAAGAACACAAACAAAAATATAAATATATGTTCCATAAAACAAATACACAATAATACATATACATAACCACATACCATGTCTAACACATTATTCCAATAACAAAACACAACACTTGCATCCAAACATATAGATCTTTCAATATAAGTCAGAACAAACACTGACCTAAGCAAATAAAAAAAAAAATTCACCCTGTAGATGATGACTTTCCATTTTTTTTTACAAATAACATAGCATCAAAACACATGTGCATGTGTGTGCGCACATACACATTTGTAGTAGAATTCATTATAACACCATTAATTAAATCTTTGTCCAATTACACCTCAGTAAAAATGCAAAGTTAAATCAAGTTACCATGCTTATCCAAAATAAATAAATAAATAAATCAAGTTACCATATTCCCCTTAAGTCAGTTAAATAAATCAGTTGAAAAAGGACAAGAACATAGTATCATGGCAGGTCAATTAATTAAGACACCAATGGAGAAGGAAACATTCAATTTCTTTCTTTGACAACATAAGATTAAAGGATTAACTATAGTATTCCAAAAGGAACCAAAAATTTGAAAACTCCCCACAATCCTAAATCCTGGTCACAATAAAACATTAGTAGCCCTTTAAACACAGGCAGAAAGGAAAAATTAACAACAATTCCAAAAAGCCCCAGATGTCCGAATTTAAAAAAACAAGTATCATGACTGTGAAAATTCATGGACTACAAAGTACCCAATAAACCTCTGCAAAAGGCCAAAGATATATACAGGTGAAACATACCAGTGCAATGGGAGTCCCATCGATGGTACCTACAATATAAATCTACCTTATTGTGACAAATTTGTTGGTACCATGTTTTGCCCAGTGAGTCCTCAAATCAATTGGGTTAGCAAGAGTATAACCTTCAGATGCAAGTTTCTCCAATACCTTCTTGAAGGCACCCTGACTCATTTTCCGCCCAGCTATCCTCGCACCACGTCTTTTGGTGCTCATTGGCAAAGGATATATTGATATACCTGTAGTGCAACAAGCTGACTGCCAACCGCCACATCCCCATCGATAACACTGCTGAGCAGTTCCGGTGCACGAGCATACAGGTATAGGAATACCAGAAATGTCCATATCAATCCCATTTATGACAACATCCATATTCTTCTTCACCGCTTTCACACGTTGAACAGAAGAATTACTATTGTCCTTTGGCACAGAAGGGCCTTTCTTGGTCTTCTTTGTTTTCGGGGTTTTCAGGGCACCACCACCCTGCCTTTTCTTCAAAGGGGTACCTTCTTTTTGAGCAACTGGCTCTTCCATTCTATCCACCCTCTCAGCCTTAGACAAATCAGGTGGCTGTAGAATATGCAAAGGATGAGCTCCAGAAGTTTCCGGCATAACAGCATAGTTAGGGTTTCCAGGTAACATATTATTCAGATACCTCTCTCTTACCCAACTCTCCCTCGCGTAGTCCATCGGCATAGGTGCTTCCGAAACTACACAATCCCGGGGTTGAAAAGCTCCATTGGTGGTAACCATGACAGTGGGATCACGTCCAGGTAAAAATGATTTTGTGTCACGCTCTGCCATGCTTGGCATGAGCTGCAGATTCAGATGACGGGAAGGTTCATAATAAACCCAATTGCGCATGTTCAGTCCACCGTCTTCCATGAGAACTACATTATTAGAAAAATAACAAAAACCAAAAGATTCAATCTTTGTTATTTTTAAATTGACCCATAAACAGCATTGCAATCTTTATAACACTGGCTACGATGACACGAAAAGCTCGTGAAAACATAAACCAAAACAGATAACAATGCAGACTTCGAAATGAGAAATCGAACGCGAGTATGAGAAGCAACCAGAGATCCAAACAACAACCATATCTTAAGAAGAGACGGTATAACCCTAGACCTTTGTTTGGATGCTGAGAAAACGATGGAAACGAAGAGAAAACAAAATTTCGAATCCTATATTCAACGAAACCAAATTCTTGTTGGAGGCGCAGAGTTGAGATTTTCGTTTTCTTAATTCCTCGATAAGGAAAATTTCAGATTCAAAATTTAATTTTTTTTCTATTACTAAATTTTCTCAGCAACCGAACGGAGCCTACACACAAAACCCTAGAAGAAAAAAAAAAACTATAATTTCAAATCTGAAAAACATTTGGTTTTCAAATCTGAACAAATTAGGGTCTTGAATGTAGATCTCTAGATTAAGTGCTAAAAACAGCATATTTTTTTATTTCAATCATCATTTAAGAATATATATCATAATGCAAAATGACATGCAAGATAGTAAAATATGCAAAATTATAGAGAGAGGGATGAGAGTTGGGAAGAGAGAGAAAACTTACTTGGAGGGTAACAAACACTTTCAGGAGAGAAGGAAGGGGAGAGAGTCGAGAGACCTCAGAATGTGTTTATATCAACATTTTTGCGGTATCTGTTTTCTGAAGCATCTGCCCAAGTGACCAGGTGACACCAAAACCTAATTCTTATCCTCTTTTATTTAATTGGAGGCACCACATCGTGTATTTATTTTATCATTTTTTTATAGGGTCTGTCTGTTTTAGTTGCAGTTTATGTCATTGTAATCATATGTTTGTTTTTTTTTAATATTAGTAGCTTTTGCGGCATTTGACTTTGTCTAGTGACAAATGAGGCAGTCTTTTTATTTTCAGGGTTGTTTACCTATTGGTCTGTTTTATAAGTTTGATTTATTCAAAAATCACACCATCTTATCATTTTATCCAAAACTTCTATTGCACAATTTTTTTTTTTTACCCAAAAGTCCATAATCATCACACAAATCTACCAAGAGAGTGGGAATTTAAGCCATATCAACTAGCGCTTCTTCCGCGCACTTTTGTTGTTGAAATCCAAGCTATTCTCCAAGCTCTTTCTTGGGCAGCGAATATTGGACTTATTGGGGATATATACTAAAAGCCATACTTTTATGTAATAGACCTTGCTATTTATTTATTAATGAATTTTAATATTACATTTTAAATGAGAATCCGTATGAGCTATGTTTGCATTATATTATCTTCTAATATTATGCATGTGTGTCTTTTATTCTACATAGTAGATGATTTGGTGTGTAGAGTTCGGCTTACATACAGAAGATCAGATCATCAGTTCTTGTAGAATATAAGCTTATTGTTCACAATCTGAGATGAAATTGGGCACACCATCGGTAAGATTGTAGCACACGATTTCAGTAGGTCTATCTTGACTATAGAGAATGGTTTAGTTCCAACTTCTTATGCTAGTACACTTGTGTGTATTGAACGAGACCGTTTTGGGCTAATTATTTTATATTGACACATAAAATAATTAATACCTCATGGTTATTATGAATACTTATACTCTTAATCCAAAAATATTTAATAAACACATGCATTTATTTTTAGTTATTTTGATTCATAAAGAGTGAAATCTTTTTAGGTCAATAATCTCGATGGGTTGGATAACTGCATTAATTGTATGGTGAATATTAATTATTGACGGAATTCACGTCCTGGTATAGGGATTGATGATACCCCCTATGAACCAGCTGACCCGGATCGGGAGGCCGTTCACTTTTGGATCATTGTGGATTGTGGATGATCTTTATCCATCTCGATTTATCCTTCTCTATTATCCTTCTTTATTATCCACGTTTATCCTTCTCTATTAACCACTCAAGATTAGGTTTTGAAAAAGGATAAGAGTTTGTAAAAAACTAGGAGTCGCCACCTTATTTTTAGGGAACAAGGAAACCACAAAAAGAGTTTTATTTTCAATAAAACATTGACTCCATATTTTAAGGAAAAGCAAGTCTTCGAACCAAAGTTGGATTCGGGGGCTATGTTATGAAGTGGGAAGGTTCCAAGGAACTCCTTGTAGGCACCCACCTCACCCTAATTAAAGGTCTCCTAATTAAGTTTGGGCTTTATCAAAATCTCATAAAACAACCCTATCATATCTAATCAACTAAGAAAATAGTATAAATAATACTAGATAATAGATAATAATAATAAAAAAAAGAATCAAAATCCTAAAGACCTTAGGAGACACAGAGTCAGCCTAAGATTGGACTTGCGCCCTATTGACTGCCTACGTACCTTACCAATTTCTTGATAAGAATCAAAGTCCACATAGTTCGATTACTTAGGACTCTCCTATTGTAATGAACCACATAATCAAAAAAATTATATCTTATCTAAGACTCTAACTTCGAGAGTTTAAATTTGATCAAAACACTTTTTCATGAAGAATAGAATTTCATTCCACTTTAAATTCTTTCAAAATCACTTTTTAGAATCCTTCTCGAAGTAGATTCCTAAGTAAAATAGAACTCTATTCCTATTGTAATTCTTACAACAAAGAAGAGTCCTAAGTGGGGTCAAGTGACCCCCATAATCCTAGAGTTTCTAGCTAGTCCTAGGTTAGCCTAAATACCTAAAAGACTAAAATCATGCATGCTGAAATTTCTGGAAAATAAAAAAAAATGCAAATAAAGAATGTAAACTATGATGAAAAATGTCCTAAATGCAAACTAAGTTAGCTATGTGAACCTAGGCATGTTTCTAAGTTAGTTTGGATCCTAATAATGATTTTTAATCTACTTTAAGGTTACTTTAAACCTTGGACAGATTTAAATACAACCAAAGAATTGGATTTAAAATCCAAAAAGAATAAATAAAAGAAGTGTAAATGTCCTAATATGCAACCTAATATGATATACCAAAATAATCATGCATCATGCTTGAAAACACCAATTTTAAACATAAGGGAAGGGACTTACCTTAGCTTGTTCCCTCGAACACAATTCATATGATATTTCAAACATTAAACATAAAAATGAATGGTATAAATAAACCTAAACATGTTCCTATTAACCTATACTAATTTAGCATACTCAAAACAAACAAGCTAGACTTGATTTTATTTATATAAAACTCATAAATACAGAAAATCTATATGCTAACCTATATGCAACTAACCTTTACTCCTAACCTTTGAATACCCAACTTGGGTATCCATCCCAAGCATGGTATGGACATAGAAGAAGAATGAGGAAGAAGAAGAAGAAATAGAAGAAATAGAAGAAGAAGAAGAAATATGCAAACTTATTAAAACAAACCCAATATTTAATTGAACTAATCTTTTTTGCTTCCTTCTCCCTTGCTCCTAGCTTCTTATTCAAACTCCAAGGACTCCAAGGACTTCAAAGATGCAACTAAAGTTGCTTAGGGGGTTGGTGTAATGCCTTGAGGCTTTACTTTACCAATTTGGCTCTTTAAATGCCTTATGAAATCTCTTAAAACTGATTTCAGGGCTCTCTATTTATAGAGGGGCTTGAAATTGATCAATGGCTGAGTTTGAATCTCTTAGGAATGATCCAATGGCTCTAAACCAGCCTTCCAAGGTCTTCCAATTCATCTAAAAGTCCCCAAGGCCGAGCTAGACACTTGGCAAAGTCCCAGAAATCAAAAAGATTGAAAAATAGCAGGTATAGGCTATTGGCTCGGGTGACCATCCACCTTCGGACAGTTGGCCATCCCTCAAGGACGATTGGCCGTCCCTTGGTGGACATCCATCGAGCCTGCAGCCCAATTTTGCCCTATTTGGGCCTGTCTCAGACCTTTTCGACCCGGTTTCGGCTTTTCGAGCCCGTTTTAAGTCTAAATTCGACGATTCAAGCGCCAAAATGATCGTGATTCGATTCTCCATGTTTTAAGAAGTGTTTGAAGTGAAAATGCATTGACTAAAGTCAAGGTTTTGGGGAAAAGTCAACCGATTAGCTGTTTAAGGCCTGCCGGGCCCAAATTAGGATTTTGAAATTTGCTACCAATCACTCTCAAAATCATTCCTTCTTCTCGAAACAAGTTTTAAAACATTTTAAGAAAGTTCTTTGAAGCCTTTGAAGGCTTTGATTTGATAAAAAGATCGAATCCCAATCGTTCCCGGTCGAAACCCTAATCTGAACTTAAAAAGGGGCCTTTGGGCCTCAAGAGCCAAACATGGGCCAGAAAGCTCAACAGACCTTGCCACTAATCAACTTACCTACTAAACACACCTTAAATATCCATGCCAAAGCCTCGAGATCATTCGGGACAAGATCGACAGTCATTCAGAGCTTTTGTGATTCAAAGGACAGTACTGCCCTTCAAGTTACAAAAGACCTTATTTTCTATCAAGCCTGGCTTAGAATGCCATGAAATTTTACAGGGATGTTCCTAGACTCTCTAAAAACTAAATGCAGGAAGAACTGACTCAATCTAGCCTAAAAACCTACATGCGATAATGACCTCTAACTAACTACTCATAAGGGTAAAACTAGCAACTTAGGGTTTTAACACCCTTTCTCTCCTTAAATCACAGACAACCATTAATGACCATTCCCATGGACAAAAATGGATGTCTACACCCCCTTAAGGATACTTATAAGTTTTGATTATGTCAAACCCTGCAGATGGATTTTGTATCCGACATTTCAAATAAGTTAAGTGGAAGGTCTCAATGAGATTAACAGATGTTGATTAAATAAAATTGTCAGTAAATTGATTTAATCAACGAGTATCTGTAATCTTAACGTGTGGAGATTAATAAGTATTTAATAACAAAGAGCTCAAAATTTAATTTCGAATAAGCTAGGGAGTGCAATTATAATTCTTTAGTGGAATGAATTATAATTAATGTAAATAGGTTTTAATATTTACATTAGGAGCCCGAAACTTATTTGCCTTTAGATCCCTACCGTAGCCTATATATATGCCATGTTGGGCAGCCACTAGGTTAAGACGAAATATTTTCTCTAAACCCTAGAGGCAGCCATCCATCAAAGAGAGTGCTTGCGTCATGTAGGTGTGCTCAATTAATTCCCAAGCGTAGGAATTCAAATATCGCCAAGCATAATAAATATTGAGGGAGTCCTCAGGTCATCTCCACAGGGATTGGAACTGGTCTAAATGATCCTTAGGTGTTGATATCCAAAGAATGTGCAAGAAAGTGTAAAATCATGGGGGTTTGATTGTTGTTGAGTGATTTGTAGAGAACAAGCTAAATTAAGCTAACAATAATGAAATATAAATGGTTGGATTCTTGGGTTTCATTCCATCCACAACTTAGGAATATGAATTTCTCATAATGATTTCTCATCTAAGATCCATTAAAGAATTGTATTTGATTGAGGATTTAGCTTTAAAAGCATTTGGAAAGGAAAACTCATCTAGGATCCATTGAAGAATGGTCTTTGATGGAGGATTTAGCAATAGAAGTATAATAGTGTTAAATGGAAATAAATATTCTCTTGAACATTTCATCAAACACTTGGAATGCATATAAATTCAAGCACAATGTGTACCAAGTATCACTTTTTAACACATTGTCAAGAAAATGCCAAACCAAGAGGGTTCAAATATGAAAACATTTATAACCATTCAAACACAAAACACAAAGAAAATGGGGTTGAATAATGAAAAATACTCATTGAAGCATTTTAGCAAACACTTGGAGTGCATATGGTCCAAGCACCATTTGTGCCAAGCCAAAGCTTGTCTACAAATGGTCAAGAGATATAAAACCAAGTGGTTTCAAGAAATAAAGAGCATTTGATATCATCCAACCAACATTCAAAGCACAAAAAATGGAGAAAATCATATTACCTTTGTTGTGGGGTGGAAATCCACCATGGAATCCAACCTTGAGAACCTAGAAAGCCATAAATATAATAAAACAAGAAGTAAATGCAAGTGAAGTGAAATAAATGCTAGTAGATTACTTGGAAAATGATAATACAAAGTTTGACAACTAAATAGAAGATTAAACAACCTAAACTAAAGCTTACAAGTGAAATGAACAAAAGAAAATGCAGAAATTCTACTCTAACTAAGCTAATCCTAACCTAACCTAAGAGAACTAGAGAATAACTAAGTGGAGAGTTAGGGAGTTGCTTCTTAGCTGAGAAATGATGCTTAAATACCCCCCTCTAGGGTTACAAGACATGAGGGATGAAAAGCCTAAAAAGCCCTAAGCTAGAATAACAAATTACAAGAAAATTACAAAAAGTCGTACCCTATTACCGGTAATAGAAAACCTATTACCAGTAATAAACTATTTTGCACAAGAATTTTGCTGATTCCTTCAAACTATTACCGGTAATGCAATTTCTATTACCGGTAATAATCTCTACTGCATCCTGCAACTGCTGAGGTCTTCATACTATTACCAGTAATGCAATTTCTATTATCGGTAATAACTTTTTAAGATGCAAAACTCTCACATCCAAGCCAAAATAATGCTCAGACTTCAAATGCTCATAACTCTCTCGTCCGGAGTCGGATTTTGACGTTCTTTATATGCACGCGAAGCTTGAGAAGTCTACTTTCCAACCACGGTGGTCTAATGGTCTGATTCAATCTTTGAAGAATTCCAAGGTCCAACTTTGCATGCAAAAAATATCAATTTATTTGCATTCAACCTACAAGGCACAAAAATAAGGCAAAACAATAAAAACATCTATATATAAATATAAATGGCTCAAGTATGTACAAAATGTTGGGAAATATGCAATAGAAATATGCAATTTTATGGTGCAATCACCCCCTCCAACTTGAACCTTGCTAGTCCCTAGCAAGAACTAGCATAAAAATAAAAGCTAAACAAAATAAACAAACCTAACTAATCCACTTCCACTTTTACAGAAAATCACGATTGCATTTAGCGTATGCAACAAGCCTTTAAACCCCTAGGTTCCCCCTATTGGACGAGTTGTAGTCTCGTGAGGGTTTGCAGAAATGACACCCACAAACATGAAGAGTACATTCCCCTTAGTTACAATGGTTAATAACAAATTTCAACAAAATGGGCATGCATAGAAATCTATCTTCTCATAAGTTATGCAATGGTTTGAACTAGATTTGCATAAATAAAATCCTTGTGTTTGTGAAAAGAATCATTCAAACTCGTTTCAAACCATTGAATGCACCAAGCTTAAGCTAATGAGATGGGAACAACAAAGAAACACAACGGAGCAACACTTTGAACAATAATCATTCACAAAAGTGAGAGATTGATCATAGATAATATTGTGAATGAGAAAATGCTACTCAAAAGGATGGGTTACAATACTATAAGAAGTTATATGTACAAAAGATACATGGAAATAAGTGAACAAGAGGAAAATGAACAACAACATACATAAACACAAGAGATAATAAAATTACAACAAAAGCTAATGTGAACCAGCCAACCTGGATCGGGAGGCCTCTCGTTCACTTTGGGGGTGGGGTGTTATCTTGAGTGGATTGTGGATGATGTTTATCCGTCTCGATTTATCCTTCTCTATTATCCACGTTTATCCTTCTCTATTATCCACTCAAGATAGGGTTTTTGAAAAATGATAAGAGTTTGAAAAAAACTAGGAGTCGCCACCTTATTTTTAGGGAACAAGGAAACCACAAAAAGAGTTTTATTTTCAATAAAACATTGACCCCATATTTTGGAAAAGCATGGTCTTTCGAATCAAAGTTGGATTCGGGGGCTAGGTTACGAAGTGGGAAGGTTCCAAGGAACTCCTTGTAGGCACCCACTTCGCCCTAATTAAAGGTCTCCTAATTAGATTTGGGCTTTATCAAAATCTTTTCAAAACAATCCTAGTATATCTAATCAACCACAAAATATGAATATTAATACATAATAATAATATATAGTACGAAAGTATACACAATCCTAAGGATCTTAGGAGACTAGAAGTCAACCTAAGATTCGACTTGCACCCTATTGACTGCCTACGTACCTTATCAATTGCTTGACAAAGATCAAAGTCCACGTAGTTCGATTACCCTAGGACTCTCATATTGTAATGAATTATATCCTTGAAGGCGTTCTACCTTATCTAAGACTCTATCTTCGAGAGTTGGTGTGTGTTTGAAATAATTCATCTTTCAAAATGAGAGTTTCATCCCAAAATAACTTCTTTAATTTTTATTTGAAAACTCTCAAAAATAGATTCTTAAACAAGCTAAAACCCTTCTTTAGATGTAGTTTTTACAACAAAGGGGAGTCCTAGGTGAAGCCAAGTGGCTTCCCTATCCTAGGAGTCCCTAACTACATCCTAAAGTCATCTAAGCACTCCTAAATATCAACATAATGCATGCTGGAATTTCTGGAAAAATGGATAAAAATGCATAAAAAATTGTAAACAATGCATGAAAATGGCCTAAATGCAATCTAAGTTAGCTATGGGAACTTAGGCATATTTCTATGTTGATTTTGGCTTAAAAAGTGAGTTTTAATACACTTTTAGGTCACTTTAAATCCATGGACAGATTTAAAAGTAACCAAAAAGTGTACTTAAAACCCTAAAATAATGAATAAAAAGTGATGAAAATATGTACTAAATGCAACCTAATATGCATACTAAACTACCATCAAAACTTGACATTTAATCATAAGGGAAGGGACTTACCTTTGCATGCTCCCTCGAACACATTTTATATATCAATCAAACATCCCAAGTGATAAAAAAAATAAACCATAATAAGAACAATACTAATACTTAACTTGAATAGGCTAACAACCTAATATAAAAGACTTAAACATGCATTCCTATACACTAAAAATCCTATTATGCATAAAAAAGGGATTCTAAATATGAACATTTAATCCTAGACACTCAATCCTAATATGGTATGATAACATAAGAATGGAAGAAGAGAAATATGCATATAAAAATAAACTAGCCTATCATGCATACTAATATAGAACCTAAACTATGCATGTTAATAATAAACTATATCCTATGCATACTAACAATAAACTAAACCCTATGCATACTAAGAAAATAAAAACCTAACCTAATATGATTAAAGAAGAAAAAGAAAAAGAACAAGAACAGAAAATAAAACTACTAACCTCTGCCTTCAAGCCTTCAAGCTTCAAGCCTTCTCCTCAAGCTCCAAGCCTTCTCTTTAAACTCCAAGGACTCTAAGGACCTCAAAGACTTTAAAACTTAAGCTAGAGTGCTATGGGGGAAGCTTGTTCAATTGCTCAAGCCTCTACTCTCCAAGCTAGCTCTCTAAAGCTTCTTTCTGTGTGTTGAAACTGATTCTAGGACCCTCTATTTATAGGGAGGCCTGAGTTTGATCAATGACTGAGTTTAAATCTCCTAGGAATGATCCAAGGGCTCAAAACCAGTCTTCCAAGGTGTTCATACTCATCCAAAAGTCCCCATGGCCGAACTAGACACATGGTAGGGCTTGGAAGAGTCCTAGGCAGAAAAATCACTCAAAACTGGCATTTATTGGCTGAGGGGATCGACGACCATCCACCCTAGGACGGTTGGCTGTCCTTCATGGACGGTTGGCCGTCCCTAGGTGGACGGCCATCAATCCTCCATGCTATTTTTGGCATGTGTTGACCTACCTCAGCCCGTTTTGACCCGATTTCGGCTTTTTGGGCCCGTTTTAAGTCCAAATTTGACGATTCAAGAGCCGAAACGACCGTGATTCGATTCTCCATGTTTTAAGAAGTGGTTGAAGTGAAAATGCATTGACCGAGGTCAAAGGTTTAGGGAAAAGTTGACCGATTAGCTGTTTAGGGCCTGCCGGGCCCAAATTAGGGTTTTGAAATTTGCTAACCGATTGCTTTCGAAATCATTTCTTCTTCTTGAAACAAGTTTTAAAATGTTTTATGAAAGTGTTTTAAAGCCTTTGAAGGCTTTGGTTTGATAAAAATATCGAATCTCGGTCGCTTCCGGTCGAAACCCTAATCTGGGCTTTGAAAGGGCCTTTCGAGCTTCAAGAGCCAATCATGAGCCAGAAGGCTCCACAGATCTTGTCATTGATCAACTTAACTACCAAACACACTTTACATATCTATGCCAAAGCCTCGAGACCATTCGAGACAAGATTGACAGTCATTCAGGGCTGTTGTGATTCAAAGGACTAAACTGCCCTTCAGTCACAAAAGGCCTTATTTTCTATCAAGCCTTGCTCGGAATGTCATGGAAATTTGCAGGGATGTTCCTAGACTCTCTAAAAACCTAATGCAAAAAGAACCGATTCAATCTGACTTAAAAACCTACATGTGATAATGACTTCTACCTAACTACTCACAAGGGGTAAAACTGGGAACTTAGGGTTTTGACACCCTATTTCATTTCTAAACATGGGCAACCATTCATGGCCATACTCATGGTCAAAAATGGATGTCTACAGAAGCCCCTCGTTGATGTTCATGGCTTCGCCAGTGAATATCAACCCAGTGAATATCAACGAAAACAATGACATCCCATTTTTGACACAAAAAAATAGGGATAATTAACCATAAAAATTATTTTGAAAGCTTCCCTTCAAATTCTCTCTTCCTGGAAATCTCACTTCTAGTTATCTCAAGGATTTTCAATCCTTTTGGAAATTGCATTTCCAATTATCATAAAAAATTTTGAGAGTCTTCGACTCATTACTAGAAATTTCATTTCTAGTCAACTTAAGGATTTCCAATCCTTTTGGAAATTGCATTTCCAATTATCATAAAAATTTGGGAGTCTTCGACTCATTACTAGAAATTTCATTTCTAGTCAACT
>JAESVK010000135.1:346685-358453 GCA_017140935.1 Hamamelis virginiana
CTAGTCAACTTAAGGATTTTCAATCCTTTTGGAAATTGCATTTCCAACTATCAAAATTTGGGAGTCTTCGACTCATTACTAGAAATTTCATTTCTAGTTAACTAAAGGATTTTCAATCCTTTTTGAAATTACATTTCCAACTATCAAAATTTGGGAGTCTTCGACTCATTACTAGAAATTTCATTTCTAGTTAACTTAAGGATTTTCAATCCTTTAGGAAATTGCATTTCCAATCATAATATCATATCTTAATATTATCCACATACATTTCATGTATACTTCATCAATACTTCATGGTTTCAAGGTTTTGGGCCTTGAAAATGGGCTTTTCTCATTAGCCTTTCCCTTCATGGGCTCACTCACCTCTATAATTCCCTTCATGGGTCTCACAAGCTCACCAAATCAAATGTATTCATAACCATTTCATGATTACAAACTTATTTACACAATCATTTCATTCATTCATTTCTAAATCCCATGGTTTTCAACAAAAAAAAAATCATCATTTTATGTGAACTTTCCTATTCACAATTGCTTAATTCTCACTTTGGTATGTACCAAATTTTCTTCATTTCTCATCAACTCATCAAATATCATTCAATCTCAATCAAATGTACTTTCCTAAATCAATTTTCGAAAGAAAATGAATCAAAATTGGTCAAAATAGGCCAAAAAAGTCAAAATTGGGCCTAATGGGCTTCAAAAACTCACAAAAAGTCAAAATTAGGCTCAAGAATGGATGACCATCCAACAAAGGATGGCCAACCGTCCAAGGTGGACGGCCACCCGAGCCCTCCTCTTCCTTTAAGTCATCTTGACTTCTCATTTTCATCTTACTTCATTTCCTATCCAATTTAGCACTTTCTCTCTCTAGGGTTTTCCAATTTCTCTCAAAATTCATCAAATTTGATTTCTTTGCATCCAAATTCATCTCCTAAACACTTCAAGTGTTGCTAATTACTCCAATTTGTGAATCAAAATCCTAGGATTTCATCCTTGATTTCAATTTGGGGATCCAAAAACCCAAATACACATTCACTTATTTTCTTCAAGTTCATCTTCTACCTACACTTATGGCAAATAGGTATGAATCAAAGTACCCATATATGAAGATGAAGAGCTACAAAGCACCTTCTTATGATCCCAACAACTCAAGCTTGTTATTGAAGCCTAATGCTCATCTCTCCCACATCCATATTCTTCAAGAAGTAAGCTTATTTTCCGTGCTCTTTCATTGAATCATTGATGTCTAGATGCTTTGATATTGATCTTTGGATATTGTTTGATGACTTGTGTTCATGAAATTTGTATTTGGCAATGCTTGGGAGCCCCATTTTACTAGCTTCACAAGCTTGAAATGTTGCCCACCAAGTGTTTGATAAAATTCCCAAGAGACTAGAATTTGATTTTTTTGATTTAAATTTTTCATGCCATGATTTAAATATGTTTCAAACATCATTTGGATACCTCCAAAAGCTTAATGACAAGTTTTCACAATCTTTTTCAAAAATGTGCATACTAGGTGTTTGATAAAATGCCTAAAGGAGGCAATTTTCAATTTTTCAAATCAATTCATCATATCATGCTTTTTCAAATGTTTTCAAAATAATCATATCATGATAAGTTTTCAAAACATTTTAAGTAATGCACATATCAAAAATTTTCATGAATTAAGACTTAGCTTATTTTTCAAAACATTATTGTATAAAGTGTCATTTTCATGACTTTTATTTCAAAACTTTTGCTAAGTTTTTATTTCATGATTTTCAAAATTCTATTCTCTTAGTATTTTTATTTCCAATTCAATTTTCATGAAAAGAAATCATATGGCATTTTAAATGAATTATGCTAATTCTTGATGTAAAATTAAAAATACCAAAATTAACTACATTAATCATGGTATATATTTTTTTGAATAACTCACAATTGACAAACCATTTGAGAAATAAAATTTGAACATTTTTTTGAAAATGTGTCATTTTGTGAGTTAATTTTGTATTCTTGATTCAAAGAATTAGCATAACTTATCTTTATACCTCTAATCCATTAATCTTTATCTTTACAGCCAGAGTTCGACATCAGGACTCGGTCCTCTTTACAGGGTATTATTGGATGGTGGGCTAGGATGGACACTCTCCAACCGTATGTCAAAGCTACTATCAGAAGACTTGGTTTCGGAGACTTTATCGACTCACTGTGGGTTGATACTATGGATAGACAGGCCCTCATGGCCTTATCTGAGCTTTGGTGGGACACCACCAACACATTCCACTTCGAGTTTGGGGAGATGACTATGACTCCCCTTGATTTCACCATGATCACAGGACTTTCCATTGGGGGTCGCCCTTTGGATTTTTATGAAGATGCAAGCAAGAACTCGACTTACTTGGATACCTTTCTTGGGGCATGCGATATTGAGATCGTGAAGAGATCAGTTCGCCGAAACACTCTTCTTACCACATTCAGCAATATGCCTGAAGGAGGAGATCCTGACCACATCTTGCGGGCTTTCCTTTTGTACTTGTTTTCCTGCACTCTTTTTGCAGGCACTGCTGATTTGGCCTCTTTAGGCCTTCTTGCCAGTTTGGAGGATATTGACACTATTCCTCAGTATGACTGGGGTGGTGCTGCCTTGGCCACCATGTACAGGACCATGTGCTGTCGGTCTCGAGGGGTATGCACTGACTTTGAAGGCATGGGATTTGTTTGGGAGGTATACTCACTTATTTTTAGAAAATATCATAAACTTCCCTTCACTCATCTTCTAACAATGCACCTGTTCTGCAGGTATGGGCTCATGAGTACCTCGACTTGAATAGCCTCATACTGATTGCTAATGACTTTTCCTGGCCAACCATCGCTAGATATGCCCCAGATAGGCGGGTGAATGCCATTGCCCATAGGCATGATTATGCTTACAGTCGTGCCTTTCTTGCAGGATTGCGCTCTAATAAGGTAACAATCTTCATTTCTGCTTACCTTTCTCAATGCTCAAACTTTCTCTAATATACTTTGTCATCGGCACGATTGTAATCAAGGTTCCGGAGGAAATAGAAATAACTTGAAAAAGACTTGAGTTCAGAATGAGCCCTTGTCCATCTAAAGCCATATGTTGGAAAGGACTCAGGGAGAATATGAGCTTGATGAAAGTCAGGGAAATATTCATAAAACCAAAGCTACAGTAGCCAAAAAGGACCATCAGTGATACACAAAGAGTCCCGTGAGAAATGGAAAAGACCTTTATACAGATTTGATAGAGCAAGGGGAGCTAAGGCCAATTTACGGCCTAAAGCTAAAGCGAGGGCTAATCTATAGTATTCCTGGGTCATTTGGCCAGCAGAGACACAAAAAAAAACCTACACAACCACATAAGAAGGAAAGCACAATGTTCTTGTTGGGAAATGTCTGGGGAAACTGTAGGCTTGCATTCAGCCCTATGATATATGCCCCATGTGGTTGTGGCATTGCTGTAATTGAAGGACACAAAAGAGGTAGGCTCATACATGGCTGGGGGCACATCACCAACAGGAGAAAGCCCAGTTAAAGCACAGACATAAAAAATGGTGGGAGACATAGGTCCAGAAGGGAGAAAAAAAGTGTTAGTAGAATGACTCCAGAAACAAGTCTAGGCTGCCAATAGATTTTTATCCATTGGGAAGGTGTATTTACTTAACTGAATGGAGTTGTAAATATCTAAGTTCTTCCACAGTTTGCCAAATTGGGGTTCCAATTTTTCAACCCAAGAGATCTAATCACAGTTTGGTTTTGGCCAACTCTGGAAAGGTTTCTTAGCCCATTCATCCCAACAGAGGCCGTGAGACTCGAGGGTTATTAACTCTTTAGGATAGAAAGGGAAATAAAGCCTAAGAACTTCGGGTATGGAAGGACCAATGAAAACAGGGCCAATAGAGTTTGAGAAGATTACCTAAAGCGAGATTTGAGGCTGGACTTAATCACGAAGATTATCCACAGATTGTTGTGTCTCAAGAAAAGAGGGATTGGAGGTAGAAGAAGTTGATTTTGGACCAAACATGGTTGATCAAGCTAGGAGTTACAAAGAAGAAGAAAAACAAACCAGAAAAGACGAAGAGAATGAGAGGTATGAAAGAGTAAGGAATTCGTGCATGGTCTGAACTGATCGGAAAAGAGCTGTCAAGTCGTGGCAGAGGCAGGATTACCGAGGTAAGAATTTATTAGGGGCGTTGAGATAATTAAGGGAGATTTGAATTTTAAAATTCATATTAAATGGGAAGATAAGCAGGTTTAAGTGATAAGGCTGAGTATTTGGTTAAGATCTTGTTGTTATCAAAAGCCAAATTTGAAGTTTAATTTTTAATTAAACTCAAATGGGGGGCAAAGTGTTTACCACAAATTTAAAATGACATGTGGGCATTTTGCGGAGCAATAATTGAGTGCCACGTGTATATAAATAGAGCTTTTAATATTGTGTCATGTGGTGAAAGAGGAAGTTATAAGAATGAGGACACGTGTCAAGAGGAGATAAAAGACGAAATTATAAGAATGTGCAGGGAATGAAGACCATGTAGTAGGCAAAGTGGCAGTTATTAGTGGGTGAAGTGGACCATAATCTCATGAAGTGTGAGTAGTGGGCTTGCACGGTTAATGAGCTTCCGCCCAAAGGTGTATATGAAGAAGACCCCGTAGCAAAAAAACAAACATAACTCCAGCCAACACAAATACTCTAACCAGTTTTTCTTTTCAAGCTTATTTTCAAACTCTTAGCTCTTAGTTTTAGTTATTGTAGTCAAGCTTTAGTTAGTAATTTTATTATCTTTTAAATTAAATTGTTTTAGTTCTATTTAGACCATAATCTTTAAGATCAGCACTAGTTTCTAAGTCTGAAATGGAGTTCAATTCATATTTTGCAAATCAAGCATTGTAAGTATTTCTCATTCATTTACTTGTTCATTTGCTTTACATTTTGTTTATGAAATGTTCTGTTTCTGATTAGTTTATTATATTTTAATTAGTTAAATTTAGTTTCTAAGACCTTCATACACTAGAACCCAAGAGGATCAACCTCTAATCCTCTCCAATCACCTTATTTCTATTAAATTTTAAAGTGATCGACTAGCATTAAGACCACATCCTAATTTCATGGCCTAGAAGGTGCTAAAGGTCGTGTTTACACAGTCATTTGAGTTTTACAAGCCCTAGCACGCCCGCGCAGAGACCTTTACTTACAAGGTCTCGAGACCAAATTTTACACCATGAACAATACTATTAAAATATTAATGAACTATATTATGAAAATGAAAAGGAGATTTTAAAAGAGGAAGTAAATATACGATAGCAACCAATTCTTAACCGTCATATGTATAAAAAGATTGCCTCACACTTCTTACCAAATGCCTCACACTTCATAACTAAGGATGTCACCTCATGGAATCACCTCTCTTATTCAATGTGGGATTTACACTTTAATTGTTCTCGAGTCCTAGTAGAAATCATCCTGAGTAAGCTTTTCCAATCAATTTTAGAACAAACTCATAGAATTCCTTATTAGTTTGAAACTGTGAATATTGTATAAAACTTGAAATACAAAAAGGAGACAACAAGATAACTACTATATATATATACGGAGATGCTAATACCTGATGCAAAGCTGTGCAGATCACCTTTGTAGGGCCAGTTGCGTAACATATTTTGAAAAACCGACCGTTCAATTAGATAATCCTCTTATAAATGTCATGTCTGCAAAAAATCGCGGAGATCCAACAGTTAGTTTTTAAAAAAACCGATTGTGAAAAAATGGTGACATTTTAAAGAACAACATAGTCATAGTTTTTCATTGCGACATTTTTTATTTATTTATTTATTTATTTATTTATATAAGGACAGTTGGATCGCCATAATTTTTGATAGACATAACATTTATAAAATGATTATCTAATCCAAAGGTCGGTTTTTAAAAATATGTTCTGCAACTGGCCCTACAGAGGTCAGCTTACGCAACTTTGCATCAGGTGTACCCTTATATTTGCATCTTCGTGTATATATATGAAAATGATCAGTTAATGATAGGGCTGTGCAAAAACCCAATCCCACCCAAACCAACTCATGTAGTTTGAGCGAATTAGCGAGGCGGGTTGAGTGGTTTTATGACTATATTATTAGCACGGTTCGGTTGGCGTGTTGAACTTCTAAAAACTGCCAATGACCTGAACCAAACCACTAGACTCGAATGTATTAAAAAAATGTAAGAAAATTCATCCCACTCACAATCCTAAAGCACTTAAAAATCGAAGTTCATTTTTATTTTTCCTTGTTTTTTTTTTTTTTTTTCTAAATGCATAGAGTTCATTAAGTTAACATTTATGCCTGATTAAGTTGATCAATTTAGCCAAAAAAAAAAAACATTATATGTATAATAAATAAAAAATTATATTCTTTGATCAGCTCCATTTAATGAATAAAGTTATAATGATAATGTACGTCACAACTTGCCCAACCCTCCAATCCAATGATTCAAACTTGCTAAAATATTTAACCAACCCGTAGATTTTTAAGAACGACGGTTCGGCGGCGATTAAAAAAATTTGCCCCCCTCTAACAATGAGTTGATTCACTAGATATCTTATCTTATCATATTTTCCAAGTCACTAGAAACATAGCTTGCATAGCTCATCTTCTTAATATAAAGCCAAACTGCACTGGTATTCCTCCCAAAATCTATTCAACATAATAGCTGATCACTTGAACTTTATTGAATTAATAGGCTAAGCATTTGCTTATTAATTAATGTATAATAAAACTTTATTTTATTCAACATTTGCTCTTTTCATTTCCATATTTGATCAGATACACTAACAAGACATGCACAAATGCACATCCTATATTTATAAAAATTTCTCAAAAGGACTCCACACACCATGTTTAGCCTTTAAAAACATTTACTTCATCTATTATTAAGTAAGAATTGTTAGTTTCCAACTAGCATTTGCGTCATAATGCACCATAAGTACTGTCGAATTTAAAACTTTACAACACCCTCTCCCCAAAACCCATAGCAATAATAAAGAAAAACAATGAAAAAGGGATTCGAAAACATAGCAATAATAATAATAATAATAATAATAATAAAAAATTAAAAAAAAATGGTGGACATAAAGGCATCGGAGCCGTATTTAATAAAAAATACAGAATCAATCGTGAAAATAAGGCAAGCTGAGAAAAGTCATAAATGAACTAGAGGAAGAAACAAAACATACAATATACAACAAGTAGACAATATTGTCATCATGGAATTGCCAAGGTTTCATACAACGGCCATAGATATGGTAATTGTTGCAGTGCAATGAGAGATGGGTGGGTTTAACAGGTCACAGGGGTTGCATAACAAATCACGAATACTACAACCATGAATATTTTTTGGTCAACAGAAACAAGTAAAACAAATAACTTTAAACACATAATATGGTTACTATGAAAATACATAATATTTAGGTATTAGATCCCCAAAGCAAATTTATTATATGTATACACGTAACTTTTTATTCATTTTTTAATATGAGTTTATATCTAAAGGACATCATTATCAATTTAGTTGAATAAAAGTAATATAGAATTAGGATAATTTACATAAAAATTGAACTACTATATTTTTTAAAGGGTACAATTGTTAACGAAAGATACATAGTTATTTTTAAGTACAAGAATTAGATATGTACTGCATCTAAGAACCTATCTAGAACCTTCACTTCTATCAGCTGACAAGAGAGAGAGAGAGAGAGGGAGAAGAAAAAGCAGCAGTAGTAACGGAAGCAATAGCGCCAACAACCATCAGTACCGATCGGCATGAGAGCAACAATGCCTACTCTCGACACGCACACAAGAGAGCGAGCGAGAGGGAGAGAGAGAGGGGAGAAGATGATGACGATAATGACAACTTAATAGCCGTGGCAAAGGTAAAAACAATTCTTCCTCCTCCCTTCAACTCTCTAAATCTTTCCCATCCCATATTAGACGAGATGCCAGATATCTCGAGCAAAACCAAGACAAGTTGTGAGATCCCAGCGTCTTGTCCCAATATCACCTAAGATCTCAGACATCTCATCCGACATTATATCCCCCTTGTATATATTAAGTATATATTAAAGGCCGACCCTAAGATTTTGGATACCTTAGGCAAACTCCTAAAATGTTGCCCCTACTAAGTATTGATAACAAATAAATAAATAAATAAATATTTAAATAAAAAAAAATTTTGTGTAAAATTTTAGGTTTTTAAATCTTAATTTCTCATAAGCTAAAACCTACAACAATCAATTCACAAAGCGGATTTTCAATAGGCTCACCCCGAACCTCCTATAACCATTACAAATATATTTAATTTAAAAAAAAAAAAAAATTAAAACCTATAACAATCGATTCAGAAAGAGGGTTTTTAATAGGCTCACCCTGAACCTCCTATCATCGTGACAAATATAATTAAACTAATAAAGAAGATCTACAGCAATCAATTCACAAGAGTGATTTCAATAGGCTCACCCCGAACCTCCTGTCATCATTACAAATATATATCAAACAAATAAACAAAACCTACAACAATCAATTTCACAATGAGGGTTTTTAATAGGCTCACCCCGAATCTCATGTCAACATTACAAATATATCAAACAAATAAACAAGATATACCACAAATCAACAATCGAATTCACAAGGAGGGTTTTCAATAGGCTTATCCCGAACCTCCAATCATCATTACAAATATAATCAAACTAATAAACAAGATTTGATTACAACTCTTGAATATAATTCCATAAAATGAATATAATTCAACTATATTTTCCAATAAAAGTGTCAAACAAACATAGAACAATGCTACAAAAAAATCAACACAAATCATATTCTAAAGGAAAGTGGGTAGTCGGGGAGGGAGAGAGTGACTGAGTGAGTGCTTTTTTCTTTTTGCAATGAAATGGGCTGCAAATGATTTGGGACTTGGGCATTTCAACTGAAACTTCAAATCATGCACCACATACATGCTTTATATATATGTTATTTACAATATTTTGATTGTCAATCAGGCATTACTATCTTTATTAAGATTTAAGACTTCCCAAAGTTTTATTAAAAGTTTCCATTTACTAATAATTTCCATTAATATCAAAAGTCGGTATTGATATTCTCATTCTCCCCTTCAATATCTCTATGTTTTAGGACCCTTGATAGATCCATTGGTATCAACATTCTATTCCTTGCCCCTAGTCATGAATCATGATTTATACTTCAAACACTTGATAAAGAACCAACAATAGTTTGGACAATTGCCAACATGCACAATTCTATACAAGTCTAAAATGCACAGGAAATGGCATTTAATATGCATTCTTATCATGGACACAATACAAAGTTACTAATTTTTTCATCTCCTAATATTAAATCATGGATTGTTGTGAAACAAGGATCAAATTATATCTTTAGAGATAACTACTTCATAAGTTCCCACACACAATTACAAGAACACAAACAAAAATATAAATACATGTTCCATAAAACAAATACACAATAATACATATACATAGCCACATACCATGTCTAACACATTATTCCAATAACAAAACACAACACTTGCATCCAAAGATATAGATCTTTCAATATAAGTCAGAACAAACACTGACCTAAGCAAATAAAAACAAAGTTCACCCTGTAGATGATGACTTTCCATTTTTCTTTTTACAAGTACCATAGCATCAAAACACACGTGCATGTGCGTGCACACATACACATTTGTAGTAGAATTCATTATAATATCATTAATTAAATCTTTGTCCAATTACACCTCAGAAAAAATGCAAAGTTAAATCAAGTTACCATATTCCCCTTAAGTCAGTTAAATAAATCAGTGGAAAAAGGACAAGAACATAGTATCATAGCATGTCAATTAATTAAGAGACAAATGGAGAAGGAAACATTCAATTTCTTTCTTTGACAACATAAGATTAAAGCATTGACTATAGTATCCCAAAAGGAACCAAAAAATTGAAAACTCCCCACAATCCTAAATCCTGGTGGCAATAAAACATTAGTAACCCTTTAAACACATGCAGAAAGGAAAAATTAACAACAATTCCGAAGAGCCCCAGATGCCTGAATTTTAAAAAACAAGTATCATGACTGTGAAAATTCATGGAACACAAAGTACCCAATAAACCTCTGCAAAAGGCCAAAGATATATATGCAGGTTAAACAGACGTTGCAATGGGAGTCCCATCAATGGTACCTACAATGTAAATCTACCTTATTGTGACAAATTTGTTGGTACCATGTTTTGCCCAGTGAGCCCTCAAATCAATTGGGTTAGAAAAATTAAAACCTTCAGCTGCAAGTTTCTCCAATACCTTCTTGAAGGCACCCTGACTCATTTTCCGCCCAGCTATCCTCGCACCCCGTCTTTTGGTGCTCATTGGCAACGGATACATTGATATCCCTGTAGTACAACAAGCTGACTGCCAACCGCCACATCCCCATCGATAACACTGTTGAGCAGTTCCGGTGCACGAGCATACTGGTATAGGAATACCAGAAATGTCCATATCAATCCCATTTATGACAACATCCATATTCTTCTTCACCGATTTCACACGTTGAACAGAAGAATTACTATTGTCCTTTGGCACAGAAGGGCCTTTCTTTGTCTTCTTTGTTTTCGGGGTTTTTGGGGCACCACCACCCTGCCTTTTTTTCAAAGGGATACCTTCTTTTTGAGCAACTGGCTCTTCCATTCTATCCACCCTCTCAGCCTTAGACAAATCAGGTGGCTGTAGAATATGCAAAGGATGAGCTCCAGAAGTTTCCGGCATAACAGCATAGTTTGGGTTTCCAGGTAACATATTACTCAGAAACTTCTCTCTATGGCTTACCCAACTCTCCCTATAGTCCATCTGCATAGGCGCTTCCGAAACTACACAATCCCGGGGTTGAAAAGCTCCATTGGTGGTAACCATGACAGTGGGATCACGTCCAGGTAAAAACGATTTTGTGTCACGCTCTGCCATGCCTGGCATGAGCTGCAGATTCAGATGACGGGAAGGTTCATAATAAACCCAATTGCGCATGTTCAGTCCACCGTCTTCCATGAGAACTACATTATTAGAAAAATAACAAAAACCAAAAGATTCAATCTTTGTTATTTTTTAAATTGACCCATAAACAGCATTGCAATCTTTATAACACTGGCTACGATGACACGAAAAGCTCGTGAAACATTAACCAAAACAGATAACAATGCGTAGATTTCAAAATGAGAAATCAAACGCGAGTATGAGAAGCAACCAGAGATCCAAACAACCACCATATTTTAAGAAGAGACGGTATAACCCTAGACCTTTGCTTGGATGCTGAGAAAACGGTGGAAACGAAGAGAGAACAAAATTTCGAATCCTATATTCAACGAAACCAAATTCTCGTGGGAGGCTCAGAGTTGAGATTTAGTTTTCTTAATTCCTCGATAAGGAAAATTTGAGATTCCCAATTTAATTTTTTTTCTATTACTAGATTTTCTCTGCAACCGAACGGAGCCTACAGACAAAACCCTAGAAGAAAAAAAAAAACTATAATTTCAAATCTGAAAGACATTCGGTTTTCAAATCTGAACAAATTAGGGTCTTGAATGTAGATCTCTAGATTAAGAGATAAAAACAGCATATATTTTATTTCAATCATCTTTTAGGAATATATATCATAATGGAAAATGACATGCAAGACAGTAATATATGCAAAATTATAGATTATATATATATATA
>JAESVK010000135.1:397972-410905 GCA_017140935.1 Hamamelis virginiana
GACTTCCTCAAGTCCTTGTAGCATCTCAAATTAAATCACAACTAATTTATGCAATCATTAGTTTTTTTCTTACAAATGACAAAACCATCTTAACTCAACAAAGCCTAATTCCCTAATTACTTGGAATCAACACCATAATCCTTTTTCCCATTCAAATCTATGAATATCCACATCAATCATGTCTTTTCTCACCATCTTAGTGTCGTAGCCTCCATTCTTTTTGGACTTCTTCTATCATCGGTCTTATGAACTAAGTTGATGGGCATATAATTTACTGTTTTATGAAATGATATTTATGTTGTTGGTATTTGAGTATGCCCCATCCTCTAAATGGTTTTATGGATAAAGGAAGTTGTTAGTTTTACACTTATAACATTCCCTATTCTTTTGAAAAGGACAAAGATTTTTGAGAATATGTTTTATATGGCTGTTGAGCTGAGGCTCTAAATTACTTGATGATGGATACCATGCGTGATAGAGGTGTAGGTGTAAGTTAGCTCCCTAACCTCCTTACGATGAACCTTGGTTATTGTTCTACTACCACGAGAGGATGCAGGTATTTGGTGTGAGTATCTCCCAGCCTTTTTCCGGTGGACATTACATTATGATAGTCATTGTATTTCTTAGGACATGCATGTATATACATATATGTGGATCGGATTATATCATTGAGGGTGGGGCCCATGGCCCTAATTTTACATGATATAGGAGGATGTGACTGCGGTATCTGACCTTTGTATTTGGTAGTAGTCCGGTTGAGCTAAACGTTTATTAGCTTAAATCAACAGCCCTATAATATAATTCGATCCAAGATTAAATATATTAGGGACCTAATGAAGTGACGCATATGCCAATTGGCTGATTCCATACTGATGGCAATACTAGGGCCCTTGTGTGGCGAGGTATCACCATGCTATGGATGGTGGTGTTATTCTGGCTATTGCCCACATGAGATAGTGCATTTCACATGCAAGGCATATGCCTTGTTACTGTTACTGGTATTGAAGGATCTGGTTTTTCACTGAAAGCCCACATATCTTTTAAACATTGATTTCAAGTTGATTTATAAAACCTTTGAACCATGGAAATATGATATTTATGTAATGTAAATATTCCACGTATTACTGTATTATTATTAATTCATAGAGGTTATATTATTCCTACTGAGCGATTCAAGGCTCACTCCTGTTTTTCATGCGGTAGATTACAGGTTGACTTTTGAGTTGCATGCTTGGCTCGGCACAATCCTTTCCTAAGAATTGTTGGTTAGCTTTAAGGTTGTTTCTGCATAAGTTCTTGCATTCTTATACTATATGTATGGTATGTACTGGAATATTTAGATTAAGTATTGCTTGTTGATTGGCCTACTTGCCAGGGTTGTTGGCATTATTATTTGATTTTCTATATGTATTTATATATGGCGATTGGGACATAATGTATGGACATGACATTTCATTTTGTTATATATATAATTCTTGTGTCTCATGAGGAAATATGAATGAGCAGGACAGGTTGTACCTCCATCTTGACACGTGTCGACCTATCCGGAAGGGTCGGTACAGATGTTAGGTTGGAGTGTTACACTGCCGCCCTACCATTTCAATAATAAGTTCAAAATATAATACACTAAATGTGCTTTCGAGAGGGTTCCAACCCGTTACCTCCATTAAAAAGCTTGCATTTTAAGAGTCTGATAACCGTTGGATAAGATATTCCGCTTATATACATTATGCATGCCCAAAATCACATTGATCTAATGGCTAATTTTTCAAAATAAGAATTATGAATTATAAAAAATTGTAACAATTTTCGATAATTTTTTTGTAGTTCATCTAAAAAAATTTTAAAAATTAATCGTTTGATCAATGTGATTTTTTTATATATATGATGTGTCAAATGTACACACATATAATTTAATCCAATTGTTAATTTATCAAAATACATATTCCATATTGGTTTTGCAAACTATATATCAAATTATGGATAAGGTGGTGTGTGTAGGACTAATTGTAAAAAAGATTTTGAAAAATTGACCATTGGATTAAATACAATTGTTATGAATTTTATGTTCGCAAAAAATTATAGTGATCTAACTGTCAATTTATGACAAATGTCTAAAAAATTATAATATTTTAATTCTTCAAAATATCACAATTTTTATCCAGATAGTTTTTTTAAAAGATAACCATTGGATCATTTTAATTTTTGGCGAGAATGTAATTTATAAGACGTACATCTAATCCAACGGTCAATTTTTCAAAATATAATTTGTGTCTTCCCCTACAGATTAAAAAGGTCACCTTACACATAGATAACATAGTTGTGTGAAGTGAAACTTATAACAACATCGTTCTTGTCATCTTAAACAGAGATAAAGCTTGAATAATTAAATAGAAAGATGAAGTTAACCAATTCAACACAATAACAGAGACTTGACTTATTATATAGGAAATATATAAGAATTGTTAAAAAATATTAGATTGTTAGTGAGATGACTGGAATGGGGAAAAATCAAGTAGCCAATATTATTAAAAAAAAAAGGTTAAAAATGTTAAAAGTAATGTGAGGGACATAAAAGTTATGAGGTCATTAATAATTTAAATTCTAGATAATTTTTAATAGAATATATAAAATGTAATTTATGAATCCTATAATATTATACGTTTTAAATATAAAATTTACATAAACGAGGATGGAAAATCCCCACGGAGAGGGATAAATAGACGAACGGGACGGGACGAGACATTATGAATCCATCCTCGCCCCATACTTCGGTGGGGCAAATATTTTTAACCACATCCCCACCACGTACCCCAAAAAATTCAAAAATAACTTGCCCCTTTAGGGGCAAGGCAGGACGGACCCGCGGGGATGGAGCAAATTGTCATTACTACCCACCCATTTGCCACCCCTAGCCTTTTTTCTTACGTACGACGAAACCATCTTACCCTTTTCATTTTTCAAACACACCACATAACTCATTAGATATCTTATCATATTTTCCAAGTCAATAAATGTGATTCATCAAGTATTTAAACTTTTTATCAAACCATTAAGTAGAAACATGGCTTGCATGCAAGCTCATCTTCTTAACATAAAGCCAAACTGCACTGGTACTACTCCCAAAATCTATTCCACATAATAGCTGATGACTTAAACTTTATTGAATTAATGGGCTAAGCATTTGCTTATTAATGTATAATAAAACTTTGTTTTATTCAATATTTGCTCTTTTCATTTCCATATTTGATCAGATACACTAACAAGACATGCACAAATGCACATCCTATATTTATAAAATTTTCACACAAGGACTCCACACACCATGCTTAGCCTTTAAAAACATTTACTTCATCTATATTAAGTAAGAATTGTTAGTTTCCAACTAGCATTTGCATCATAATGCACCATAACTGTCGAATTTAAAACTTTACAACACCCCCTCCCCAAAACCCATAGCAATAATAAAGAAAAACAATGAAAAAGGGATTCGATCAACATATAGAAATAATAAAAAAATTTAAAAAAAAATTGGTAGACATAAAGGCATTGGAGCCATATTTAATCAAAAATATAGAATCAATCGTGAAAATAAAGCAAGCTGAGAAAAGTTATAAATGAACTAGAGGAAGAAACAAAACATACACTACACAAAAAGTAGACAAAGTTGTCATCATGGAATTGCCAAGGTTTCAAATAAAGGCCATAGATATAGTAATTGTTGCAGTGAAATGAGACAGAGGTGGGTTTAACAGGTCACAGGGGTTGCATAACAAATCACGAATACTACAACCATGAATATTTTTTAGTTCTTAAACCTTAATTTATCATAAGCTATAACCTACAATAATCAATTCACAAAGCGAATTTTCAATAGGCTCATCCCAAGCTAAAACCTACAACAATCAATTCGCAAAGCGGGTTTTCAATAGGCTCACCCCGAACCTCCTATCACCATAACGAATATATTTAATTTTAAAAAATAAATAAATAAATAAAGCTAAAACTTATAACAATCAATTCAGAAAGAGGGTTTTCAATAGGCTCACCCTGAACCTCCAATCATCGTGACAAATATAATTAAACTAATAAAGAAGATCTACAACAATCAATTCACAAGAGTGATTTCAATAGGCTCACCCTGAACCTCCTGTCATTATTACAAATATATCAAACAAATAAACAAAACCTACAACAATCAATTTCACAATGAGGGTTTTCAATAGGCTCACCCCGAATCTCATGTCAACATTACAAATATATCAAACAAATAAACTAGATATACCACAAATCAACAATCAATTCACAAGAAGGATTTTCAATAGGCTTACCCCGAACCTCCTATCATCATTACAAATATAATCAAACTAATAAAAAAGATTTGATTACAACTCTTGAATATAATTCCATAAAATGAATAGAATTCAACTCTATTTTCCATAAAAGTGTCAAACAAACATAGAACAATGCTACAAAGAAATCAACACAAATCATATTCTAAAGGAAAGAGGGTAGTCGTGGAGGGAGAGAGTAACTGAGTGAGTGCATTTTTCTTTTTGCAATGAAATGGCCTGCAAATGATTTGGGATTTGGGCTGCCCAAAGATACACTTATACTAAGCCCAAATGATGCCCTTAAAAATTCAACAAAATTTTACTGCTCGAGGCCGTTGCCTGTTAGGCCTACCCCAAGGGCCGGCGCCTTGTACATATTCATATTGTCGCAATTTCTCCAATAGGTCCCTACCTAGATCAAACGAGTCAACTCAACTGAAACTTCAAATCATGCACCACATACATTCTTTATATATATGTTATTCACAATATTTTGATTGTCAATCAGGCATTACTATCTCTATTTAGACTTCCCAAAGTTTTATTAAAAGTTTCCATTTACTAATAATCATTAATATCAAATGTCAGTATTGATATTCTCATTCTCCCCTTCAATATCTCCATGTTTTAGGACCCTTGGTACATCCATTGGTATCAACATTCTATTCCTTGCTCCTCCTGGTCATGAATCATGATTTATACTTCAAACACTTATTAGCACCAACAATAGTTTGGACAATTGCTACCATGCACAATTCTATACAAGTCTAAAATGCATAGGAAATAGTATTTAATATGCATTCTAATCATGGACACAATACAAAGTTACTAATTTTTTCATCTCTTAATATTAAATCATGGATTGTTGTGCAACAAGGACCAAATTATATCTTTAGAGATAACTACTTCATAACTTCCCACGCAGAATTACAAGAGCACAAACAAAAATATAAATACATGTTCCATAAAACAAATACAAAATAATACATATAAATAGTCGCATACCATGTCTAACACATTATTCCAATAACAAAACACAACACTTGCATCCAAACACAGATCTTTCAATATAAGTCAGAACAAACACTGACCTAAGCAAATAAAAACAAGGCTTACCCTGTAGATGATGACTTTCCATTTTTTTGTTACAAGTACCATAGCATCAAAACACGCGTGCATGTGCGTGCGCACATACACATTTGTAGTAGAATTCATTATAACATCATTAATTAAATCTTTGTCCAATCACACCTCAGTAAAAATGCAAAGTTAAATGAAGTTACTATATTCCCCTTAACTCAGTTAAATAAATCAGTTGAAAATGGACAAGAACATAGTATCATGGCATGTCAATTAATTAAGAGACAAATGGAGAAGGAAACATTCAATTTCTTTCTTAAGACACATAAGATTAAAGGATTAACTATAGTATCCCAAAAGGAACCACAAAATTGAAAACTCCCCACAATCCTAAATCCTGATGGCAATAAAACATTAGTAGCCCTTTAAACACAAGCAGAAAGGAAAAATTAACAATAATTCCAAAGAGCCCCAGCTGTCTCAATTTTAAAAAACAAGTATCATGATTGTGAAAATTCATGGACTACAAAGTACCAATTAAACCTCTGCAAAAGGCCAAAGATATATATACAGGTGAAACAGACAAGTGCAATGGGAGTCCCATCAATGATACCTACAGTGTAAATCTACCTTATTGTGACAAATTTGTTGGTACCATGTTTTGCCCAGTGAGTCCTCAAATCAATTGGGTTAGAAAAATTATAACCCTCAGCTGCAAGTTTCTCCAATACCTTCTTGAAGGCACCCTGACTCATTTTCCGCCCAGCTATCCTCGCACCACGTCTTTTGGTGCTCATTGGCAAGGGATAAATTGATATCCCTGTAGTACAACAAGCTGACTGCCAGCCGCCACATCCCCATCGATAACACTGCTGAGCAGTTCCGGTGCACGAGCATACAGGTATAGGAATACCAGAAATGTCCATATCAATCCCATTTATGACAACATCCATATTCTTCTTCACCGATTTCACACGTTGAACAGAAGAATTACAATTGTCCTTTGGCACAGAAGGGCCTTTCTTTGTCTTCTTTGTTTTCGGGGTTTTTGGGGCACCACCACCCTGCCTTTTTTTCAAAGGGATACCTTCTTTTTGAGCAACTGGCTCTTCCATTCTATCCACCCTCTCAGCCTTAGACAAATCAGGTGGCTGTAGAATATGCAAAGGATGAGCTCCAGAAGTTTCCGGCATAACAGCATAGTTTGGGTTTCCAGGTAACATATTACTCAGAAACTTCTCTCTATGGTTTACCCAACTCTCCCTATAGTCCATCTGCATAGGAGCTTCCGAAACTACACAATCCCGGGGTTGAAAAGCTCCATTGGTGGAAACCATGACAGTGGGATCGCGTCCAGGTAAAAACGATTTTGTGTCACGCTCCGCCATGCTTGACATGAGCTGCAGATTCAGATGACGGGAAGGTTCATAATAAACCCAATTGCGCATGTTCAGTCCACCGTCTTCCATGAGTACTACATTATTAGAAAAATAACAAAAACCAAAAGATTCAATCTTTGTTATTTTTTAAATTGACCCATAAACGGCATTGCAATCTTTATAACACTGGCTACGATGACACGAAAAGCTCGTGAAACATAAACCAAAACAGATAACAATGCAGACTTCAGATTGAGCAATCAAACGCGAGTATGAGAAGCAACCAGAGATCCAAACAACAACCATATTTTAAGAAGAGACGGTATAACCCTAGACCTTTGTTTGGATGCTAAGAAAACGGTGGAAACGAAGAGAGAACAAAATTTCGAATCCAATATTCAACGAAACCAAATTCTTGTTGGAGGCTCAGAGTTGAGATTTTCGTTTTCTTAATTCCTCGATAAGGAAAATTTAAGATTCCAAATTTAATTTTTTTTTCTATTACTAGATTTTCTCAGCAACCGAACGAAGCCTACAGACAAAACCCTAAAAGAAAAAAAAAATCTATAATTTCAAATCTAAAAAACATTGGGTTTTCAAATCTGAACAAATTAGGGTCTTGAATGTAGATCTCTAGATTAAGAGCTAAAAACAGCATATATTTTTTCAATCATCGTTTAAGATTATCTATCATAATGCAAAATGACATGCAAGATAGTAAAATATGCAAAATTATAGATTTTACATATAGAGAGAGAGAGAGAGAGAGAGAGAGGGTGAGAGTGGGAAGAGAGAGAAAACTTACTTGGAGGGTAACAGTTCCGTAGGGATTTTGCCCTTTCAGGAGAGAGGAGAGAGGAGGAGAGGAGAGAGAAATCCAAGAGAGAGACCTCAGAATGTGTTTATATCAACATTTGAGAATTGCTACGGTACCCATTGTACTTTTTGGTATGGTAGCAAAAATAAATTTTGACCATTGGATTTGGTGAGATTGAATCTCTCCAATGGTGAGATTCAATCTCAACCATCCAACATTTTAATTGATTAAATGCTCCATTAGTAACCAGTAGAACCGGTTGTCAAAAGATGTGGATCTATCTAGGGGTGCAACTCATACTGCATCATATCGGATTTGGAGAAAATGATGACGTATTCAACCTAATTCAAATGAGGCCTTTTAGGATCATGTCCAATCCTAATTAAATTTAGACCGGATTTGGACCGATCCGAATTCAATTTGGATCAGTTTGGACTAGATCGCGGTTTTTCATTTTAAAAAAATGAAATAAAATTTTAAAAAATAAAAATTAATGATTTTCTTTGATGACAATTGTGATAGTGCCTAACTACATATATGAAAAAATTAAGTATGTAGTTAATTTAGACCAACTTCTCATAATTAACCGTAGCTTTAATAAAGGTTGTGGCAATAAAAATTAATTAAGCGCAACTTGTTATCTTCTTTTTAGTTTTTACACTATTATTACTATTTATTTATATATAAAAAAATCTAAATACTAATAAAAAAATTAAAGGAAAAAGTATTTTGATAAATCGGCTGTTGGATTAGATACCCAATTTATGTAAGTCATACATACCAAAAATCACAATAATCCAATAGTCAGATTTTAAAATATCCAAATATTAAAAATTCTATTATTTTTTAATATCTAAGTATAATAATTTTCACGGTGACATTTTTTTTTTTTTTTGGATAATTATCGGTGACATTTTTAAAAACGACTGTTGGATGAGATGTTCCACTTATGTAAGTCATGCTTGCAAAAAATCACGTTGATCCAACGGTTAATTTTTTTCAAAATGACATATTTTTTCTAAAAAAACATTGAGATTATAGTTGCACAGTTTAGAACATTTAGAAGTTTTCTCAAAATTCAGTCGTCGGATCTAAGTGATTTTTTGCATTCATGACTTATATAAGTGAAACATTTCATCCAAATATCGTTTTTTAAAATGTCATTGTGAAAATCATTATACTTAGATATTAACAAATAATATAATTTTTAATATTGAGATATTTTAAAATTTGACCGTTGGATTACTGTGATTTTTGGTATGTATGACTTATATAAATAGTGTATCTAATCCAAAGGTTGGTATATCAAAATACCAATCCCTTTAATTTTTTTATTAGTATATGAAATTTTTATATGTAAATAAATAGTGATAGTGTAAACAGAGGGTAACAAATAAATTTAGGGAAAATTGGACAAAGGTCCTATTTTAGAAGCTTTTCATGCTTAAAGTCCTCCATAAAGATCTTTTATGCCAAAACTCCTTTTAGCATAAATTGGACAAAAAGACCCCCTTCCCAACAACCTTCAAAGTCACCTCCACCCCTAACCCCGGATTTCACTACGCCGGACACCGGATTTCACTACGCCGGAAATCCATTTTACTACGTTGGACACCGAATTCACTACGCCGAAACCCGTTTCACTACGCCGGAACCCATTTCACTACGCCGGAAAACGCATTTCCGGCATTTCACTATGCCGGAAAATTCATGTTACTACGTCGGAATCTTGAGTTTCACTAAGCCGGAATTCGATTTCACTACACCCAAAAAAAAAAAAAATCTTTCTTTTTTTTTTACATTTTCCCATTTACCAAACAAAAAATAAACTATTACAAAAAATAAAAAAACAAACAAGTAAAAAAACTTTGTTTTTCCTACATAGAAGTGAAGGAACTGTTGAATCAGGTTCTAATCCTCAATCAAGTGGGTGTTTAGTTGGATCGATTAAGTTAACATCCAAACAATCAAGTCCCTTCTCTGTACTCTCTTCTGTGGATCCATTACCAGAGCATGAGTCACATGTCCAGATCCATTTAGTAAAAATACCTTCCACATCTAAACCTCTTTTGCTTCAAAACCATTCACCAAATAACCCATAAGCTGGAAATTTTCCAGTATGAATGGTTCAAGTAACAGGTATCCCTGGTTTTAAACCTCTGGCTATGAAAAATGCATTTCGATTGGTAACAAATTATGATGTACCTCCTTTAAGTAATTGGCATGAACTTATTTTGTGTGCATATTTGAAACCAAATCACAAGGCATACAAATCAATCTCAAATTATAAAGCATACAGATCAATCCAAAATTAGATTCATTGGGTTTTTTTTCACACAAAGTTTCTTTGAGGATTCCAATAAAACAGATTGCATGCATTATCAAATCGTTTCTTTTCCTACGATTTCTCAATGAACAAACGAAAATTAAGGATTCAAGACAAGCTTAATAGGTTGAAATTAAGCTTCCAAAAAAAAAAATCAATAGAAGTGATGGAGAAGCAAAAAAGTTAGGGTCATTGAGAGAAGACATGTTTGGTGAGTCGCAAAGCTTAATTCGGTTGAAATAAACAAACACCACCTGATCACAAGTTCCTTTCACAAAATTCTTAGAAATGCTAATGATATCCTTTGCACAGTTGCTAAAGGAATGAAGGCAATGGAAATTGCTAGCAGAATTGCATAAGCTTCCGCTTTGAAAGGGAATTTCATATCAGCCAAACATTGCTACAGATCATCCTTTCCGTCGATCATATTTTCATATCAGACTTTCAGTTGATCGGACCTCCAGATCAGGCCTTCCTTCGATATAGCTGCTTCACCGTTGATTTGCAACAAATCACTGCCAATCTCGTTGCAATTAAAAGAGAGGATTCCGTCGATCTTGCTGCTTCCAGTCAATCTCACTGCCATTGGCTTTCTGCAACTTCTTTGTGAATATTCGCCGGAACGCACTGTCATCGGTCCACCATGGATTTTGCAGAGATTCGGCGAGCTCCATTTTCTAGTCCAGCCAGCTCCATATTTATCTCCGGCATAAATCTGACAAGCTCTATCTTCAGACAATATATGGGTAGAGAAAAAAGAGGGAGAGAGGAGAAACGAGATATATAAGCGCAATTTGGGTATAAAATAAATATTATTTTAAATTTTGAGACTTAATACGTTAAAATCTCATTAAAAAAGGACTTTGGCCATTAAAAATCCTTAATGAGGACTTTATGCAAGAGAAGTCCCTAAAATAGGACTTTTGGCCAATTAACCCATAAATTTATAATATCTATTTTCTTTTAAACTATTGTATTATGAATTTATAATGTTACAAAAACTTAAAAAGAATATTGTGTGTCGCATATAGCCAGATAATAATAATAAAAAATATATTTTACTAATATCATATTTCGGATTGGATATTCGGATTGGATGTAATATGGTTCTTATGCATATTTACTACTTATGTTGGTTTCATCCAAGTTGTGTATCATATTGTTCTTATCCATATTTTACAAATCCTAACATGGGGTTGATATTTTGTGAAACCAACCATTGGATAAGATGTTTAACATACACACATTATGCATGCAAAAAATCACATAGATCCGACGGTTGGTTTTTGAGAAAACTTCTAAATGTTCTAAAATATGCAAAATATAATGTCACAGTTTTTTTAGAAAAAAAATATGGTATTTTATAAAAAATGATTGTTGGATCAATGTGATTTTTTTGCATTCATGGCTTACATAAGCGGAACATCTCATCCTCTAAATGTTCTAAAATGTCACTGTGAAAATTATTATACTTAGATATTAACAAATAATAGAATTTTTAGTATTGAGATATTTTAATATTTGACTGTTGGATCATTGTGATTTTTGGCATGTATGACTTGCATAAATAGGGTATCTAATCCAACGGTCAGTTTATCAAAATAACAATCCCTTTAATTTTTTATTAGTATTTAGATTATATATATATATATATAGTAATAATAGTGTAAAAATTAAATAAAAAGAAGATAACAAGTTGTGCTTAATTAATTTTTATTGCCACGACCTTTATTAAAGTTGTGGTTAATTATTAGAAGTTGGTGTGAATTAAGTGGATACTTTTTTTTTTTCATGTATGTAGTTATGCACTATCACGGTTGTCACCAAAGTGAATCTTTAATGTTCATTTTTTAAACTTTTAGGGTAAAATGCACGGACCTCCCTTGAGGTTTGGCTTAAATGCACGGACCTCCCCTGAGTTTCAACAAATTCCAACCCGCTCTTTGAGGTTTGATAATTTTTGCAGACACCTCCCCTCCATTAAACTTTCCGTTACTTTTCAATCAAAATGTCTCATTTTTATGCAAATTTCCATAGACACCTCATTTCCCGCATTCTGCTGCATGAAATGACGTTGTGCAGACTTACACCCCATCCAAACATTCGTCTCCTAAGCTCTCAAACGAAACCCATTCTGAATCACCCCATCCAAACCCTCTCTCAATCATCCAAACCCTCAACCAAACTAAAACCCACTTCATCTCCCTCACCCAAACTGGAACCCACTTCATCTTTCTCATCGAAACCCTCACCCAAACCCAAACCCACTCCCGAAACCCTCACTACATCTCTTCATCCCCATCATAATCAAACCCACTCCGAGATTTCAAACAAACCCAAGCTCTTCGTTTCCCAAGTACTTTACTTCGAAGAATTTTTGGAGTTTGGAGCGAAGAGTGATCAACAGGAAGTACTCCTCCACGACCTTCCGTCTAAACCCATTTGGTATGTCCTCTCCCTATTCTCATAACACGCATATGGAGTGGTGGTTTGCCCTATCGAATTTGATTTTTGTTAGGCTCAATTGATTTGGGGGTTTTGTTTGCCGGCAGATTCTATATTTAGTAACTCCTTGAATGTTAAGTTGGACCGTAGATGAGATGCTATGTTAAGTACCTCAATACTTGTATTTTAAGTTTATGTTTGTTTTGAAAATATTTTAATAGCGGCTTCTTACAAGAACAAGTGCAGTCTTTCTCTGTGGTTTAGAGTGTGTTGGTATCAGAGTGTAGTTTGGTTGAAAAAAGATTAATTTGCAAGCACCGATACAGACATCATTAACATATATATGTTTTAAAAGTTGTTTTAATCTCTTCATTTTTTACTTTATATATTTTTGTGCACTTGGTACAGTGTTCACACACATTAGGGAAAACAAGATTGTTACCTGAAAAAAAAAAAAAAAAAAAAAAAAAAAAAAACAAGAACCTTAAAGAAAAAAGAAAAAAAGGGTAAAAAAGGAAAAAAAAAAAAAGGTATTTCTCCTCCAAAAAGCTT
>JAESVK010000135.1:417165-431053 GCA_017140935.1 Hamamelis virginiana
CACCATGGAGAATTCGTTTCTTTTTATTGTAAAAAGTTTTTTTTTGAATTTTTTTTTTTTTTTGCAACTGTTTTATTGGTTTTGACCAATACCAAGTCCCACATGACTAGGGAACTTATTCATGGTTATAAATAGGTTGTGTGAGCCTATTTTATATGATGGAGATTTATTGATTCATAGATTGAAACCCTAGCTTCCATAGCATGCAACACATTCTCCATGGTGCTTAACTTCTAGTTGCATGTATTTCTCTTCATGTTCATCGATTTAGGGAGTTTTTAAATCACACTCAGATTTGTTTAGAGGGAAACCGAATCTTGCCTTTGTTAGTCTTGGTGGATCTCTGAGGTGGTTGGATTTAGCTAGTGGAATTCCAGTGGTTGCCATCGGTGTACGGTGTAACGTACTTTTGTTACGTTGTTGGGTTGTGAAAAACATGTCGTAGAGCTAGATAAGTTGAAATGGGTCATGGAATTTGGTTCATGGGTGGGCTTTCCATGTTCGTGGACTCGTTTGAGGGAAAAGCTTAGAGACGGTGTGAGCTACTTTGGCTTATGGGTTCAAGTGTTAGTTTGTAATGTCAAGGTCTAGTAAGTTGTCTTCTTTTTCATAGTGCTTCCATATTTTTCTAAGGTTTTTTACCCTGTTGGGATTTTCCTCATATATATATGTGTGTCCTTTGTTGCTTTACTTTTGCACCTTGTGTGAATGCTATTCGAACATATAGATTAATTAGGGTTTATTAATTTTTTTAAATCTAATTGGGTAATTCTAAGTAACCCTAATTTCAAGAGAGATCGTATTCTCGAAATTTCATTAGAAAATAGCTGATTAATGACTAAGAAGGAACAGTAAAAGATTGAAAATACACAGATTCTTGATTCAAGTTCTCGCCCTCTCTGGGCTCTTCCTTGTTTTTGGTTGAAACCACTCAACTGAACCTCTTATTAAAATGTTATTTTGAAATTTTATTTTCTTTACTTATCCTCTATTTTCTCAACCACCAAACGAGGGATAAAATGCTAACATCAACATAGGAAAATAGTAGGAAATGAAGTGATTTGCGAAATACAAATTTAAGTATTATTTTATTTTACACAATAAAATTCAAAACAAAGTTTCAAAGGCTCAAATTATAATAAATGACCTTTAAACATGGACAAATTAACCAGAAGTCCCTCAAATCATGGACGTAGACCGTAAAGTCCATGGATATACCATTAGGTCCCTCATATTCTCATTTTTTTTTTTGGAAAAGACAAGTTTGTCCCTTCTCTTTCAAAATGCACATTTTTAGTGCTCTCCTTTACATTTCATATGCTTCTTCTCTTTTGCCTTGTTTAAAAAGTATGTTATCAATTTGAATTTTGATATATGATTTGGACTTAATTTTTATGTATTTTATTTGTCTAAAGATTACAGTAAAACAAAGAAATAAGGGGAATTTGACTAAAGGTCCTCATTTAGAAGATTTTCATGCCAAAAGTCCTCTCAAAAGATTTTTCTTCCCAAAAGTCCTTTTGATATAATTGGACAAAAATACCCCTCCTTCTTAACAACTTTCAACACCACCAACACCCCCAACCCCCGGGTTCACTACGTCACACCCTGGAGTTCCTTATACTAGAAAATGCAGGTCACTACGTCGGAAATGCAGATCACTATGCTAGAAAATGTGATAAGCCGGATTTCTAAAAACATTATTTTATTCATTTTAAGTGATGATGTGGTTAAAAAAAAAAAAAAAAAACTTTGAAATATTTACGATTTTGCCATTAGGCATATAAAAGGGTTAAAAACCCATTCTTTTTTTTCTTCAATATTTTGGCAGAGAGAGAGAGAGGCTGAGAGAGAGAGATGACAGGAGAAAAAGGAGAAGGAAGAGAGGGAGGTCATCGGAGCTCGCTGGAGTTCATGCCACCATCGTAAAGGTAAGTTCTCGCCATATTTTTTTTCATTTCCTTCGTTTGTATATGAGTTATTTTTGGATTTGTATAGTATGAGTGTTGGATTTTGGGTTTGGATGATGACCATGGTGCTTTAGGAGTGATTTAAGGTTTAGTTTGGCGCTTTGAAGAAGGATTTGAGGAGTATTGGGTTGTATACTTTCTACATGTGGGTTTTATTGAGGTTTTGAGTTAGGTTTTGTTAAATGATGAAGTTTGATGCATTCATTTTGAGTTTAAGAGGTGAATCAAACCTGTTTGGGGTTGTTTGTTGTTGATTATAGGTTTTGAGAACTTGATTTGAGGTTTTGGGGTGGTTTTATAGCTCAAAAATACCCTGTTAGTCGGATTTATTGCCGAGACAGTCGACTGTTTGACCAAGACAGTCGACTGTGTCATGTAGAAACTCAAAACCAGACCTTTCTGCCCTAAACAGTCGACTGTTTGAGTCAGACACTTGATTGTTTGCTTCTTTTGCTCCTTCAAACTGATTTAACTTTAAACGCGCATATCTTTCTTATCTAAACTCCGATTTGGGCGTACTTTATATGTACGGAAAGCTTATGAAGTCTACTTTCTAAATTTTGAGGTTTTGGGATCAAATTATTTTTGGAGAGAGAGAGATATTTAGTAAATTCCATATTTTCCCTTTCCTTGCACCATTTATTTTCTTCGTTGTATATCTTTCAAATTGTTTGGTATTTGGCCACGAAATTCGATGTGTAACATCTAGTCGTACTTGGAGTTATGTCTTGAGAATCTTAAGGCCTTTGGTTTGGCATTTTGGGGTTTTGAGCCCTTAGGGTCGCGAGTGAGCAATTTTAGGAAGCGAGTCGCTTTACTTTTGAAGTTGTAAATCTTTGTGATTTCTTTTGATTTCCTTGCTTGCATTATTTGTTGTTTCCTCAGATTTTGAAGGTCTTTGGAAGGATCACTTGCATTAGTGCATAAGCATTGCATTTGAGAGGCTCGTGGAGCCATAAAGGATTGGACAACACAACTGCATTAAGGTAGGGATAAATAACCTTTTACTCTTAATGATAATATGATTATTTTATATCTGTTTTAAGAACTTTGTGAATATTAAACACATTTAAATAATTTAACTTATGAATGCTTGAGAAACCCCGTCATTTATTAAACTGTTAAATAGATACATGGAATACACTGATTTAAGAACTGTTGACATATGTAGCACTTGTACGAAATGAAACCAATGCTTAGGATAAATATGTTTTGAGAACTTATCAATACCTCATGGCTGATTATTTAGAATTTGATACGATATTTATATAAACTGAGGAATAGGCACTTTTATTTCAAAGTTTTATGGAATCACATAGTAACAGGCATATGGTGACCTTGTTTATGTAAATAAGTATGAGATGTTTGATTTTTATATCCATATGCCCGGCTTTTCTGAAAAGATTTTACGATGGAAAGGCCGCGAGATATTTTGGTCAAATGTTTCCCTGTTTTTGGTAAAATTGAAAGTTTAGAAATGAAATTATTATAAGCAAGCCATGTTTTGAAAGCATATTCTTGTTGGAAGGGTTACGTCTCTTAAAAACTGTTATATATATATATATATTGAAGGCGCATGGTCTATCTCTCTCACTCCTATTTTTGGGTAATGGATAAGATTGTTTTTGAAATAATGCTTGATATGCTCATATGGCACATATTATAATTTTATCTGTTCGCTTTGGAAATGGGTTAAAACATATAATCTTACTGCTTTACATGCCCACTTGACAATGATTGATATTTCGTGCTATCGTTGTGCCGGGGGCGTATTAGCCCGAGAACAACGTAATTTAGTGTTATCGTTGTGCCGGGGGCGTATTAGCCTGAGAACAACGTGATATTGGCTGTCGTTGTGCCGGGGGCTTATTATCCTGAGAACAAAGTCTTGATATACATCTTGTGAGCTTGGTCTTCGAAATAATGGGTGTTACACTGAATTTGTAACTGAACTAAACTCACACAATTTTCTCATATTGAATTATGAACTGGATATAAATTGCTCTACAGGTATACCTTTCACTGAAAGGCCACCCAAGTTTGTAACTGCTTTATTTGTCGTTTTATAAACATAATGGAAATTCCGCTTATTTAAAATTTTTCCATGTATCATTATATTATTGTTATTTGTAGAGGTTATCTTATTCCTACTGAGCACGTTGAAGCTCACCCCTGCTTTTTGCAGCAGATTTCAGGTTGGCATGGGGATGCATTCGTGGCTTGGAACAAGCCTCTGTTCGAGGATTGTTGGGAAGTTACATGGTAGGTTCTGCATTAGGGTTGCATTTTCTCGAGGCATGTATTATTTCCATCTTTCTTAATTATTGGGATTTGTCATTGTTTGTGGCATAACCTATTTGCCAGGGATGTTGGCATTATTATTATTATTATTGATTTATTATTAATATATATGTCGATTGGGACATTTGAATGAGCATGACATTTCATATTGTTAAATATATATATATATATTTTCTTGACTCTCGTGAGCATATACGAATGAGCAGGTCAGATTAAACCTCTATCTTGACACATGTTGACCTATCCGGAAGGGTCGGTACGGATGTTAGGTTGGGGTGTTGACCGATGTTTGTGGATGAAGAACGGTGGTTCGCTAGGCAGCTCCTTGCTTCGATCGTCCATGGCTTCCGCAACTCTTCTTGACATCATCGTCCATCCATTTGTTGGTGCTTTGTGCTTACGGCAACTCCACCCTATAGTTCATTACCTCTTCATCGCCGATGCTATCGATGTTGCTGATCTAAGCTAGAGATGGAGCTCACCGGAACAATCCATTGGAGGAGGGGTCGATGTTGGATTGCCAGTTCATCCTATTCTAGACTCACCACTGCTAGCACATAGTGAGGAAAGAGAAGCAAAGAAGAAGAGAGAGGGATGAGAGAGAAAAAAAAAGAGGGAAATGGAGAGAGTTGCTGCTAGCACAGAGAGAGGATAGAAAAATGAAGAAGATGATAGAAGGAGGAGATAGAAAAACAAAGAAATAAATGGATAGAAAAAGCATCGGGGATGAGCTGATGTCAAAGGGCAATTCTGTCTCAAATAAAAGTAGTTTTTAAAAAATAGGAGTTTAGGCAATAAACTTTTTGTAAGCAGGACTTTTGGAGGACAAAAATATATAGGGGGACTTTATGCAATCAACATCTCTAAAGTGAGACTTTTAACTAATTATGCCAAGAAATAATAATAGTGAGGAAATGAGAATCATTCATTAGTTGGTACATGTAAGTCATCCGCCCACTTCCCTGGGCTCTCCCCATCCAACTCACTTATACAAGGCAAATTAATTTTAATCTATTTTTTAATTGACATTTCGAGCTAAAGTTTCCAAATTAAAAGACTCAAAATTGTGATTATAAGAAAAAACATTCTTTCTAAATGTTTTCCAAACACAATGACCACAACTCTATTATAGCATTGAGCCAAATAATAAATAATTGGTCCATTGTGTGCTATTCAAGAACATCTGTGAATACCAAGTGGGGCATCCCCATCCTTGGAAGTTGATCAAATCAGTTGGTAGCGAGGAACTACCATCGACATATCTTATAAAGCTTTTAAAAATCAGTAATATAATCATTTATTTTATCTACACAAGACATTTAGGGCCGATTTGCGTTAGTTTATGCTAAAATCACTTTTGGAGAATTATTTCTTCACATATCTCTTTTAAATTATATTTAAATCATGTCTTCACATATCAACATTTTCATATTAAAAGTGAATTTGGTAAAAGTTGGGGCATCCTAACTTTTGCCACAATCAGTATTAGAATGAAAATTTGGTCATGTATCCTATCATCCTTCAAATTTTTTAAAAGTGATTATCATTCTTCCTCTTAGATCAAGTGAAATTTTAAGCTCCAAAAGTGAGTCCAGGAAAAGTTAATACAAATGGGCCCTTAGTGTAATCAAGACTCACTATACCCAAGTTCAATAAATAGTTGAGGTCAAATATATTTATTGCTACTAATAGAAACTAAACGGACATAGTGTCACTATATTTAAAGATTTTTGTATTCAAACATACAAAAACAAACAGAAAAAAAAGGAAACAAAAGCTTTCTCAAGAAAGCCGGTATGAGAAGAAGTACTAAAGATTCTAAGGATCTTAGACTCCTAGAACACGTTTGGTACACGGGAGAAGGGGCTTGGATAAGATAATTCTGTCCTATCCCATGTTTGGTGGCATTATTTAAGAACAAGATAAGTTATCCATCGGATTATTATATCCTTCATATGGATGACATAATAATCCCAAGGAGCGATGGTATTATTTTATCTTGGGATAAAATAATCAACATTTTAAAAACATGGTATAAGAAAAATTCTTTTGCCTAAAACCCCTACTCATTTGTTACACACAAAAAAAAAAAAAAAAAAAAAAAAAAAGTTTGTCGAGAATTTGAAAAAATAACTTATACATCACCACCCAACCACCACCATATCAACACCACACACCCACACCACAACTAACTGCACTGCCATTAAAGAGCACCACCCACACATTACCACTATGACAACCTCCATCACCACCACCCACCACCTCTATGATCACCACTACCTCCGCGACTACCAACTTATCACTATTGCTGCTGTTGCCGCCGCCACCACCTACCCACCCATCACCATCGTTGCCATTGAAGAGCACCACTCACACATCAGCACTACCATAGCCGCCACCACCACCACCACCCCACCTCCACAACCGCTCTTATGATTACCACCACTTCCATCACCACCACTATTGCAACGTACCTACACATAACTACCACTACCACCCCTACCAACCTATCACTACCTCCACCACCACCATTACCAACACCACCAATCCACCCACCAATCATCACCACATCACTCACCTACCACCACTGCCCATATATTTAGCCAAATATGAAAGTTTACAAATGAAAAGATTTTAAGTTTTGCCATTTCAATTTTTCAAGGTAATTTACAAATGCAAATTTATGAAATTAAATTAGGGGTAGTTTTGGAACAAAATAGAAAAATATCCTTTTTCCGGTATGACAATATTATAAAATAAACATTGGATAGGAATCGCATAACCATTTCAAACATTATATCTGAATATGTACCAAACACAAATGAGGGATAAGTAGGGATAAGTAAAGGTATATAATTATCTGGTTGGAAAGCTTTTCCCACCTAATCCTATCTAATCCGACATTTTAATCCAGCATGCCAAATGTGGCCTTAGTGCTTTGGACTTCTCATACCATTTTAAGTTAAATTTTAAAGAGTTTGATAGTATGCCATATATGAGTGTTTAGTTAAAAGATAGGCCCAAAACATTTTCAAAGTCTGAATTTTAAAAATAGACCATCGAATCTCCATAATTTTTCACATGCATGATATTTATAAAAAAGAGTATTTAATTCAACAATCAATTTTTCAAAATATTTATCCCATATTAGTTAAAAACTCAGGTCCTCACATGAACTTATATATATACGTACTGAGTAATTTTCTTATGAGGACTTCCTTATGTGAGGACTTGGCTTTTTAGTCAATATAAGATAAAAATTTTGGATAACCGATCGTTGGATTAGATATTTTTCCAATGTATATCATGCATGTCAAAATCACAGTAATTTGACAGCCAATTTCTAAAATACAGACTGTGAAAAATTATAACAATATATAACGGTAAAAAATTTTCACAATCTGTATTTTAGAAACTGACTTTTAAAGGTTGGATCTTTGTTATATGTTTGCCAATCAATACATCATATCCCAACTAACCAGGTGTTTTAGATCTTTGTTATATTTTTCGAGATGAGTTAACCAACCGTTGGATTAGATATTGTATTTATGAATGTCATGTATGTGAAAAATCACGGTGATCCAATGTCAAATTTTCAAAATATAGCCACGAAAAACTATGACTGTTTTCAACGGTCATAGTTTTTCTTAGTGCCATTTTTGAGAATTCGACCGTCGGATCACTGTGATTTTTGGGATACATGACATATATAAGTACAGTACCTAATCCAACCGTTAGTTTTTCAAAATATTCGTCATATAATTATTTATGGGCTTCATGCTAATATAAGCTTAAATAAGCATATACTAACTTGATCATTCCTCTGTGTGTGTGTGTGTGTGTGTGTGTGTGTGTGTGTATGGGTAATCATTTAAGCACAATTTGGTCGCATTTCCAACTTACTTATTTTACAAGGAAAGCAAAAGGGAAAAAAAAAAAAACAACAGCAAAAAATTATTTCTCTCATAAGCAAACTTCTTATTCCTCCTATAGCTACCGTCACCATAACTGAAGCACGACAATATTACCACCAATGCAAGAATCATATGAAACCAATGGCACCACCACAAAAGAAAATTTTCCTTATTTGTAATTTTTTTTATCAAACAATTTACCTAATATGATTATTCTCTTACTTTATAAATAAATAAATAAATAAAAAGCAAGTATGTTGATTTTTTTGCTTCTTTCAAAATCCATATCAAAAGGGTTGTGAGGTTCTTGGGAAAGCTTTAGTTGGGTAGAGGTGTTTAGGGGGAGAAAAAAATTGTATTGTTTGGAAAGGAAATGTAAATTGGAAGTGCTAGGTAAAATTTTAGGTGGTCAAAATTTGTCCATTCTTCTCAAGGAAAAGTAGGAAGTTGAGTGACACCACTAACAACATCCCACACCATATAATTATAGGGCTGAAGAAAAACTCCAATCCTATTTTTCTAATAGATATAATTTTCACCAATGAAAAAAGGAGGTCGATTTAAAAGATGTTCTTGAGTAAAGGATTTCCCTATAAAGTTTGCCATGATCTTTTAGCTCAAAATATCAAGAGGACTCAAATAACAATTATTTCAAATTCCTCCATATATAATAGTTGTTCTTGCATTTATTTCTTGTTTTATTGCTTTTATGGAGTTCTAAGTTCTCGAGGTTGGATTCCATGGTAGATTTCCATCCCACAACTATGGTAATATGCTTTTTCTCCTTTTTTATACCTAGAATGTTTGTTGAATGATGCTAAATGCTCTTTATCTTATGAACCCACTTGGTTTTGTATCTCTTGACCATTTATAGACAAGCTTTGACTTGTCACAAATGGTGTTTGAACCATATGCACTCCAAGGGTTTGCTAAAATGCCCCAATGAGTATTTTTCATTATTCAACCTCATTTTCTTTATGTTTTGTGTTTGAATGGTTATAAATGCTTTCATATTTGAACCCTATTGGTTTTGTATCTTCTTGACTACTTGTAGACAAGCTTTGCTTGGCACATGTAGTGCTTGAAATTATATGCACTCATTCGATGAAATGTCCAAGAGAATATTTATTTCCATTCAGCACTATTATGCTTTTTATTGCCAAATCATTCATTAAAGACCATTCTTCAATGGATCCTACATGAAAAATCCTTAAGAGAAGTTCATATTTCTTAGTTGTGGATGAAATGAAACCCAAGAATCCAACCATTTACATTTCATTGTATTTTCCTTGAGTTTAGTTATTTTAGATACTCTCTACAACTTCCACACACAACTACATGCTTTTATACTTTTATTTTCATTCTTTGGGTAACAACACCTAAGAATTTAACCTTGATTTCACATCCAATTCCTGTGGAAATGACCATGGGTCCTCCCATGTATTATTATGCTTGATGACATTTGATCCTACGCTTGGGATTATTAAACACAACTCCAAAGTGCAAGCAGTACCAACAGTACCTCACACCGTAACTGACGGCAACGACCGGAATTGTGCCAGCTAAATTCAACCACCTTGGAGATCCACCAGGGTAACACAATGTCGAGATTCAGTCATTTGAATCCCTCTAAATGAAATTGGGCATGGTTTTACAACCTCTTTAGATCGAAGATCAAAAAGAGAATAAAAACATGCAACTATAAGCTAATCACTCTAAGAAGAAGGTGTTGTGTAACGCCCCAACCTAACATCCGTACCAATCCTTCTGGATAGGTCAACACGTGTTAAGATAGATGTACAACCTGTACTGCTCATTCGTATTTTAACTCTTCATTAAGAAAATCAATGAAGAGTTGATTTGTCAACTTTTTTCTTTTTTTTTTTTCCAAAACTACCCTTCTCCTATGCATGTCGTAGTGACAAATGACAATAGTTAAAATATTCCTATTTTAACAATGGAAAACCTGAGTAGTTCTCCTAATTTTTTTTTTCTTATTATGGTGATAACTTTCCAAAAAATTTTGAAATTGAAGATTGACGGAAAAAAAAAAAAAAAGAATTTAACTTCCTAAAAATATGGCGCCAAATTGGAAGTACTCTTGTTCCCCCAAAAAAAGGATCCAATCTCTCTCACGTTAAATTGAATTTAAAACAATGAATTTGTTTAAAAATTGAATTCCTAAAAATAAGGCTCCAACATCTTTTCAAGCTCAAATAAATTTCTTCCCTCCACTTTTTTCCTACTAAAAATAATTTCAACCAAATTCAAAAACCATTCAAGTCCTTTAAAATAGGAATTTTTTATCTTTGCCCTTAGCTAACTCACACTCTCCAGTTTATCAAGAGAAAACAGAGACAGAACATGCTCCTTTTTTGAGAAAAAAAAAACCAAAAAAGAAGGAATGTGTGTGATGCTCCTATCCTCTCTAAACACTCCTCCTATTGATGTCTTGCAAGAAAGGGATCCCATTCAATTCAGTTACAAGAAGAAAAACTTGACAAAAGATCAACGCTAAACAATATATGAGGCATTATTGAAGCAAAGCTACAATGGACAATTGAAAAAAGGTGCCATGACAACTGTTGCTGCTTTATTCTCAGTTTCTACACGATCTGTTCGTCGGCTTTGGCAACAAGCAAACATTAATCTTGCTAATGCATCAAGTTTGATTTGGCTCCTAAACTTTTGGGTAGAGTCGGTCGCAAATGAGTCCAAATTGATTTGAACCAAGTTTCAGTAATTCCTTTACGTCGTCGCACTAATATCTGATCATTGTCAAATACTTTGAACATGGCCAAGTCTACATTGCACAGGCAGATCAAAGAAGGTTTCATAAGTCCTCATTCAAATGCAATCAAACTTCATTTAATAGAGGGAAATAAGAGAGCAAGGTTGCAATTTTTCTTATTAATGATTGATCCAGGTACTATCAATAGCAACCCAATCTTCAGTAAATTTTTTAACTATGTTCACATTGATGAAAAATGGTTTTACATGTCCAAAATTGCTAAGAGATATTATCTTCTACCGAATAAAGATGAGCCTCTGCGTACTTGTAAAAGTAAAAGGTTCATACCGAAAATCATGTTTTTAGCTGCTGTTGCTCGTCCAAGATTCGATATGTCAAGCAATCAAGAGTTCACAGGAAAAATTGGAATATTTCCTTTCACATATAAGGAGCATGCAAAGCGAAACAATAAAAATCGTGTAGCTAGAACTTTAAAAACAAAGCCAATCGTATCCTTAACTAAAGATGTTATCAAATCATGTTTGAATGAGAAAGTATTGCCAGCTATTCAAGCCACACGGCCTTGTTGCAGCTCATCACCTACTATATTCATTCAACAAGATAATGCTAAACCACATATTGATTCTAATGATTTAGAATTCCTCGAAGCCGCATCAAGAGATGGATTTGATATCCATTTGTTCTTTCAACCCCCAAATAGTCCAAATTTGAATGTTTTGGATCTTGGATTTTTTCGAGCAATTCAATCTCTACAATATCAAGAAGCACCCACAACAATTGATGAGCTAGTCAATGTCGTTGAGAAGTCCTTCAATGAGTTATTAGCCAAAAGTTTGAAGCATGTGTTTTTAACATTGCAGCTGTGTATGATTAAGGTCATAAAAGCTAATGGTGGGAATAACTATAAATTGCCACATATCAATAAACAAAGGCTGGAACGAGAAGGTAATATACCTCATCAAGTTGAATGTGATCAAGATCTTTTGAAGAATGCACTCCTCCATCTTGAACAATGAAGTTTTTTTTTTTTTTTTTTGGTAGCAATGTATTGGCTCAGACTTGATTTTTGGTTTTAATGGACAAAGATCGTTGCCTTATTTTTTTCCACTACTTTCCTTTAGCATGTGTTCATGGCTTTAGAAGGATTGTCTCAATTTGTGAAGGAGCAGAGTTGGACGTGTTGCTGCCTGTTGGACGTGTTTTGTTGCTTTGGGATTTGGTTATATGTTGAAAATAATTCTTGAAAGAACAAAGGGTAGAATAGGAAAGTTAAAAATAGAATGAAGGGTAATAAAGGAAAGTTAAACAAAATATAATTTGACTTTTCAAAGAGGACTAATATTTTTGGACTTCCAAAAAAGGAATAAAGGCCTATCTTTATAGGACGAAGGGAGTATAACAAAGTGAAATGTCATGTCCATTCATTATGTCCCAATTGCCATTTATAAAACAAATAGATAATCAAATAATAATGCCAACATCCCTGGCAAATAAGATGTACCACAAATCAAATCAAATCTCAATAACTAAATAATACATAATACATAACTCAAAACATGCAAAACCAATGCAGAAAACAACTATGTAGCTATCCAACAACCTCCAAGCCAAGGATTGTACCAAACCAATCATGTACCTGAAGTCAACCTGCAATTTGATGCATGAAAAGCAGGAATGAGCCTCGAATTGCTCAGTAGGAATAATGTAACCTCTTCGAATTAATAATAACAAGCGATACATGGAATATTCATATGAAATTCATATTTCAATAATTCAAAGATTTTATAAATCAATTTTACAAACAATATTTTAAAACAGTGTGAACTTCAAGTGAAAAATCATAATCTCCAGCACCAGTATCAAACAGGGCATATGCCTCGCATGTGGAATGAACCGTCACTTGTGGACTAGAGCCCAATACCGTCCTCATCCATAGCATGACACTATACGTAACCCCGTAAGATCCATAGTATACCCATCGGTATGGAATTGGCCTGATTGACATATGTGTCACTTCATTAGGTCCCTAGCATATCCAATCTTAGATTGAATTATATTACAGGGCGATTGATTCAGGCTAACAAACCTTTATCTCAACCGGGTTACTACTAAACTAGGTCGGAGACTGAAGTCACTTCCACACCCAAAATATAATCAAATAGGGCCATGGGCCCAAACCCTCAATCATATAATTCAGTCCACATACATATATATATATATATGTCCTAAGAGATAAATAACTAATCATCATGCTATTGAAAGGAAACGTTCGAAAAACATGGAATCGCAGCGGAAGACAAAATAAAACTTTTTAAATTGATGATTCCATCATCGAATGATCCTAACCAAGAATCGAACAAGCATAGGGACATTTGATTTACATACAAGCATATAAATTTATCAAACATAAATAAATCTTACTTGATTCGCCTTTCGATTTGCAATCCTTGATCTTGAACTTCAACGCGATGAAGTCTCCAACGGTATCCACACGAATACAAGATCGCTTGAATCCTTGAAACTTCTCTACAATGGAAGAATCAAGCTTGGGAGAGGGGAGAAACTCTTTCTCTAATTTGATGATGGGAGGCTTAGTGCTAGCTTGTCTCATCAACTAGTATTTATAGAAAACCCCTAGGGTTTCTATTTAATACTTATTTCCAAGAGTAACTTAATTCTCATTATATATTACTAATTAATATATAACTTAATTCTTTATATAACACAAGGTTATTAATAGAATTAATTTTAGGAAATTCCCTTCTCTCTCTTTAATTCAAGAGACTCTCTTATACTCTTTGTTTGTGTGTGACCCATTGGGTTCACCCCAACCTAGCAGTGACTAGGGACATCTCCATGTCTCCTAAAATAGAAACTTTCTATTTAAAGGTTTAATTGAAACTTTTCCAATTATGCCCTCATTGATAACACTTATCAATAGGCTTTCACTG
>JAESVK010000135.1:459084-498613 GCA_017140935.1 Hamamelis virginiana
TATATATATATATATATATATATATATATATATATATATATATATATATATATATATATATATATATATATATATATACAGAAATTCTATGATCAGGCCGGCCTGATTATAGAAAAAATACGGTCACCCCATTTAGGGGGTGATGTAGGACACAGTTCCACATTTCGACCGTTGGATTTTCTATTCAGGCAGTGCTTGTCATGCTTGCAAAAAATCACAGTGATTCGACGGTTGGTTTCTGAGAAAACTGACTTGGAAAAAAACTGGAAAAAACTGTCATTTTTTTATTATTTGAATTCCAGTTTTTTTCCAAGTCAGTTTTCTCAGAAACCAACCGTCGGATCACTGTGATTTTTTGCAGGCATGACAAGCACTGCATGAATAGAAAATCCAACGGTCGAATGTGGAACTGTGTCCTGCATCACTCCCTAAATGGGGTGACCGTATTTTTTCTATAATCAGGCGGCCTGATCATAGAATTTCTGTATATATATATATATATATATTGACTTCATGTTTTATAGTTGGATTCTGTCCGGTAAACGTAAGATACACCAACATCTTTGACGCTGTAACTTAACTAATAGTGCTAGGTTTAACAATCCAAGAAATTAAAGTAGTGCATGCAAGTAGTCCTTACTTCATATGGTTGTATGTGGTCTCGCACCGCCCTTGTATCTCCCTCCCTCATATAACCCTCAGGCACCCCAATGGCCCGTTTATATTCATTTTTTAAAAAATCACTTTTGAATTTAAAATTCTACTGGTTCCAATAAAATGGGGTGATAAATACTTTTACACAATTTTAGGATTTATAGGATATAACAAAATTTTCATACTATAAATAATTGTAACAAAAATTGTAGTCCCTTATTTGATCGATATGCAAATATATGATTTGAGCATGACGTACTTTAGTGAGATATGTGAAGAAATAATTTTTCAAAATTAGTAAAAAAATAAAATAAAAAAGTAAAAAATGATCAAATATAGTCAAATAATTTTTTTAAATTAGTCTCCGAGCTACATAGAATGAGAAGGTTTGACTTTATTGGAGGTTCAATTGGGTTTTCTATCCTTTGGCAAGAAAAAAGTAAAAAATAAAATAAAAAAGTCACATGGCCGGTAATGGTTATCACGTACAGTTTTGCTTTTCTTGCTTTCTGTTTCTCTGTTGATCGTTCTTTTATTTCATCCTATTGTAACAGAGCTAGTGTATTCTTGTTGGTGTGATGCTGATGCTGTCTCTTACTGTACTTGTTTTTGTTTCTCTCACCGTGTCATTGATTCCATTATAGCACAGGCTGGGGGCACCACATGATTTGCAACAAGAAGTATCACTTTTTGGTGCCCACCAAGGACACTGCAATGCTTTGTTTTAGCTGCGAAGGCAACCGTAACAGGGCAGATTTTGAAGAGGGTAAGTCCAATTTAGTGGAACTACAGGGCCATGTAATGCACGGAGTCTTTCACTCTAATGGGTTTGGGCATTTGCTGTGTGTCAATGGGTTGGAAATGGGTTCAGACTTGGCCGGATACCAAATCATGGAATTTTGGGATCGTTTATGCACCGGATTACAAGCAAGGTTAGCTACTTTCTAACCAGACTCAGTTATTATTATTATTACAACAATTCTATTCAATATCCCTTTTTAACCTCCCTTTTTATTCTTTCTGGTGTGTGTGTCCAATTTGGAATAGATATTTTGAGAAATCGACCATTAAATTATATGTTCCACTTATACGTATTATGTAATAAAAAAATTATATTAATCTAATGGTCGAATTTTCAAAAAATAGTCTGGAACAATTTCACAATTTTTCATTATATTTTACAATTTTTCTCGAAACTATGAAAAACTGACCGTTGGATCAATATGATTTTTTGCATACATGATTTATATAAGAGGAACATCTAATCCAACGGCCGGTTTCTCAAAATACTTGTCCGGAGTTGGGCATACATGGAAGGGAGGAAGAAAAGTGAGGCTACAAAGGGAGGTTGAATGAATTTTTCCTTGGAACTTATTATTAGGAAAATACTTCATATTCCAAAATTTTATCCCTAAAAGTGTCCTTAATGATGTGACCAATCTACTAATCCTCCCTCTTTTACCAAATCCTTCCATTGATGAAAAAAAAATGGAATGCTAGGATTCGATTATTAGGGACAAATTTTAGGAACGCATAGTAGCATTCTAGAAAGTGAAGTCCCAATGAAAGTTGTTTAACTCGCCTCATTTAATTAGAGGTAGAAGAAATTCAAAAAAAGTACCCTTAACAGTTATATCGTGCTAATACACCATTAAATTGAAACAATTATAAGGATTATCCAAACCAATAGCTTATTCATGCAGCATAAAAAGCTCCACCAAGAAATGGCAACGTCCGTTCCCATACAACAATATTAAATCGTAACACTTTGCCTTCATTATGTTGTAGGAAAGTGAGTTTGAATGACGTTTCAAAGAAGACAGGAATGGACTTAAGGCTACTCCATGGAATAGCAAACAACGAACCCTGGTTTGGTCGTTGGGGTTACAAATTTGGGCGTGGAAGCTTTGGAGTTACCCAACAAATGTACCAAAAAGCCTTAGAAGCAATACAAGGCATGCCTTTATGCTTGCTTATTCATCACCTTGGCAGTTCTAATCATGATATTCCAGTCATCTTCTCAAGATATCAAATACTATCAGACCATTCCTTGGTGACACTCGGTGATTTATTCCGTTTCATGTTAGAACTTAAATCCTGCCTTCCAATTCCAAAGGAGACGAGTGTTAAGGATTCGTATGGCATGGGCATTGGAATCTTGGTGGAGAATAGCTGTAGATGGTCACCAAAAAGAATCGAAATGGCGACTAGGGTGATTGTAGCAGCCTTAAGAAGGGCTGAATTTAGGTGGGTCTCGAGACAAGTTCTTCGAGATGCTGCTCGAGCCTATATAGGCGATACGGGTTTACTAGATTTTGTGCTGAAATCTCTAGGAAACCACATAGTTGGGAATTACTTGGTTTGCCGCAGCTTAAATCCAGTGACCAAAGTTCTAGAGTATTGCTTAGAAGACATCTCTAATGCATTTCCTAATCAAAAAGGTTTGGTCATCAACAACCACAAAGTGAAGGCTCGTTACAAGACCACCAGGGTACAACTTCTCAAGGACATTTTCTACTTGTACAAATACATCCTCAAAGAACAAAAGCCAACGTTCAACACAGGAATATTTACGGCAATCCCAATGGCCGCAAGAATAATCCTCGACACCAAATACCTTATCAAGGAATATTATGGAGAGCTGCCCTCAATTAATGTCGATGTGAGCCTCCAAGAAAAATCAAAGGTCTACTGCACAGTTATGTTAAAAACCAATTATGACGCAGCTAATGAAGTTATAAAGAAGGTAATGCCACCATATGAGTGTGTCATTTTGAAAAATAATGCTACCATTGATGAGCTTAAACAAGAAACCGAAAAAATCTTCCGAGAGATGTATTGGGGTTTGAGGAACCTTGTTGTGCAATCGACGGTGAATTTGAATGCAAAAGGATCAGATGCAGTTTTCAGGGTAATTGAAGGGGGTTGTCAACTTGTGTTTGAGGGGATTGATGGGGAGAGAGGAAACAATAATATTAACGAGGAGATTTATGAAAGTAGTTATGATAAGCGTGTTGTGGACTGTCCTTGTGGCGCCAAATCCGACGATGGGGAACGAATGGTGTCGTGTGATATTTGTGAAGTTTGGCAGCACACTCGGTGTGTTTGGATTCCGGATGATGAAGAAGTTCCTCATATATTTCTCTGCAAGCGATGCGAGCAAGACATCATACTATTCCCTTCTCTACCATAGCAAATACACAAATCCGTTTTCTTTATTTATGCATATAAATATATGTTCAAGACATCCTGCTTTGGTTGTGGAAGGTCTCAATTTCAAAATTCAGTGTCACACCTTACTTCTGTGGTGGGATGGGTTTTGTAGGGGGGGGGGTCTTTTTATAAAAAAAAAAAAAAAAAAAAAGTAGTATATTTCAAGCACTCCACAAATAATTAGTTTAAAACTGGAAATGAAACTATTAAGCTATGAGCTTTTACTTTTATTCTTATTAAGTACTGGCACACACACATCGCGCGTGCAACACAACGTTTTTTAAATTATAATTTTTAGTTATGATAAATTTTTTTTTTTTTTCATTTTAAGTTGTGCATAATATTATAAATATACATATTTGGGGAAAAAAAAAATAGAAGCAAAAGTACTTTCTGAAACTTGCTATCAACAAAACCATAGTATAGCTAGCAAATATACATGTGTAGAGATGAAGGGAAAAAGGAAAGAGTAGAGGAAGAGGAAGCATAATGAAATACTTAGCTTAAGTAAATTGTCATTACTACTAAGAATACTTTAGAGACATTTTTTTAATAGAGAAAATTAATGTTAATAAACGCTTAGATAATGGAGATAAATCAAAACATTCATAATCCCCTCAAAGTTAAGGTTCATGTAGAGTGCTTTCAAACAAATAGTAAATATTAAGAGAGAGATTACTCCTTGCTTTCGATGCACTGGGTCCTCTACTCTTAAGCATAGACGCGAAGCTTTCATTATGAAAGTTTAAAAAATGTAAAAAATTTTAAGAACATGAAGCAGGATTTTTTATTTTTTTAAGTTGAGGACAAATATGAAAAAAAATATTGATGACAAATTTCCCATCTCTTGCTTTATATATTAGTATGAAAAATTCAGCTCTTCCCGTTAATATTCCCACAACCAGCTTCCCGTATTATCTGGGAACATGACGTGGATACAACTCACGTGAAAAGAAAAACTGCACAGATCCTCCTCCCCTTCTTCTTCTTCCCCCCACCCCTTCACATAGTCTAGCCGTGACAGTGTAGATTGGAAGAGAGAGCGAAGCTTTTGCTAATTGGTCTTCGTCTTCGATGGGAACCGTCTACAATAGCAGCAACAGTGATGGTGCACTAGATCCAGTGAGTCGGCGAGCAGATCCGTCTTCATCTCCGGCTGGATCCGTCTACAGCAACAACAGCGATGGTGCAAACATTAATTTCGTGACGATTAATTATTAAAGTAAAGATTCATTATTGGAGGCGCCATTAATTTCGTGAAGGAGCTAGAACACCTCCTACAAACACGAGAGGCACAAAAGAAAATCAAGCAATGACCACCACCACCTGTAGAGAATATTGCCTTGAGTACTTCTCCATTTGTTGATTTCTTTAAATTCCCACAGTACTCAACACAAGCAGCTCAGCACAAGAAATCGCAGGCGGTGGCCACAGCAAATGAGCCATCATCATCAACGACTAACAAGGTGTGAGCACGCCACATCGCGTCATCGCCTCACTTCTCTTTTTAGCTTCTTTGGGAATTGGATTCACTATCATTGTGGATTGTAGATAACTCATTATCATTCTCTTTTATCTACTTTATTTATCCTTCTTAATTATCTACTTGAGATCATCCAATCCTAATCATCCTTCTCTACTGTGGGAGTACACTTAGATTGGGTCACTACTACAAAGAACATTTTTAAGGACGGTTTTAAACCGTCCTCTTTGATTTAAGAGGATGGTTTTAAATGTGTCCTCATGCTCGATGTCTTTATAAATCATAGATTTAAGAGGACGGTTTTACGAGTGTCCTTAAAAATATGATTTAAGAGGACGGTTTATAAACTGTCCTTAAAAAAACTTTTAAGGATAGTTTATAAACCGTCTTTTTTATTCATATTTTTAAGGATACTCGTAAAGCTGTCCTCTTAAATCTATGATTTATAAAGACATCGCGCATGAGGACACATTTAAAACCGTCCTCTTAAATCATATTTTTAAGGACAGTTGTAAAACCGTCCTCTTAACTCTATTATTTATGAAAAAAAAATGTATAAAATTTTGTTTTTCTAATTGAACCTAGTGTATGGAAGCTTACCAAAGTTATTTTCATTAAGCCTATAAAATTTAAATAATTCACAAGAAATGAAAATAGAATTAGTAGTACATAAAGATACTATTACAAACATGCATGTCCCAATACCATTTCTACTTTTAAAATGAGGAAAATAAACTACTAAAATTTTCTCTATCTAAGCTTCAACTTATATGCATATATCTATTCAAATTTAAAAACAAAACAATGACTATATGTAATTATGACTTTAAACTTTATTATTACTAGAGTATAGCAATTCGAGACAGTTTTAGGAATTCAACAACCTTAGAGAAAAATTGCATGAAAATATGTATATGGAGAAAAATACAAGTGTTTTTCTACATCTATTATTGGTATAGAAATGTACGCTTTAATTTCAAGACGAAAATTCAGCAGTATTTCCTTTATTTTTGCAATATTCTCAAAATTTTACCTGTAAAAATAAAAATTTATACAACTTCTATAATTATATCCAAACAACATTGCAATCTTGCAGAAGTATGAAGCTAAACCTCAATTAAACAAATGTATATCAAAAGTTCAACAACTAGAAGAATAGTATAATGATGCAAAAGTGTTTTCATTAATTTTGCAATAGAACAAGCATTAGAGATAGAGAAAATCTAAAACTTTAAAAGATTCAATCCAAATCAAAGCTTAAAAAAGCGGAAGGTAAGAGCTTGACCAATGTAAGCTAGGCCCTAATATTGTTCATACAATGACACCAACCTCGAGACGAAAATCCGATAGTTTCTTAAGTTTTTATAACATTTTGCAAATTTTAACCTATTTATAGCACATCTTTACTCATACAATCTTAAACTGATTTTCAATTCTTTCTAACCTGACCATGATTTTGACTTCAGAATTGTAAAACCAAAATGTATCAAAACAAGCTTTTATTTATTTATTGAGCATTCATAAACTAAACATCTGACTTTATATTAGTTGTGGTTGTCTCTCCTATTTTCAACAACCTAAATGTGGCATTAAAATAAAATATAATTAGATATTTTTGTTCACTTACTTGCTTGGGTATGCTGAAGTAACGGTCCTCTCTTGGGTCATTTCCAACACCTGATAAGAAAGAACATAGGATGAATTAATTCTATGACATGGCATCGTCACATTATCAAAAAAATGGAGAAAATGTTTAACTCATATATCTCAAAATTGCAATAAAAAAAAATACATTTAATGGCTGTTCACTCATAGCTGCAAGTCCTTTGTGTGTGTTTGTGTACAAAATTCAAGTACTCGAATTAATTCCATTAATGAAGTTACATGGATAGTAATGAAAGGTAGTGTCCTCATCCATATTCTCATCAGTTGGATTTGTCTTCATTTAAACAAGAAAAGGAAAAAGTCTTTTCAAGGAAGGATATTTAAATGCACCTCAACAGTGTGAAGGATAACTAGACTGCAATTCAAAAAACCTTCCAAGTTAAAAGTTAAAACTGCTTGTGACATAAAAATTAATTTAAGCCGGTGCAGAAACTTGATACCAACTACCATCAGCTTATAATCTATGTGATACACAGACTATGATTCATTTATTATGATAGAAGACCTAACTACTGCTATCACCTCTGTTTTTTCATCAGCTGTCTATATTTCATATCAGAAACATACACTTTCTAAGGCTACAGGAGAGCTGTAAAAAGGGAGGAGAAGAAATGTGGGTGTGGGTGGAGGGCTGGCTAAGTCAAGATGATCGAACACTAACCTATCAATGGTGTTACACTATGAAATAAAGCAATGATACCAAGGGGCACAAACAAATCTATTTTCTTGATCTCCCAATCCAAAAGCCATACCATAGGTTTAAATCTTAGCTATAGCACAAGGGAGGCATTTAGATTTCAAGAGTAGGAAGCAAGGACTGGGACTCCTCACCAGCTCTCCTTCCGCCTTTTACCCAACCAATATAAAATTAGGAGGTAAAAAAAGAAAAAGAAACCCCATCTCACCTATACAAATGAAAGTTCTATCTGAAACTATAACAATAATCAAATAACAAAATAAAAGAGAGAAAAATACCATGAAACAAAGTAGAACAAATCATATGGATATGTGAGTAGGACAGTTTTTCAAAACCGTCCTTAAAAGTACGTATTTTTAAGGACAATTTTAAAAAACCGTCCTCTTTGTATATTTTTAAGGACAGTTTTTAAAAACCGTCCTTAATACTCTTTCCGCCTCATGTCCCCTTTTTAACTTATTGTAGTAGTGGGTTTTGAAAAAGGAAAGGAGTTTGATAAAAACTGGGAGTCGCCACCTTATTTTTAAGGAATAAGGAAACCATAAAAAGAGTTTTATTTTCAATAAAACAGTGACTCCATATTTTAAGGAAAAGCAAGTCTTCGAACCAAAATCGAATTTGGGAGCAAGGTTATGAGATAGAAAGGTTCCAGAACGCATCCTGTAGGCACATATCTCACCCTAATTAAAGGTCTCCTAATTAATTTTGGGCTTTATCAAAAAAATTTCATGTCAAATCTAATTATCTAATCAACCACAAAATATAAAAACTAATATATAATAATAATAATAGATAATAAAAAAGTAAACACAATCCTAAAGACCTTAAGAGACTCACAGTCAACCTAAGATTGGACTTGTGCCCTATTGGCTACCTACGTACTTTACCAGTGTCCTGATAGAGATCAAAGTCCATCATAGTTCGAATACCTATGACTCATCCTATTGTAATGAACTACATAGCTGAAAGGATTCTACCTCATCTAGGACTCTATCTTCGAGAGTTAGAATTTGATTAAAACACTTTTTCTCAAAAGATGAAATTTCATTCCAATTTAAATACTTTTGAAAATCCAATTTCATCGGAAAATACTTTCTTTTAGAACTTTTCTCGAAATAAACTCCTATATTAAGTAGAATTCTATCCCTATTGTAATTCTTATAACAAAGGACAATCCTAAGTGGAGTCAAGTGACTCCCCTAATCCTAGGGTCTCTAACTAATACTAAGTTAGTCTAATCACTTAAAACACTAAAAGAGAACATGCTGAAAATTATGAAAAATGCATAAAAAAATGCAACAAAACAATTAATAAAATGCATGAAAATGTCCTAAATGCAATCTAGTCTTTCTATGTGAACCTAGTCATATTTCTAGGTTGAATTTGACCCTAAAAATGGCTTTTAGACCCTTCTAAACCACTTTTGAATTCTGGGCAGAATTAAGAGTGATTTGAAGAGTGTACCAAAAACCCCCAAAAAATAAGTAACAAAAGAAGTGACAATAACCTAGAATGCAAACTAGCATGATGTCCTAAATTAACATATGAGATTCTATGCAAAATATGGCTTAAAAATGATAATTTAGCCACTTTAAAACTTGATTTCAAATCTGGACAGATTTGAAAATAACTTTAGAGGGACTTAAAAATCATTATTAATCCACTAAAACAACAAATAAGATTCTACTATGCATGCTAATATGGAAAATCAAACACTAGACAAGAATAACATACATTCATGCTCAAAATAACCAAGTCTAACATCAGGGCAGTATCTTACCTTTGCACGCTCCCTCGAACACAATTTGTATATCACATACACTCCAAGGTATAACTTGTTTATAAAAGAGCAAGAACCTTACTATACTTAACCAAATAATACATGAACCTACCCCTATCAACCTATTATGATGACAAAATATATAAAGACTCAACCCTTCCTAACAAACATGCATTCTAACTAAAACAGAAAATATCATGCATATAACATAACTTCTAATCATGTCTTCTAACCATAAAACAACTCTTAAACATACTTTAATGACTACATAAGAACTAGCATGCTTCACAATACACAAAAGACTTAAACTTTACTAGCTAATCATATAAGACTCACTAGCATAGAAAATTACAGTATATTATGACATGCAACTCACCTCTAACTTCCTATTCCTAACCATGAATGCATAACCTAAACATTCATTTCTGGCATAAAGTAAGCATAGAAGAAGAATGAAAGAGAAGAAAAAAAGAAATATGCAGATTTTAACTTTGTTGTGTAACTTATCAAAATAAACATAATGGTGTGTTAAGTTTACCTCTTTGCCTTCTTCTTCCTTGGTCCTAGCCTTCTTCTCCAAGATTCAATGGCCTCCCAATTCGTAGCTAGGGTTCTAGGGGGCTAGTTCAAGTGCTAAAGTCTCTCTCCTCAAAGTTTATAAGTGGTGTATATATGGGAGAGGCTTCAATTTGATCAATGACCCTCATTAAAACCCTAAGGAGTGATCCAAGGGTCTTAAATGAGTCTTCCAAAGCCTCCAAGGTCGTGCACAAACCCCCCCCCCCAAGCTGCTCTAGATAGAGTTTGGAAGAGTCCCAAGGGCATAAAACACTCAAAATCACAAAATTTGGCGGATGAGGACTCTGGGCTCGGGCGACCGTCCACCCTAGGATGGTTGGCCATCCACCATGGACGGTTGGCTGTCCCTAGGTGGATGGTCATCGAGCCATGGGTCCATTTTTCCCCAATGCGGGCCTATCTCAGCCCATTTCGACCCTGTTTTTGCTTTTTTCGGCTTTTTGGGCCCGTTTCAAGTCCAAATTCGACGATTCAAGAACCAAAACGATCGTGATTCGATTCTCCATGTTTTGAGAAGAGTTTGAAGTGAAAATGTATTGACCAAAGTCAAATGTTTTAGGAAAAAGCTGACCGATTAGCTGTTTTAGGCCTGTTTAGCCCAATTAGGGTTTTGAAGTTCGCTAACCAATTGCTCTTGAAATCGTTTCTACTTCTCGAAAAAAGTTTTGAAATCATTTAATAAAATGTTTTAAAGCTTTTGAAGGCCTTGGTTTGACAAAAAGATCGAATCCCGACTGCTTTAGGTGAAAACCCTAATTTGAGCTTAAAAAGACCCTTTGGGCCTTAAGAGCCAAACATGAGCCCAAAGGCTCAATGGACCTTGCCACTGATCAACTTAGCTACTAAACACACCCTAAATATCCATGCCAAAGCCTCGAGACCATTCGAGACAAGATCGACAGTCATTCAAAGCTTTTGTGATCCAAAGGACAACGCTGCCTTTCAAGTCACAAAAGACCTTATTTCCTATCAAGCATGGCCCAAAATTGTTAAAGATATGCCCTAAAACCAATCCTAAAGAGCATATCTATTTCATATTATAATTAATTAGAATGTCTAAATTGTCTTGTATATTTAATTATATATATGACAAAGTCCATGAATGAATGATAAAAAAAATATACATCTCAAGTTGTTGAGATAGAGAGACTGATATTTCTCATAAACATTTATTCTAAATTGTTCCTGCTCATAGGTTTATTAAAGAGGACCTTTTATAAACCCCTAAGAGTAGCGCAAGAGTTAAACTAACTCCAATAGGAGGATAGGTAGTCTTTCCTAACAGTGTAGTGACACTTTAGTTAATCTGTGGGTGCATATTATAAAATATGTACACTGAACATGATCTACTAGATGTTCCTATGGAGATCAAGTCAAAAGGAATATTATTTTGTTACGTCCATTTAATTGGTAATCCTAAGACCTGAGACACCATAGCTATCTTATGCATAGGTTACTAGGGTTTGATAGTATCTCGTACAGCCTCCACCATAAGGATGTAATTAGTACTTAAACTACTACAAAAAGATGCAAAGAAAGCAGTAAATAGAAAACGGTTTTGGAAACTGTTTTAGAAAGAGACCAAAGAAAATGGTTTTCAAAACCGTTTTAATTTAGTAATATTTAACAACAGTTATTTTGTGACCGTCTTTGATGGGCATATTATTAAGACGGTTTTGGAAACAGTTTTAGAAATAAACCAAAGAAAACGGTCTTTCTGTTTTCTCACATAAACTATAAAATATTATTTTATATAAAATGTGAATTCTATTCTCACGGTTCGAACACTGAACCATGTGTTAAAATATTTAATTATGCTACTACATTTTACCACTAATCCAAGTTTTGGATGGTGTTAAGTATTTAAAAGAAAATTAAAGTAAAAGTATTTTAGTCTTTTATACTTATCTATATTAGACATAAATATATTTAAAATAATACATTTATAAAATTCAATGTCCAATCGTTAACCAAATGATTCAACTGGTGACCCACATCCTTTGCCGCTCTAGTTGGGTCTAATAATCATGGCCGGGTATGATAATTATAGCCTTACGCATCATATATTATTTACTATAAACTGAGAGCATAGTTATTAGAATCGGACCAGACATCGACCCAGACAAGAGGCCGAGTGGTCGTGTCACTGGTTCAACCACCGGGTCAACGGTCGGACCGCTTAATTATAAAATATATATTATTTTAAATATATTTGAGATTTTTACAAGTATATGAATGTAATAAGGTTATATTTTATATATAACATTATAATAACAACAAGTAAAGAATAGCTTAGTGGTAAAGGCTCCCATCCTCTTTCTTTTAAAGAGGTTAGGAGTTCAAACCTCAAGGAATGCAACTTTCATTAAAAAAAAGTTTGAATTATTAATTGACCGGTTCAAGGCGGTTCACTTCCTTATCCGGTCCAATAATCAACCCAAGACCGGTTAGGAGTCCGGTTTATTGGTCCGACCGGCCGGGCCAGTCTGGGTCTAATAACTAGGACCAAGAGACTTTTAGATTTATTTCTAACCGTTTTTGTATGCTGCATATTTGAAAGCGGTTTTAAACCGTTTTCATATATGCCACTTTTGAAAACGGCTTAAAATCGTTTTCGTATGTAGAATATTTAAAAACGATCCAAAACCGTTTTAATATATGGAGTAATAACAACAGTTATGAACCGTTTTCGAAGGACTACTACCCTTTGAAAACACAAATCTTGAGGACGGTTCCGCAACCGTTTTCAAAGGGTTATAAAAACAGTTTAAAACTGTTTTTGTAAGATTTTTTTGTAGTAGTGTTATTGGCTCTAATAAGTTATGTATGAAGGTAGATGAGTGTGCAATAAGGAATCATCACTCTCACTAGATGAGAGAAAATGTCATGATCAGTTCACAAAGATAATTCTCAAGGTGAATCTCTGGCCAATGTGAATGTGATAGGTAAACAGTGAAAAGAGTTTCACTGCATTTAACTCATTGAGATTATATTTTGTGGAACATATATCAAGTTGTTAAGATAGGGTTTGACAGATCACCATACATATTATCTTAACAGTGACATTAGGGGATGAAGGATTATGTAACATGAATGGTTCATATAGTTCTGCTATTCACCTAAACCTAGGGTACGTCATGATATGCTGCTAGATGTCACTCATGACTAGTGAAGGCCTAATGATAAGTGTTATCATTGAGGGCAAAATTGGAATTGTTCCAATCGAACCAAAAATGAAAAGTTTCTATTTTTAGGGAAAATGAGATGTCCCGAGCCACTACTAGGTTGGGGTGAACCCAATGGGTCACACACAAACAAAGAGCATAAGTGATTTTCTTGAACTAAAAAGAGATGGGAATTTCCTAATACTAATTTAATTAATAACCTTATATATTAATTGTTAATATATATAAGGAATTAAGTTATATATTAATTGTTAATATATAAAGAGAATTAAGTTACATTTGGAAATAAGTATTAAATAGAAACCCTAGGGGTTTTCTATAAATACTAGATGATGAGACATGCTAGCACTAAGCCTCCCATTCATCAAATTAGAGAAAGAGTCTCTCTCCCCTCTCCAAGCTTGTTTCTTCCATAGTTGAGGAGCTTCAAGGATTCAAGAGGTGTTGTGTTTGTGTGGAAACCGTTGGAGGTTTCATACGTTTGAAACTCGAGAAGGAAAGCTACGCAAAGAATTCAAGTAAGTATATTTAAAAGTGTTTTAAATATATACAATTCTTGTATGTATAAACTCATGTCCCTTTGCTTGTTCGAATCCTATCTGAATATTCGAAGATGGAATCATGTTTATAAAAATTTTTATTTTGTCTTCCGCTGCGATTCCTTTGATTTCCGAATATGCTTTCAGTGGTATTAGAGCCAAATCAAGCATGGCCATGTGTTTTGATGATGGCATTAATGGATTCAATTAATTAAAATCAAAAATCAAGGTTTTAGAAGCCTATATGCAATTCGGCCATGTGAGGGTTCTTCATGAACCTCATGTGTTTTTCTTATGTTTTGAGTTTTAAATGGCAACTAGGGTTTTGTATCAAACTCTAGAGGGATTCGGCAATATGAAGGTAGCCTAGGAGGGTCACGGCCATATGGGATTTTCCCCTTTGGTTGTTTTTATTTTGATTTGATGAGAAACCCAAAACTAGTTTGAAGTTTTCTCTCTCTCACTCTCTATGGAATTCGGATCATGGTAGGGGCTGCCCTATGGTTTTTGGTTATATGGGATTTGATCCCTAAGATGTTTGCATCAAAGGGTTTGATGAAAACCGTCCATAGAGTCACGGCCACATGAGGACTTCACCCTTCATGTATTTTTGAAACTAGGGTTTTGAGAAAACCCTTTTGTGAATTTCGGACATCATAGGGAAGAGTCCCCATGTATTTTGATTGATGGGGTTTGTTCTCCATCATACGAGGAAGAGACTGATGTGATCAAAAATCCAAATAGGTATGTGGTCTCTCTCTCTCCTCTCTCTCCTCCATTCGGCCACTTGGGGATTTTGAACCCCATTTGGTTCTTTATTGTTTTGATACTTGATTTGGGTTAGAATAACCCTATAATCAATGATTACAATTGAATCTTGATTTTTTGGAATCCCTAAGATAGAATGGATGAAGTTCTTGTTTTTGGAAAACATGAACAAAGCTTGGTTTTTGAGAAAATAAGCTTTAATGGTGTTTTGAGGTTTTTAGAAAACCCCAATGGGGAATTCGGCCATGGGGGTTTTGCCATCTATGGTAGTTGGCTATTAGGGTTTACAAACCCTAGAATGTATTTGCATAAGACTTGATTAATTTTAAATAGTTTAAAATTTGATTCTTGATAATTGCAAATTCATGATTTAAACTTGTTTAAATTTGGTCTTTAATAGAGTTTTGTTAAAGTGTTAACAATAGCCATTTAGGGTTCTTCAAAAACCCCATTTGGATTGAACATGGTGGCTGGTTTTTGGTTTGTGAAACCCTAAATCAAAATAGGAAACTTCTTGAATTGAAATTAGAATCCCTAATTGTCAAATCTTGAAATCTCCAAATTTCCAATTTTGAAATTATTCAATTTAGGAAAGTCTCTTAACTTGTTTTTTATTCTTTCTTATAATGAATGATTTGGAATTAGGAAATTATGCAGCATATTTAATGTTTATGTGAAACCCTAATTAAATGGTTTAGGAAAGGTTTTGGAAACCCTAACCCTAACCCTAAAACCCAAACTCACACACTCTCTCTCTCACTAACTATTCACGGCCATGGGGTTTGGAACCCTAATGGCCCTTATTTTATTAATTGTTTTCATACCCTAAGTTCTTCATATGTTTTATAAATTGTTTATAAAGCTTTCAAAAATTGGTTTCATTGTTTTGGAAATTAAAAATGAAGAACAAGTAGGTTTTATGAAAAATTATTTTATAAAACACTTTTTGGTGTTCTTGAGAGATTGTGCAATTCATGTGATGAATTATTGTTTTTTAATTGCTTAAAAACATTTAGGGATGTTGCTATATAATATATAAGTACATTAAAAACGTTTTAGTATGATTGTATATTGATAGGATTAATTTTAAAATCGTGTGACAAATCCCAATAATCAAGAAATATATAAATAATACATATATCATAAACATGCAAGCACTAATGTAGAATCTACCATGAAGTTATTCAACAATCCTAAAACAGAGGCTTGTTCTAAGCCAAACATGCAACCCCAAGTTAACATATAATCTGCTGCATAAAAAGCAAAGGTGAGCATCGAATTGCTCAGTAAGAATAAGGTAACTTTTACTAATAACAATAATACAATGATACATAGAATATTTTAAATAAATAGAATTTCCATCACAATTATAAACCAATAAGTAAAACAGTTATAAACCTGTGTGGTCTTTCAGTGAAAAACAAATTCCATAAGGTTCCAAGTATCAATAGATCTATATCAAATTCCGCATCATATCAAACTGACAGCACATGCTTCACATATCATCCATGTCCATCGCATATCCATCGAAATACCAGAATTGCCCCTATGAGTTCTGTTGGCCCAAAATATACTCTAGAGGGGGGCTGAATAGAGTATAGGCAAATAAAATTTTATTACAAAAATGGGATACAAGAATTTGCAAACTTGAAATTCGATAAGTAAAATGCAAGATTGAATATCAACTCAATACAACAAGATATAAAACAAAAACTTAAAGTAAAGAGATTGAGTTAGAGAATCAAACACAAGGTTTTAACGTGGTTCGGTCTCCGCCTACATCCACGCCTCAAGAACTCCGTCAAGAGGGTTAATCCACTATGCAACTCCTTCAAGGTGGAGAAACCTTTACAACTTGCCTTCTTTCAAGGTGGAAGACAACTCACCCACAAGAGTTCTCACAAAACCCTTACAAAACTCACAATACAAGAGATTGAATATTGAATGATACAATGAATGCTTCTCAAAGCTGATTTGTAATCAATACAAGAGTACAATAACTTCTCAAAAGATCAAATGGATGAAGCACAAGAGTATTTAATCAATGAGAAGAATGAATAATGAATGCTTGAGAGTAATGAGTGTAAGACAAAAGATTTTATCACTTGGTAAACAATAAATGAACACCAACCTTCAATATATAGCCATCCTAAACCCAAATGACCGTTTGAAACCCTAGAAGTCGGATTGAGAAGGTTTTAGGGTGGTTGGGAAACATTTAATGCTTGAATGACTTGTTTAGGAAAGAGCCGTTTTGAAGTTGCAGAACCTTTAGTCGACTAATACAAGCTTGTTAGTCGACTAACAAGGCATTTTCAAAGGTATTTTTCATTCCCGGGCTCGGTTAGTCGACTAGGACAAGCTTGTTAGTCGACTAGCTAAGCAAAAAACATAATGAACAAAATCTGGGTTTGTTAGTCGACTAGGACAAGGAGGGTTAGTCGACTAGCAACTTAACAACATTTGGGACATTTTGATCCGGGATCGGTTAGTCGACTAGGACAGGGGGTATTAGTTGACTAGTAAAATTGCAACCAAAACATAGCTACTACCTTACATTAGTCGACTAGCAAGAGCGGGTTAGTCGACTAAGAAACCATTAGTCGACTAGTCAAGGGTGATTAGTTGACTAACTTAGAATTTTCATAAACATTGCTTCTGTACTCCAATTAGTCGACTAGGACTAGATGGGTTAGTCGACTAGTGAAGTTGCAAAGGCAATAATTCGAAATTTCTAAGTCAAAATCAACACTAAACACTTTGACAAATTAACTAAGTGTTTCAAAACATTTTTGGTCAATTTTGAAAGCAAATAGAGCATGAATGCTAATGCACAATGAGATGAAAAAACATTTCTCTTGAGCTTTACACAATTGATCATGAGAGAAGTCTTACAAAGAGTTCCTAAAGTATATGTAGATCAACTTGACTTCAATTTGGCCTTGATGAGCTTTGAGCAGGTCTCCAAGTTGGTCTTTAAGAAGTAAACATCTTTGACACTTGTAGTTTATCACCATAAGCTTTGATTTGAATAAATAGCACTTGGAATACTTGATGAATGTTGATGTAGACTTCAAAAGACAATCTATGGATACATAACACTCAACCATTTGTTAGAAGAAAGGTATGGTTTAGTTATCATCAAAATAAGGTCAAGGACCTTAAGGCTAACAATCTCCCCCTTTTTTTATGATGACAAACCATAACTTTGAATAATATATAGAGAGCAAAGCTCCCCCTCAAATTATCACAACAAGCATGGTTGAATCAACACTCTCAACAAACATGGTTGAATCAACATTCTCAACAAACATGCAAACATTGATATTCAAAGTATTCCAATATTTCTCCCCCTTTGTCATCTCAAAAAGGCAAGAAAGAGAAATAGAAGAATACGACAAAACACACAAATTATAATTCCATTGGTCTAACCATACCAAGTTCACGCCGAATTGTGCAAAAACGATCCTCTTGGAGAGGTTTCGTGAAGATGTCCGCCAATTGGTTGTCCGTACTAACAAATTCTAGTTCAACATCTCCCCTTTGCACATGATCACGAATGAAATGGTACCTAATTTCAATGTGTTTTGTGCGTGAGTGTAAGCATGGATTCTTAGAAATATTAATGGCACTAGTGTTGTCACAACGAATAGGTATGTGAGTGAAATGAATCCTATAGTCTTCAAGTTGTTGTTTCATGTACAAGACTTGAGCACAACTTCCAGCGGCAATGTATTCCGCTTCAGTTGTGGAAAGAGCAACCGAGGTTTGTTTCTTGCTAAACCAAGAAACAAGAGAGTGGCCAATAAAATGACAAGTGCCACTAGTGCTCTTTCGGTCGGTTTTACAACCGGCAAAGTCGGCATCCGAAAAACTAACAAGTTGACATGAAGCATGCTTAGGATATAACAAGCCTAAATCATATGTGCCAATAAGAAATTTAAATATACGTTTTACGGCAAGCAAGTGAGATTCCATGGGATTAGCTTGAAATCTAGCACATAAGCAAACACTAAACATGATATCGGGTCTACTTGCGGTTAAATAAAGAAGACTACCAATCATACCTCGATATAGTTTTTGATCTACTCTCTTACCATTTTCATCAAGGTCAAGCTTAGTTGTGGGGCTCATTGGTGTAGGACTAGACTTTACACCTTACATGCCAAATTTCTTCAACATGTCCTTCACATATTTAGCTTGATTGATATAAATGCCTTCTTTGGTTTGTTTGATTTGAAGTCCAAAGAAAAATGTCAATTCTCCCATCATACTCATTTCAAATTCATCTTGCATAAACTTAGCAAACTCCTCACAAAGAAGATCATTAGTAGCACCAAAAATAGTATCATTAACATAAATTTGAACAATCAACATATCATTGTCTTTAAGCTTTATGAAAAGAGTAGTATTGAATTTGCCTCGAATAAAACCATTTGAGAGCAAAAAGCTACTTAACCTTTCATACCATGCTCTTGGTGCTTGTTTAAAACCATAAAGTGCTTTTGAAAGTTTGTAGACATGGTTCGGAAAAGTGTTGTCTTCAAAACCGGGAGGTTGTTTAACATAAACTTCCTCCATAATATTACCATTTAAAAATGCACTTTTCACATCCATTTGATACAATTTAAAGTCCTTAAAACTAGCAAACGCAAGAAGCATACGAATAGCTTCAAGTCTAGCAACCGGTGCATATGTTTCATCATAATCAATGCCTTCTTGTTGGTTATAGCCTTGTGCAACAAGTCTTGCCTTATTCCTAATAACATTACCATCTTCATCCTTTTTATTTCTAAAAATCCATTTAGTGCCAATGATGGTATGGTCATTAGGTTTAGGGACAAGTTCCCAAACTTTATTTCTTTCAAATTGAATAAGTTCTTCTTGCATGACTATAATCATCCAACTATCATCATTTTCGGCTTCATTAAAATTTTTAGGCTCAATTTGAGAAACAAATGCAATATGGTTACAAGCATCTCTAAGAGTAGAACGAGTACTTACCTTGCGTGAAGGATCACCAATTACTTGATCAATTGGATGATTCTTCACGAATTTCCAAGCTTTTGGCAACTCTTGCAACTCTTGAGATTCATTTGAGGGTTCATCTTTTACAATTGAAGTGTTCTCCTTTGGTTCCTCTTGAGGTGCATCATTTGAAAAAGAATCACTAATGTTAAGCTTGCCAAGCTATTCATTAGCATTAGATAACAATTTGCAATTTTCATCTTCTTCAACAACATTCTTGGAAACAAATGGATTAGATTCATCAAATACAACATGAATAGATTCTTGCACATTAGAGTACGTCTATTGTAAACACGATATGCTTTACTATTAGTTGAATAACCAATAAAAACACCAATATCGGATTTAGACTCAAATTTAGCAAGGTAATCTTTATCATTCAAAATAAAACATTTGGATCCAAAAACTTTGAAGTAACCAATATTTGGTTTTCGATCTTTCCATAGCTCATATGGGTTTTTGGCTATGATGGATCTAATAACCACTCTATTTCCCACATAGCAAGCGGTATTAACCGCTTCCGCCCAAAAAGTTCTAGGAAGATTATGTTCATTAAGCATGGTTCTACCCATTTCTTGTAATGAACGATTTTTCCTTTCAACTACTCCATTTTGTTGTGGAGTTCTTGGGGCCGAAAAATTATGTGAGTATCCTTGTGCATAACAAAAATTTTCGATGTCTTGGTTCTTAAACTCTCTACCTCTATCACTTCTCACACTACTGATAGAGTGGCCTTGTTCTTTTTCAAGTCTTTTACAAAGTTTTATAAATTCACCACATGTATCACTCTTATGAGAAAGAAATAGAACCCAAGTATACCTTGAGTAATCATCAACTAAGACAAAGGCATAAAGTTTACCACCAAGACTAGCTACATCATTTGGTCCAAACAAATCTAGATGTAACAATTCCAAAGGCCTAGATGTAGAAATATGCGCTTTGGTTTTAAAATAAGTTTTGATTTGTTTTCCAAATTGGCATGCATCACAAATTTTATCTTTTGAAAAGTTAGCTTTGGGCAAGCCTATAACAAGTTCATTTTTAGAAAGCTTTTGAAGTAATTCCATGTTTGCATGCCCAAGCCTTCTATGTCATAACCAATTTGAATCTTGTAAAGCGGAAATACATGTTACATCTTGAGATGTTAAGTCATCAAAACAAGTGATATACACATTTCCAAGGCGTTTTGCAACAAGGATATTTATTTTGTTTTTGTCTAAAACATTGCAAGAATTAGACGTAAAGTTCACAAAATAGCCACTATCACACAATTGACTAATGCTAAGCAAGTTATGCTTTAAATCTCTAACAAGCAAAACATTATCAATAGTAATAGAGCCATTACCAATTTTACCTTTACCAATGATCTTTGCTATCATCCCCAAAGGTTACAAGTCCACCATCTTTGAGAGTTAAGGAAATAAATTTATCTTTGTCACCGGTCATATGCCTTAAGCATCCACTATCCAAATACCATTGATCCTTTTTGTTAATGGATTTCAAGCATACCTACAAACACAATACAATTGAACTATTGATACTCAAATCTCTTGGGTCCTATAAGGTTAGGATTCTTAAACGTTCAAGTTCATTCATAGTAATTGTCTTTGGTTCAAATGATTTCTTGAATGAAGGTTCCCTCTTAATCCAAGCTACCATTTTCCCAAGTCCTCTTTTTCCTCTAAATGGACATTTGAATGTGACATGCCCTTTTCTCTCACAATAATGACAAATAGCATTAGGATTTTGTTTAGTAATATGTGAATGAGAGTGAGGCTTTGATTTAGGTTCTTTAGAGTCTACTTTCATTGAAGCTTTAACAAAGAAGTCTAAATAAAGTGAAGACTTTTTGGAGTTAGTATTAGACATGCAGCCTAATCCTTCTTTGTTTAGCCCAACTCTTTGAGCTCCAAGTAACCTATCAAAATTTTCTTTTCCACTTGTAAATTTATATACAATTTTGTTTAAGTCTTCAACTTTGGATTTCAAAAGTTTATTTTCATTTTCAAAAGTTTAAGAGTCAATTGAAGATTTGGAAGTGGAAGGTATGTTTCTCAAATTCTCAATCTCATTCCTTTGCTTTTCATTTAGCAAAGTTAATTTGGAATTTTCATTTACTAATGCTAGTTTCTCACTTTTGAGAGTTGAGAGGCTTTTCTTCAAAGATTCAAGTTCCCTTTTTAAAACACAATTTTTATCATAAAATAGTTTACTCAAATTTTGAAAGTCCTCTATGGATAAATCACATTCATCATCATCACAATTTGAAATGGAATTTACCTCACTTCCTTCATCATCATTTGCCATGAAGCAAGATTCCTCAATGTTGGCAAACAAGCAAAAGTTAGCCGTCTCCTCTTGAGTAGTCTCTTCATCACTCTTAACATCCTCAAGAATGTCATCCCAAGTGGAGGTGGTGGCAGCCATAGCTTTCCCTTTGCCTCTTTGATCATTTCTTAAAGATTGGAAGTTATTGTTGTTGGAAGAGTTCTTGCTAGGACAATGTGCAATGGTGTGCCCAAACTTCTTGCAATTGAAGCATCTACCATCATTTGCTTTGACAAATCTTCCATTGCCTTGTCTAGATTGGTTCTTCTTCATTCTTATGAAGGATTGGAATTGCCTAGTGATTAGAGCCATATCATCATCATCATCATCATTGTTGGTGAAGTCATCACCATCACTAGCGTCAAGGATAGAGAATTGAAGAACTAGAGTTCTCTTCACTTGAGCATTGTCCTTCTCACTTTGAATTGCCTCCTTCTCCTTCTTCATTGCCGTTTCATGGGTAATGAGTGATCCTAGGAGCTCATCAATGTCAATCTCCTCAATATCTTTAGTTTCTTGAATGGCGGTGATTTTAGGACTCCATGAAGGTGGAAGAGCTGAAAGGATCTTTGACATAATATCATCATTAGGAATAACTTTCCCTAATGCTTGCAATTCATTCAAAAGATTAGTAAAACGAGTAAACATATCTCTAACATTTTCACCATCAATCATCTTAAACATTTCATAGTCTTGTCTAAGCATGAGAGCTTTAGAACGTTTAACTTGTTTAGTACCTTCATAAGTGACCTCAAGTTTTCTCCAAATTTCTTGTGCCGTAGCACATGATGAAACACGATTGTATTCACTAACATTAATAGCACAATACAATACGGTTTTTGCTTTAGAATTAATTTGGATAACTTTCATGTCATCTTCGGTCCAATCATCCAAAGTTTTAGGAACAAGTTGCCCTTCATCATCCTTTTTGAAAACATTTTGATTCCCTTTCATTATAACTTTCCAAATTCTCATGTCATAAGATTAAATCCAATTTTGCATTCTATTTTTCCAAAATCCATAGTTTTCACCATCAAAAAATGGAGGTCTATCCGGGTTGGTTCCCATTTGATTTGCCATGATCTTTAGCTCAACAAATTTTGAAAAACAATGAGCACTTGCTCTGATGCCAATTGTTGGCCCAAAATATACTCTAGAGGGGGGGTGAATAGAGTATAGGCAAATAAAAATTTCTTACAAAAATGGGATACAAGAATTTGCAAACTTGAAATTTGATAAGTAAAATGCAAGATTGAATATCAACTCAATACAACAAAATATAAAACAAAAACTTAAAGTAAAGAGATTGAGTTAGAGAATCAAACACAAGGTTTTAACGTGGTTCGGTCTCCGCCTACATCCACGCCTCAAGAACTCCGTCAAGAGGGTTAATCCACTATGCAACTTCTTCAAGGTGGAGAAACCTTTACAACTTGCCTTCTTTCAAGGTGGAAGACAACTCACCCACAAGAGTTCTCACAAAACCCTTACAAAACTCACAATACAAGAGATTGAATATTGAATGATACAATGAATGCTTCTCAAAGCTGATTTGTAATCAATACAAGAGTACAATAACTTCTCAAAAGATCAAATAGATGAAGCACAAGAGTATTTAATCAATGAGAAGAATGAATAATGAATGCTTGAGAGTAATGAGTGTAAGACAAAAGATTTTATCACTTGGTAAACAATAAATGAACACCAACCTTCAATATATAGTCATCCTAAACCCAAATGACCGTTTGAAACCCTAGAAGTCGGATTGGGAAGGTTTTAGGGTGGTTGGGAAACATTTAATGCTTGAATGACTTGTTTAGGAAAGAGCCATTTTGAAGTTGCAGAACCTTTAGTCGACTAATACAAGCTTGTTAGTCGACTAACAAGGCATTTTCAAAGGTATTTTTCATTCCCGGGCTCGGCTAGTTGACTAGGACAAGCTTGTTAGTCGACTAGCTAAGCAAAAAACATAATGAACAAAATCTGGGTTTGTTAGTCGACTAGGACAAGGAGGGTTAGTCGACTAGCAACTTAACAACATTTGGGAAATTTTGATCCTGAATCGGTTAGTCGACTAGGACAGGGGGTATTAGTCGACTAGTAAAATTGCAACCAAAACATAGCTACTGACCTTACATTAGTCGACTAGCAAGAGCGGGTTAGTCGACTAAGAAACCATTAGTCGACTAGTCAAGGGTGATTAGTCGACTAACTTAGAATTTTCATAAACATTGCTTCTGTACTCCAATGAGTCAACTAGGACTAGATGGGTTAGTCGACTAGTGAAGTTGGAAAGGCAATAATTCGAAATTTTTAAGTCAAAATCAACACTAAACACTTTGACAAATTAACTAAGTGTTTCAAAACATTTTTGGTCAATTTTGAAAGCAAATAGAGCATGAATGCTAATGCACAATGAGATGAAAAAATATTTCTCTTGAGCTTTACACAATTGCTTATGAGAGAAGTCTTACAAAGAGTTCCTAAAGTATATGTAGATCAACTTGACTTCAATTTGGCCTCTATGAGCTTTGAGCAGGTCTCCAAGTTGGTCTTTAAGAAGTGAACATCTTTGACACTTGTAGTTTATCACCATGAGCTTTGATTTGAATAAATAACACTTGGAATACTTGATGAATGTTGATGTAGACTTCCAAAGACAATCTATGGATACATAACACTCAACCATTTGTTAGAAGAAAGGTATGGTTTAGTTATCATCAAAATAAGGTCAAGGACCTTTGGGCTAACAAGTTCCACTTGGCTTTTAGCCATGGGATTAAGCTTATAACGCCTAATCATGCTTGGGTTTTGTTATAAGAATCCTTTGGGCTTTATTTTAGTTTTTTGGGGTCAACTTGCTTAGGCAAGAGTTAATTTATGTTCTTTATTATTTCTTTTTCAGATTAAGATGGTCTCTAAGGACTATCCGTTCACTGGTTAGCTTGCATTCACATAGGATACTACTAGGATTAAACTTTGCTTTGGGCAAAGTAGGATACTAAACCTCTCTAACAATGATAATATGTGATTTACACTACATGATATGCAATATTATTTACAAGGGTTAATTAGATTTTACCCACCTGTTGTTTGCCTCTAATTCGATTTACCTACCCGTGGTTTTATTTTTCACACTTTACCCACCTGTGATTCCCTCCGTTACTCCTCCGTAACCCACCTCCAGTGCGGACGTTACTATAACACAAAAACTCAAAAAAACATAACCTCAAACGAATCAAACACCCCTCACTCCCAAGAACACACTCTCATCCAACGATCTCACCAAACGAAGAGCACAGTGCAATGTGCTTGAGATAATGGACTGAGAAACCTAGGGTTTTGATCGTGCAAGCAAGCCGAGGAAGAATGAGACACAGTGCATGTCAAATCAAAATCAGAAAATATCACAAGATGATCTTCGACAGGGTTAAATTTATTGGAGCACATTTGAACACCGTATGAAAATTGAATGGGTCCAATATGATTAACATAGCATTTATAGGATATTTAAACAGCATTGAAAAGTAAAATATATGAAGACATAGCAAGCAAAAACCCAATTTCGAAAAAGAATTTTACAACCTTAGGTTTCAAAAATTAAAAGGATTTACCTATTCGCAACAGCTCACAATCTGAACACTGTGTCTCCTTCTCCCTCGGCTTGCTTGCACGATCAAAACCCTAGGTTTCTCAATCCATTATCTCAAGCACATTGCATTGTGCTCTTCGTTTGGTGAGATCGTTGGATGAGAGTGTGTTCTTGGGAGTAAGGGGTGTTTGATCCGTTTAAGGTTATGTTTTTTTGAGTTTTTGTGTTAGAGTAACGTCCGCACTAGAGGTGGGTTACGAAGGAGTAATGGAGGGAATCACAGGTGGGTAAAGTGTGAAAAATGAAACCACGGGTAGGTAAATCGAATTAGAGGCAAACCACAGGTGGGTAAAATGTAATTAACCCTATTTACAAATATGAACTATTTTATAAAATGACTGTGATGCAAGGAACACAACTGTTTATAAATACTGGTGTTGTGTGTTTATAACTGTTTGTGATTATAAATGATGGCATATGGCTTACTTTACTTCGTTTTTGCTTTAAATGATGGATATGCTTTATTGAAATAATGATTTGATATGTATATATCATTCATTACTGTATTTCATGCCCGCCTGGCAATGGTTTATAGGTTTATATATATATATATATATATATATATATATATATATATATATATGGCTCAATTGGTATACAGGGAGGTTATTTGAGGGCCCATGGTCCTGGGGTGGAACCTTAGTGTGGACCCGAAGCTTATAGCCCCGTATGGCTCGACAGTTAACCGTGTGTAAGGTAACTGATCAGTATCCTCAAGAGGAAATGGAGATACAACATGTCCTGTTCATTCATTTTTCCATACTCAGGATAGAAAGAAATATAATATAACATGATATGAAATGTCAAGTGTATACATATGCCCAAAACCTAGTGGTACAGACCAAGTCTAATGTGCTAAATACATAAATGCCAACAGCCCTGGCATATAAGATATCAAGTACAAAAAAATAATAATAATAATGATAATAATTCCAAGTGTTCCAACAATGCAACTAATTAGACCGATGCAAGACCACCCAGAACACTACTAGTCCCAATGCAACCCGAATAGAATTCCCTACAGCCGAACCCCTACCAGAAACCTATGAATCTACTACATAAAGCACAGCGTGAGCTTGGAATGCCCAGTAGGAATACAACCTCAACCAACAGTAATAATATTGATACAAGGAACATTAAATAAAGCAGTTCATATCCAGTTTCAATAATCAATAAGTAAAAAGGTGTGGGTTTAGTCATGTGATTTCTCAGCAGGGCATATCTGTTGGCCCCTCAAAGGTGGAAGTTGTGCTTAATTGGGAGAGACCCAAGAATGCCACTGATATTCGTAGCTTTCTCGAGCTTACTGGATATTATCGTCGCTTCATCTCGAACTTCTCTAGTATAGCAGCTCCTTTAACGAAGCTTACCCGAAAGGGAGTGGCATTTGTTTGGGATGACAATTGTGAGTCAGCTTTTCGTGAGCTTCAAACTTGGTTGACTTCTGCACCAATTTTGGTGGGTTCTATTAGTGGGTTAGGGTACACAGTGTACTGTGATGCATGTCGTCAGGGCCTGGGTTGTGTCTTGATGCAAAACGATCAAGTGATTGTTTATAGCTCTCGTCAGCTGAAGCCGCATGAATTGAATTACCCTACTCACGATTTGGGGTTAGCTGCTGTAGTGCATGCCTTGAAAACTTGGAGGTCCTATCTGTATAGAGAGAACTTTGAAGTGCTCACAAACCATAAGAGCTTGAAGTACATCTTTACTCAGAAGGACTTGAACTTAAGACAGTGTAAATGGATGGATACATGGAGGATTATGATTTCGAGCTTAAGTATCATCCAGGAAAAGGCGAATGTTGTTGCGAACGCTTTGAGCAGGATGTCCCACCCTCGCGTATATAGCTTGGCTTTGGATAGGTGGGCGATATGGAATGTTTTGGAAAACTATAAGACGTATGATATTGGTGATGGTATGCAAGCATGTTTGTATAATTTTGCTATTGCCAAAATCCCCTCTATCTTTGCACTTTCAGTTTCAGCCTTTGCATGTTCAATTTCAATATTTGCCTTTCAAGCATCACTCTTTGCCTTTGAAGCCGCATTCCATGCAAGAAAACAGTCATCCATCTGATTCGACCTTGTCTTCTTTTTGGCGCGTCGATATGGGAGTTCAGAGCCTAGTCGTCGACTACTCCCATCTACATTGGCCATCGTTTCAGAATCACCCTGGATCTCATCAGCCTCATTAAATGCATGGGCTCCAGAAGATTAGCAAGAAATAAATGGATTTCCACGAGTCGCCCCCATTCCATGATTCAAGAACTCCTCCTCAATCTTGTGCTCCTCATATGAGTTAGGTGGGTCTTAGGTGGAGGAGTGGTGGAGCGCTCCTGTTGCTGTTGTCTTATTAAATATAAGACTAAGCAGGTTAAAATGCTCACATCCCTTCTTTTGAAACTGTTTTGTTTCTTTGTGTACCTAAGGAAATAATATGCAATTAAATTAAGTACACAATTTTTTTAAGTAAATTTATATTATTAGTTGAATACCATAATGTACAATTAAACTTAAAAGTTTACCTTATATAATTTTGCCAAATATCCTTCATTGCAGTAACAGTATTCGTTGTGGCATCCCACCCAAAACCATATTGATTGACAAGCATAGAAAACTCCCGATGCTTAGCTCGCAAACAGTTCATCTTTTGCTTCAATTGTTGCACATTGTAATTTCTTTTGGTTCTTTAAATTCTTCCTCCATGGCTATCCAACATTTCTCGGTAAAATTTGATCTGTCCATATTTCCTTTGTTTACTTCTTCATCTATTATGTCGATAAAAAATTTTGTAACATTTTCCAACCACATACTGGCTTCCTCTTTGTCAGTCATTTCAAAAGCCATCTAAGAGAAAAATGAACAAATTTAACTTAAATATTTAGAAATAATTAAGTTAACTATTTACAGACAATGACCTAAAATAGAAATGCCTATGCATAAAGATCCAAACTTGTAAATAATTAACTATATACAGCAGGCATACCATTTAACTATTTACAAGAGAAGCAATAACATTTAGTCTTCTCTGTGTTTACATAAAAAGAGTAATTTTAAGGCATGGATCCATGTATTTACATGCATTTCAAGGCATGGATCCATGTTATAGACTAGAGTAATTTAAAACAAAATTGTTGTAATCATCAAATAATGATACTATAGGGAAGGGCCCTAAAATGATACCATACATTAAATGAACGGGCTGGTTTTGGCAGATGCAACCATGGACAAGCCAAAATCTTCAGCTGAAATGGTTCCACATAATTTGTGGTCATAATAGGCACACTCCAACTGCAAGATTTATAAAATTCAAGAATATGATTTTCAATATCTGCAAATTACAAATCAACACAAAGGGTGAAAGTGAATCGTGTACTTCAAATCAACTTGATGAATTTAATATGACGACAAACTAGAAAACTGATAAGTATATGCCTCACTAAATCACTTATACTATATCTTTCAAGCATTTTAAAGAACCCACTATGCAGTTTTAGATTTTGGTTTCGTAGCTGAAATATACAAGAAAACTGAAAAGTATATGCCACACTAAGTCACATAGGTGGCAACCTTTGTTTCAAGACTCTTTTAAAGTTTCAGCAGTATTATATGTTAGGCAGAAGCCTCACTTGTGAAATAGAAAGGTTCAAGCCTATCAAGCTTGATAACGCTCTTCCTATTGTTGAAGGCATAGATAGGCTTGCTTTGCTTGTTTTGTAGGTGATGGTAACCCCATTTATCCACCACAAGAGTTGATAAAATTATTTAGCAGGAGAAGTCATAATGACATTTCAGGGCGAGCCCACAAACAGATCAGTGACTATATCCACAAGAAAGCAGTAAGAAAATATTATCAGTGACATTTCGTCCTTGTAATTTAAAAATAAAAAATAAAAACAGTAAATGTGAACTATACATCATCTTCCATTTAAGGAGAATGAGAAAATATGGATGAAATATTAAGATGAAATAGCATTGTTGGAAAAGATAAAACGGTCAGCACATAATTTGAGAGGAAAACATTAGCATTAATGACTAGAATCTAATGGGTGTTTACTGCTTAGTAATTAAAAGGTCAAAGAATAAGTAATGATTTGACGCTTGTTGACAACATTCACTTTCAGAAAATGCTATCCACACAACCTCCTTGAAAGAGAACAAAAATCAAAGGGACAACAAAATGCGTCACATGTTAGGGAAAACATTAAATGGTATATATATATATGTGTGTATGTATATATATACACTAGCATAAATCCCAGGCATTGCCCGGGTGTGAAAAAAGATGGAGCATAGAGACTAATAAGTAAATATAAAAATTTTACAAATAATTTAATCAATTTTAATTTATTACTATATAATAAACTATTTTTTCGTAACGTTTTTCAATTTTACACAAAGGGGTAATATATAAACTAAGGAGAAAATTAGAAGATCTAAATGGGAAAAAAAAACACAATATATTAAGAATTAAAATTAAAATCTACACCTAACTTATATACTCTATCTTATCTCGATTTGATTTGGGACTTTTTATGTGGTATTATTTTTTTAATAATACATCTCATTTAATTTTCAACTCTTATAAATTTAATAATTGAAATCAAACGGTCAAGATAGTTTACTAAAATAAAATAAAATAAAGACTTATTTCTTAAACTGTAGTTAAATACTACAAACTGATCAAAAAAAAAAAAAATGAAAATCAAACCTTATGTATTACTGATAGATAGAAAATAGAAGAAAAAGAATATGACAAAACTTACCTGGACACAGATGGCTATAATGCAGCGTCTTAATGTGAAAAAAACTGTGATCGAATAAAAAGAGATAATGTGAGGATCAAGCAAATAATTAATTAATTTATTTGTTTTTTTTTTTTTTTGAAATCCAATGGACCACAAAGTTCTCCGATTCTAGCTACCTCGTAATTAATTTGGTCTTTGCAAGGCATGTGCACCTATGATCCAACCCACTTTCATGGAGGAAAATTGGTTTTTTTGTTTTGTTGCAGTGTTTTTTTATGGCTTGCTTAGGAATGAGTACTCCACCCTCCACCCAACTTCACCACTGATGAATTTGCTCTTCTTGCCTTGAAAGCCCGCATCATGTTTGAGCCTCATAATGTTTTAGCACATAATTGGTCAATTGCTACCTCTTGTTGCACCTAGATTGGTGTCACTTGTGGTGTTCGTCATCGAAGAGTCATAGCTTTGAATCTTTCCTAAATGGACCTCACTGCTACCATCCATCCACACCTTGGAATGTGAAAAAAATTGTAACTACAAATCCAAATAAACAAAAATATAAATATATAGAGAAAAAGAGAAGAAAAAAAAGAGCACATTACATATATGTGAGGCACTAATCAGTATATGGGAGTGTAGCAAAGAAATAAAAAAGAAGAAAAGAAGCAGCCCTACGAAGCCTTAATTTGATAGGAATGGAAAGTCAAAAGAAGAAAATAAAATAAGATATGAGAATAAAATAAAATAAAATATTGCATCAACCAATTAGAAAGAAGCAGAATAGTGAATTAAGGAGAGAAGAGAATGGAGGAGGGAAGACCAATGAAAGCTGCCACGGAGGACGAACTGCTATATATATATATTAAAAATTGAACAAGTTGGCCCTTGATATATATATTCATGAAAAAGAGGAGAATTATTTACAGTAGTAGTGACTAGAGAGTCAATAGCATAGACATATTTCACATATTCACAGAAGTCGTATCCACAAAAAAAGAATCTGCATTATAATTCAGGTTCCTCCTTGCTAGGGTCGATGGGAGCCTAACCTTAGAAGGGTGACAACAGAGTAAGAGATGCCCAACAGAACACAACACTATCTGTGCTCTCTTCCATGTCATCTCTAAAATTGAACTCATCCAAATAAGCAACAAACAGTCCTTTGCAATAAAATCCAAGATCATAGTCCCCACAAATCTCATCCACTGCAGCCAACTAGGAATACATGAAAAACCCTCCAGGCCTCCTAAGAGCAAGTACTTCCACCCTTGCTCTTAGGAGTGGAACTACTAAGATAGGATTTATTTGGTAAATGAGGTCAACTCTTGAAATCTAGCCTATGATTACGGAAAACCTTCCAAATACAATATAAAAGTCATGCTAACAAACAAACTACTCTATCAACAGCTACATATTTTACTGAAATAACAATATTAGCAACCTAATGTGTCAGTTATTAGACAGTATATATAACATAGCTGTACCAACTCCAAAAAATGAAAATTGCACTACAATGACAACCTGATTTCTGTCAAAATAAATGGCAAGTCACTTCCTATGGATATTGGTCCTGTGGCAATGCCTTAGGCATTGCCATTTATGAAAATAAATGGCAAGTCACTTCCTAGTTAAAGTTTGACCAGCTAAGTTAGCAGGTGATCAGGAGAGTTTGCAGATCTCAAATACTGGACAAATTTATTAATGTTTAATGTTAAGAGATCCCAAGTGTAAATTTTTTTCTTCCTTCATTTTCTGGGCAATCAAACGGAGGATCAATATATTTGGCTCCCCATCGGCACAAACTTCATATACTCAAGCACAGCTAAACCTATGTAAGAAACTAATCCAGGCTTCTTATGGACAAAAGCATCACATTCCAAATTCAACATCATTTCAACCATAAAAAGAAAAGGGAAAAGAGAAACCCAAACAAGAAATTTGAAGCTCAGTATAATAACACAAATAGGCATCTCGGATAGTAAATGGGATCTCTATATATCTAAATACACGCAGAACACGAAATAATCATTTTGCATGGTCATATGATTTCTACAAAATAGCTTGGTAAACATCTAAATGCAAAGGATCCTACCAGCAGCAGTCAAGCAACAAATACTATTCAGATATATAAATCAAAAATCAAGGAGATGCCATCAAAGTGGCTGCCAAATAAAATCTCTTTAGTTTACAGTATAAAGCCAGGGATTTCAATGATTATCAAGAATCAAGAAATTGTAAGCACTTGAGCAATGCCAATTGACTACCAACTCATTTTAAAAGAAAAACAATCAAATACTATATAAAAAGTTAATACATATCAAATCTATGCTTTAAAGATCAAGTTATTCAATACGAAGTATAAATGCAACTAAGCCACTGAATAGTTGTGGATGAAATGGTTACGATCCCAAGTATAAATACAACTAAGCCACTTAATATATGTGTGTAGAGTGAGGCAAATTTAGTGAGGAACAGGAGAATTGCAACCAAGTGATTCCTCAACATTTGAGGGGTAACTAAGGATGGTAGTTTGGTACTTACAGAATAAAAGTTCCAAGCTAGTAGCAAGATCCCTAGTTTAATGGTGGTACTTACAGAAACTACCAATTTTTCTTTTCAAATGCTATGATCCTAATTTAGCCCAAAACAAGTACATAGAAAGCCATATGATCCTTGTCTTGTTTTAATTTGTTGGTTCATGATTGATCAAATAATTTAGGGATAAATTTGCCCAATTCTTATCTCAAAACAGTTGCATCAAGGAAATTTCACTCTCCATGGAATTTCAAATTTCCATTTGGCAAAGAATTTGCAATTCCAACATTTTTAGATTATGAATTTTGAAATCTTTTTATTTCAAAATTCAAATTATTATTATTATTTTTTTTTTTTGCTATTTTAAAATACTAATGATTTTTTTTCTTTTTTAAAATTCAGCATCTAAAAACAACCTCAGTTTCTTAGTGCCCAGCTTTTTTATTCTAACTTTGCACCATTCTCGGACACAAAATTACTTAGATTTTCTCCCAATAATTCCACGAAATTCCTTGACCATTTCCAGATTAGCACGAAATAAAATGGTTTAAAGATTCACTTTTGGACAATTCATATCTGAATTTGTCAAATCTATCTCAATCTTGGCACATCACGACATCAACCGGTAATTTTATATTTGTATGTAAATGGGTTGAGGCAGTGAGAACAAACAACATAGCCTATGATTTAACAGAGGACACAAAGCCCTAAATAAAGATAATAAAATAAAAAAAAATTTCTTCAATTCAAGTAAGACTCAAAACTGTGTTCTCTATTCTTTTCCTCAACTTTCTCAGCAACCAAACAAAGGGTAAAAGAAACCAAATCACGATCTACTCCATTGAAAGAATATCCACATAAAAAAACCTACTATAAACCTCAAATCTGCCTAATCAATGATTATAATAGGATTACCTTGCCGGAAACTTGATGACGGCCGCCGGAAATCAGTGATGATCGTCGGAAACCAGTGACGGCCACCGGAAATCCGTGTGACTCTTCGTGCTTGGGAGGAGCAGAGTTGATCCGAGATTTCCATCGAAACTCAAAAGCTCAAAACTCGAAAGGCCCCGTGTTTATTTGAGAACAAAAATTTGTTCTCCTAAAACAAGTTTTTTTCGTTCTTGTTTTTAACCTAAAATTTATTTCTGTTTTGTATTTTTCAGTTTTTGTTTTGAGAAAATTAAATGGAACCAAACGTGTTTTAGGAGAAAAAACAGTTTTTTTAAACACTGAAAACAGAAAACTGTTTTCAGAGTTCAATGCCAAACAAGGCCTAAATGTTTGCAAGCACTCTGTAAATATTACAAGACAATTAGTTACCAACCTACATTGTTTTTACTGTATGTATGCAATGATAAATAAGAATGTTCATTTGTTTGGTTTTATACTTACTACGTAAAAATTTCAGCAACATTCGCATCTACTTCATTTCCTAGTGGATCGAAATAGAATATGCGCCGTTTTATTGGCACCATCATGGCGAGCATCCAATGAAAGCCGAATCAATTGAAACAAAACATATTTATAGCTAAAATATATAGTTCTCAACCTAACAGCTCATAATATAAAGCAATAGCTACCCAATGTTGTAGGGATAGAAAAACATATGTTCACAAGCCTATTTACGATAGAAATAGAAAATTTACTTTTAACTTAATTTTTTTTTATATATAAACAGATGTAAAAATTTATATGTAAAATAGAAATTTGTTTTAACTTTTACACAATATTGATATTTTCTATAGATGGGATAATAGTGAGTAGATAATGAGCCTGCTCACAATCCTTCAAACGAGCCTGTTCACAAACATGTTCACAAACCTATTCATGAGCCTTGTTCGCGAACATAAACAAGCCAAGCCTAGGTCTGCTTGAACTTGCTTGAGCTCGGCATGTTTATTAAATGAGCCTACATTTCAAGCTTAAGCTTGGCTTGTCTAATAAATAAAAAAACTCGAACAAGCCCTCATCGAACATGTTCGCGAGTAGTCATGAACGGCTTGGTTCATTTGCAGCCCAATATACAAAGAACCTCACTCCACTTATTAGGAGGGATAAAACAGATGCAGTAGTAAGCTTTCCTTTCAAAGCTTGAAATTCTCATTCACATTTATCATCCGAGACAAATTTGACATCCTTCTAAATCAAACGGGTTAATGGCATAGAAGTCTGAGAGATTCCTTTAATAAATCTTCGATAATATCTCGCCAAATCTTAAGAAACTTCTAACTCCAATTGGAGTCGTAAGTGGATTCCACACCAACAAAATTTCAACCTTAAATGGATCCACAGAAAACCTTTCTTATGACACCACATGACCCAAAACCTTTACCTCTAACAAAAATTAAAATTATCAAACATAGCATACAACAGCCACTCCCTCAACATCTACAATACAATCCACAATTTACATTAATGATCTTATCTATTCTTAAAATAAATCAAATATCTAAAAAGACAGTAAAAATTTGTCCAGGAAAAGTCTAAAAACCCGATCCATTAAATTCATAAAGAGAGCTGAAGCATTAGTTACTCAACATGGCATAACTAAAAACTCATCGAGTTCATATTGAGTATAGAATGCTGTCTTAGGAATATCCAAATCCTCCATAATCAATTGATGATAGTCTAACCTCAAATCAATCTTAGAGAACATTATTGCCCCTTGCAACTGGTCAAAGAGATCATTGATATGGCATAAATGACACTTATTCTTAATAGTCACCTTATTCAACTGCCGATGATTGATACAGATTCTCAATGTGTCATCCCTCTCTTTTTTCTAGGCAACAACAAAATTTTATTAAAAAGAAAAGGACAAGAAGTCCTACTTACAAAGTACAAACAAAAACAAAAGGACAAAAAGACAACTACCGGCACAATTCCTACCACAAAATACACATTGAAGCCCTATTATACCCATAACAATAGACAACAGAAAACCCCTAAATTCCTTAGTAACCAAAGCCTAAAAAGAACCTAAAAAGCAAACTCTCTCCCACAAACTATCCAAGCAATCACATTTATCATAAAAAATCTGAGCATTCCTTTCCAACCAAATAACCCAGAGAATAGCTAACACCACACATCTCCAGTCTCCCTAACACCAAAGCTCTTTTAAAAGACCCAAAAAAACTCAATACTCTATTTCCAGTATAGAAGAAACAGAAACTGGAGCCACCCAACACAAATCCATAAGCCTAAACAACCTTTACCAAAGAGCAATAGCAATAGGACAATGAAAAAATAAATGATCCAAGCTCTCTCCATCTCTCCTACACATAATACACCATTGGGGTGCATCAATGTGTCATCCCTCTACTACACATATAATACTCGTGCACCCCATGGTGATGAATTAGTCAAATAAAAACCTAGTTATAAAGCTCCCAAATTTGCTTCTTCAACTATATCAACACTAATAGAGACATTCTATAGGGTGTAATAGAGATAAGTGATGTTCGAGAAATAAGATCAATAGTGAAATATCTCTTTTAGGAGGTAAACCATGAATCTTCTGAAACACATCCTTAAACTCACAGACTACAATCAAACTCGCATGCTACAGCTTTCTTACTCATAGTCAATTTGCCATCAGATTCTTCAATGTGAGTCAAGAACCCTGTAGTAAAAGTGTCCTTCGTACAAACACATTTTAGTACTAATAACAACTGACCAAAACCTAAACATCTTCCTAAAACCTAATCCTCTCCCTACTACCAACAACACAAGACACAAAATGAGTAAAAAGTGGTAAACCCTGGAAAATGCCTTTCTAGGGGCATCAGGCAGGGACACTCCTTCCCATATTAGGATCCCATCCATCTTCCTGTAACCAATACTTATTTTTTATTACCTTGTATCAAAGAGAGTTGGATTCAAGTGGAAACCTCCAGAACTATTTCCCTATTAGAGCCATATTCCTCTTAACAATGTTATCCATACAAAGACCACCCTTAGGCTTTGATCAATACATCAAATCCCAACTAACCAGGTGTAATTTATTCCCCTCTCCCCAACCCTCTTACAAGAAGTCTCTCATTAACTACTTCATTTTCTTCATCACCATTGTAGGTATCCTAAAAAAAAGGCTTAAAATAAACAAGAATGCTTGACAAAACTGCTTGCAAAAGAGTCAACCTCCCTCGCAACTATGATTTCTTCTGACCATCATACATTTTCTATCATTAAAAACTCAAGTATTCCTTTTTAATCAAATAACCTAAAAATAGCTAACACTACACTTCTCCATAGAACAATATCTCTCTTAGAACTCTTAAGAGCCCGAAACTCTATTTCTAACATTGCAGAAGAGAATATTGAAGCAATCCATCCAATCTATAAGTTGAAACAACTTCTGCCACAAAACTATAGCCAAAGGACAGTGCAAAAACAAATTATTCAAACACTAACCATCACCCCGGCCTACACATCACACACCACCGAGGTGGAAATGTCAAAAGAAGCTTAGCAATTTTTTTATTCATCAAAATAAATGTTGTTGGGAGTAGGCTTAAGTAATGTTGTTAAACCAAGGTCAATCTTTAGGTGCAATTCGGTTCTATTCTAGTCCAGGTTTAGCGAAACAGACTTAAGTTGATTTAGTCCTAATTTCACTCCAAACAGAATCAAGTTGCACCCCAACATGTAGGTCTATCTACATTGTAAATATTAACATAGATATAAAAGATGTCATTGATTTAATAAGGTTTTGGTAAAGGCATTTTGGAAATACATAAACGAAAACCAACGAGCCAAGTCTTACTTTTACACACCAACAACTTGTAATAATTATATCCTAAATGATTATGTCCATAATTAACTTCATATCATAATCAAACATGCAAAAGTGAATAATCACGTATCATTGACATATAATAGGTTACTTACCATTTGTGTACTTCTTTCCTACACCACCCATTCCTAAAAGAATGCATTGCCACTGAGAAGCTAACCTATAATAGGAAACATCATTAAAAATTCACTCTAGTAAAATTACAAATATTAACATCCAAAAAAAATTATTTTTAAATGGAAGGAAGTTCGATGAAAACCAAATATTTATTTACAGGGAGTTACCTACAATGTTTGTGATAAACCAAGAAACAAATAAATACACTGTTAAAAGGGTACATCCATGTATATATATATACAGTCCGGATCCAGTCAGCATATGCTTACATAAGTTATGTAAGCTCGAAGCCCATACATAATTGTAGGATGTATATTTTCAAAAACCAACCGTTGGATTAGATATTGTACTTATGAATGTCATGTATGTGAAAAATCACGGTGATCCAATGTCAAATTTTCAAAATATAGCTACAAAAAACTATGACTGTTTTCAACAGTCACAGTTTTTTCTTAGTGACATTTCTGAGAATCCGACCGTCGGATCACTGTGATTTTTGGGATACATGACATGCATAAGCACAATACCTAATCCAACGGTTAGTTTTTCAAAATATGCATCATACAATTATTTATGGGCTTCATGCTAACATAAGCTTAAATAAGCATATACTTGATCATTCCTGTGTGTGTGTGTGTGTCTATATATATATATATATATATATATATGGGTAATCATTTAAGCACAATTTGGTCGCATTTCTGACTTACTTATTTTGCGAGGAAGGCAAAAGAGGGAAAAAAAAAAAATAACCAGCAGCAAAAAATTATTACTCATAAGGATATTTCTTATTCCTCCTATAGCTACCATCACCATAATTGAAGCACGACAATATTAACACCACTACAAGAATCATATGCAACCAATGGCACCATCACAAAAGAAAATTTTCCTAGTTTGTAATTTTTTTATCAAACAATTTACCTAATATGATTATTCGCTTACTTTATAAATAAATAAATAAATAAGCAAGTATGCTGAGTTTTTTGCTTCTTCCAAAATCGATATCAAAAGGGTTGTGAGGTTCATGGGAAAGCTTTAGTTGGGTAGAAGTGGTTAGGGGGAGAGAAAAATTGTATTGTTTGGAAAGGAAATGTAAATTGGAAGTTCTAGGTAAAATCTTAGTTTGATATGTTAGCTAGAGGGAAGCGAGAGAAATTCCTTGTCTCTAAGGTTACATTGGCTGCCTTTGGTTCCAACTAAAGTAGCCCTTTTTACTTGGATGGCAATGTAGGACAAGTGTTTGACTCTAGATCATCGAATTAGAAAGAATGTCTTCTCAAATTGGTGTATCATATGCAAGGAAGCAGCCAATTCAGTAGTTCACCTATTTATACATTGTAAAGTGATGATAGTTGTGTGGGTGCGTTACTTTGTGACATCTTCGAGACGAATTGGGTGGTGTCTAAATTGGTGCTCCATGCGCTAGAAGGGTGGTGATGTAAGAGTGAGAACAGTGTTCCGCTAACGATGTATATGATAGTGACTCGTGCAATTTTTTGGAGCATTAGGATTAAAAAAACAAAAAACAAAAAGAGAAGGAAAAAATAATTTTGAGTAAAGCTCTCTACTGGGAACCTCAAGACGGCCAGGCATCTTTTTGTGTGGAAAAGGCAATATGGTTTTGGATACAAGTCCATTTCCATAACTTTTGTTATTCTTAGTATTTGTAGTTGACTTTTCTTTACCTTGCACGTACAGTGGTTTCCAACTGGGGGGGGGGGGGGGGGGGGGGGGGGGGGGGGGGGGGGGGGGGGG
>JAESVK010000135.1:498713-510585 GCA_017140935.1 Hamamelis virginiana
CCCCCCCCCCCCCCCCCCTCCTTCCCCTTTTCTCTTTTTGTTTTTATGAACATATGAAATTTATAACTCGATAGTTTTGAAAATAAAAGGCATGTATTCATAAACTATGAATTTAACTATTTTTTCAATGGAATACTAAATATTAATTGAAACAATCAAGACCTCCCATTTGATGCCAAAGGATAAAAGCTAAGAATGATCTAATATGTTCTTGCAAACAATTAATGTTTTGTCATTTCCATATTTCAATAGGTATGTACTCAATTAGCATAAGAGAAACTAAATTACTAATCCCAATGAAAGTAAACTCACACCCAAACAATGGCACTAATTCCTATGAAACTAAGCTTTCATTTAAATTTGGGAAAGAATAAAGGAAAAGAAAAAAAAATTATTAAATTACTAATTCATTTGAAACTAAAAGAAACTCACTTATTGTACGTTTAATTTTTCTTTATTATAAATTTGTGATTTTGGAATCATTATCCTATTTTTCTAATTTTCTCTATGTTTATAAGCCTCAAAATCTATCAGAACATCAAGCTTTAGACAAAGTAAAGTCATTGGACACGATTCATGCAGCACACAATAGGAAATATGCAATATTGACTTGAATGACACATTAGAAGTTCCAAACTAACATATCTATTAACTACTTGCTAAAGACCTTAGGAAAAAAAAAAAAAAAAGAAATTAAAAAGAAAAAAATACAGGAAAAAATGCAACAGCAACAAAATAAATAAACAAAATAAAACAAACTACTTGATAAGAAAAGTGGCAAATAAATAGTGCACACATAAGAACAACAAAAAACAATAACTAGACTTTAACACAAAATGTAAAACTATGAAATTCAAAATAAAAGCTTTCAAACAAGTTCATGAAATCTCATCACTAACGCCCAACAACAAAAAACCAAAAAAAAAGGCAACACTACCTATAATACTGAAATCAAACCCAAGCCCTATCTAGACACCTCAAAGTTAAACAAGACCAAATCATGTGCAAACTAAACATAAAAAACAAAACAAAACAAAACAAAAAAACAAAACAAAACAAAACAAAACAAAAATATAAAAAAATATAAAATAAAAAAATAAAAAACACAATTAATTTTTTATTTCTTTTTTTAGCTATAGTAGGAGAAGAAAATAAATAAATTTAACCCCTAACATATCTAAAACACCAATAAACATCAAATTAGCCAAGACCCATTTGCAAATCGAACCATAAACCTAATGTTCCATTTCTGTGTTAAGAGTCATACAAAAATAAAAGAAAACTCAACCTTTTGTGAACACTCCAGGACTATTCAATTATTTTATATAAAACTTGTCATCAACCGAACAAAATAATAACTCCAACATCCAAAAGAATACCTGTGGGCTCTTAACTTAATAAAAGTGAGGGAGCAAGCATGAGCATAGATTGGCTTGTGGACTTTTTCAAAACTTTAATTTTTTATTTATTTATTTTAAGTTTCATATATGTTTAATACTGACATATTGTTAAGAGGAATGTTGTCACTTCTATTTCGGTGTCCATTGAAAATTATAACAATGCTCTTCAACCAGCCATTTTAACCACCCTCCATTTTCCACCGTGTTGTGTCCTCTGACGATTGGAGTTGGGCTAGCATCTTAGACGTTGCGGAGGCAAAATGGTTAGCCTGGCTCCAATCATGGGAAGACATGTCAGGGTGGAAAATGGATGGTGGTTAAAAAGGGTAGTTGAATAGAATTTTTGTAAAAATAGTATTATAACATTTAACATGCATAAGCAAAAATATAAACATATATAAAGCTACTCCAGAAGAAATTAACAGTACCCATAAAATTTTTCACCATTCAAACTTCAAATTCCCATAGATAAAACAAAGTAGTCATATCAATGGCATGTCATCCTAGATTTCTCAACGTAGTAAATATAGAAAATTCAAACCCTAAGAGAGAGAAAGTGGGCTTAGTTGCACATTTAGTTATTTGCATTTGCTAGTTGATCACGGAGATGAGAGAACGCTCGGGCAAAAAAAATTATGGAACTAGAATCGAAGTGACTCAGTGGATGTATTGAACTCAATGTTCCAGAGTATTATTCATTGTTAGTGGTTGGAGATCGAAGATGGAAGTAACATGTAAAATTCATGTTTTCAAAGAGGAAATAGAGGTGGTACAATGGGGTTTAGTTGAGAAAGCTAGGGAAGGTTCTGGAGGCACAGTTATTGTCCAACGCGTGGCCAATAAAGTCCTAGTCCTGATGGTCAGACAAAGCAGCAGACAGACAGGGAAATAAGCTCAAATGTGCTATTAGTCTACCAGAGCAAGTAATAAGAGCAGGTAAAGCCAAGCAAAGAGGATTAGGTGGGGGAGAAAAAAATCTGAGAAATGGATGTGTTCTGAAATTCTAAAAATTGAATCAGGTATATATATTTCATTTAGTTTTCTGCAATCTAGTTTTTAAACAAACCAGTTTAGAGTTGGTTTGAAAAAATTGTATTTATGTCTCAATTTTGTATAAGGCTGAACTGATTTACAGAAAAAAGAACTTACCAAACAATGAAAAACCCATAGTTATCAAACCTGAACTGGGCATTGACCTGGTCAAGGGAGCAGATTATTAGGTCATTCGTCGGGCTGCTAGGTCATCAATCGGACTGATTAATAAAAATATATTATTTTAAATACATTTAGAAGTAGCATATGTTTGTCAAACACAGTGTTTGAGACCTACTATCCATGATCCACCTTAAAGGAGAAAATCATTTTCTCAATATTGAAGTCGGCAAGAATGAACACTAGGAATTAATTAAAGGTCATTTTTTTCATTTCAAATCCTTTGTAAATCACAAGGAACTAATTAAATTTTCAAGGGACATCCAAATGCATAATAACTGAAACAAATAATTATAAAATAATTATTGAAGTTTAAAAGAGAGAGGAAATTATCTAAAGACAAAAAAAAAGGTTAAAGTTTGAAAAAAAAAATATGAATGTTTCAAACTCATGTAGTTTCTCTGCTACTACAAGCAATTGTGTTAACAAATGTTACAATAAATACTTCTTCTTTTTTCCGATCATGATATTTGATTAAATTCTTTTTTTTTCTTGTCATGATATTTGATTCCTCTAACAATAAATACTACATGTGGTGGTTGTCGTACCATAACGAATTCTCTCTCTGGTGAGTCCAATAAGAGAACCAAATTTTCAAAGTGAAGCAAAACTGCATAATTTAAGCAAATCCCAATAAAAGCAGTTGATTGGAAGGGCATATTTCCATACAAGGAAAGTTCTTAGCCTGCAATTCCATTTCCTTAAAACTCCTAGCCAATAAGATATACATTACCATGTTTCACGGTCATGGGTAGAACTCAACCCCAAAAGCTAGCTCAAGAGGTGAGGGTGCCCTCACGCTTAAATACAACACATTACTTTCATACTTAGGCGATGTGGGACTTCGCTTCACACCCTCCCTCACGCACAGAGTGCTCACTCGGCAACACCTGCCGCATGCAAGCCAAGGACACGCACCCTACCCATCTCTCGGTATGCCAGCTCTTATACCATGAAAACTATATTTAAGAGAAAAGAACAATCTCTTATTCAAAGTATGAACAATATGATTACAAACCTAGAATTTATAAGAAGCTATTACAAAATTATGGAAAGTCAACTCTAAGAAATGTAGAAACCTAGGAAATATAGGAACTCTTAATACATGGAAACTAATTGTTGATGAAGGAAATTCGACGGGCGACCTAGGTCGTCGATTTCCTCAAAATAGGGGTCATATCCCTTCGATCGCGACCTGGCCAGGCAAGGTCGCGGTCCCAGGAACCCCGTCCTCTTTAAGACAGTTGCACTCGGGCCCTCTCCTTTGCTCGATGGAGTCGAAGGAGATGCCGAGGAGGGCTTCACAATGCTGGTGCATCTTCGACCCCATCCCATGACAAGGTAGGGCGAAGAGAGGCCTCCACTGATGTAATTCCCTTAGCCAGGCTAAGGATGCTCGCGCGAGGGAGCGAAAGGCCTTCTGGGGCTCACTTATCAGATAAAGGTGAACGGCTGATTGCCCTCACCCCCTTCTCCTCTGCGGAAACAGTTAGGGGTTAGTCACCCTTGTCCGTACAAGACCAAGTGTTTGGGGGTTAAATTGGTGGTTGGGATAGAGGGTCGTCAAGGTGAAGGGACGCCCTCACAAGGAGGCAGGGTCGCCCCTTTGCCTTGGCCAGGTTGACTTAGTGGTTCAAAGTACGACACGTGGGCAATGCAGCTATTTCTCTCACTACAACTATTGACTCGTCGCTTCGAGCAGTGTGCACACCTGCAACTGCCTCTAGCCAGAGCTGCAGTTCCTAGGTCGAACATTTTTATGTTAAGACCCAGGGTGGCAGCACCTGCCATACGAGACAGGTCAAATGGTATGCCCACTTTTGTGATTAGAAATGACAAAGAGCCAGGGCGTCCCTATTGGTTGCGCCCTGGCCCCTTTGTTGACCATCTGACCCGTTTGTACCGACCATTCCTCCCCTATAAAAGGAGGAAGTTATTTCCATTAAAGGGATCCAACAACCAAAAAAGAGAGAAAAGGCTTAATAGCTCATTGCCTACGCTATCTCTGCGATCTTGGTGTCAAGGTCGTGAGTGGTAGTCCCCCACTAGGTCGTACTTTAAAGTTGATCACTACGACCTGCTCTGTTCCCCTTTCCCCTCATCAAATCACACTACTATATTTCAAAAGCACCACACCTATCCTTCGACGCTACTATCTCACGGCAGTCCTCGCGATTGCAAGAACCTCCTCAGTTTCCTTTGTAAACACTAATAAATTATGGAAAGTCAACTCTACAAAATAATACAAAATATTATGTACAGCTTACAATATAGTACTAACAGGAGAAAAAAATTATGCTATTCTCCAATGTTTTTAAGTATTTTTCACTTTTTACTCATCGGAAAACCCGACCGCAGAAGTTCCATTTAATGTGGTCACACTATAACAGGAATTTACTTTCTTTTGCTACATAGAACTGAACAAGTTGGGTCAAAAACTTTGAAATCTGTCTTTAAATGGTAAAAATCCCAACATAAGGACCCCAACCAATTCAAATGCCACAAAATAACAACTATACTCAGCCAGCACCATCAGGTTTTATGCATGACCCATAAAGTTAGTGCTAATAAATTCTTAAATATATAAAACAAAACCGAAATTATGAAATTTCTATAGTATGTAGATACCTATTCATGTAATCTTTTTCAACTAGTTAAAGTTGAAATTAATTATGATGAAAGCAGATGAATTAAGGACGTACAAAATCAATCTTTTCATTTAGGAATCAAAACCGTCAACAAACCAAATCAATAAAGAACTTTTTAATGTAAGAAACAAAAGAAAAAAAGAAAGAAAAAACATTGTCCCTGAAATGTATACTGTGAAAACCCAAATTTTTAAACCATTATTTTATTGATTTTTGCAAAACCAAAAAAAAAACAAAAAAACAAAAAAATGATTTCAAACTATTTACAAAAATGCCATTTTGACATTTTAATATCCAAAACCCCCCTTTTTCTTTTCTATTCTACATTTTCGGCAAGGAGAGGGAGCCGAGAGAGAGACTTGAGGTCGCGAGAGAGAGAGAGAAGTAGAGGCACTTACCTTGAAGCTTGTCGCCGCCGTTTCACCTGATCAAGGTAAGCATGTTTATTTCTTTAGTTCTTTCTTCTTCTCCTCTTCTTATTTTCGTTTTCTTTAAAACCCATTTTTTTTTGGGTTTTGAGTGGGAAACTGGATTTGTGAGGAATGGTTGGTTGTGAGTGGTGGATATTGGTAGATCAGACTATATTGAGTAAGGTTTGAAGGTTTTGGTTGAGAAAATATGGGTATTTTGTGTATATTTGATGTTTTGGGTTTATGTAGGTTTTATGCCTAACACTTTGTGGTTTCTCAAATCGTACCGTTGGATCTTCGTTATTTTTGGGAATTTTGGTGGATTTGGACTTGTTTAGCATAGATATAAGTTTTCACCGTTGAGATTTGAGATAAAATGTCAAAATGAGGAGTTTTGTGAGAAAAGTGCAGTTGCTGCTCGTGAGTGCGCGAATCTGGGTACTCTCTATCGATAGAGAGGGAGTCTCTATCGATAGAAGAATGCTTCTGTATAAAATTTTTGCCATGTCTTCTGTCTATCGATAGAGAGGATTGATGTCTATCGATAGACCCTCCTTCTCTATCGATAGACACTCTATCAATAGAGCCTCTTTTCTTCTTTTTCACTTTTTTTCTCCTTTTATTTGTTTGGGTATCTTTATGCCATTAATAAATGAGTATAATTAGAGTTTTTGGGGTTGAAAGATAGAGCTTGAGAGATAATAAAGCTTAGAATAAAGTCTAAATTGGATTTTATGGAAATGATAGTGATATACAAGTATCTTTATATTTCATTTTCAGATATGGGAAACCCGTGGGATGAACACTACGCATCGTAGCTTGCATTAACGTATAAAGTTGGTTGGAGACTTAATCATTGAGGTAGGAATACATATGTTCTTACTGATACTGATGATAGATTTATTTTTGAGACTTTACTTGTATTGATGAACATGAAAACCTTTTATAAACCTTGATGCATAATTCCTTCTTTTATATGAAATGTTATGTGGTTAGAATATGCAAGTATACCATGATATTTTGTTATGCTGATATGATGCCATGATTTATCTGTTTTATGATATGTTGGAATATATGTTTATATGTGGATATGATTGAGACAGAGTCAGAGAAAATTCCTCTGTCAGATTGCTATTGCGATGATATGGATAGAGTCAGAGAAAACTCCTCTATCAGTTATGGTTATGATGTTATAGATAGAGTCAGAGAAAACTCCTCTTTCATATGGAACATATAATAGATGAATCATGGGCATGAATGATATTTGTATTTGTGAAACTTTGATATATTATCGGTGGATATTTGTATGATTCTTGAACCAAATATGCATGTGTTTGTGAAACTTGAACTGAATGACTTATGCATCGATATTATCATTGTTAGTTAAGAATAGTATTTCTACTGAGCATTCAAACGCTCACGCTGCCTTTTATGTAGCAGATTCTCAAGACAGTATAGCTGGTTCGTCAAGACAGAATTTTTTTCCTTTGGTGCTAGGATTGGCAGGATTCTGGGCTTTAGTATAGAGAAGTAGGTAGTTATTTTCTGTAGATAGTAGTATTTCGTATATTTAGCAATGCATAATATTTTACCTACGTGCCAGGAAAGTTGGCACCTTATTTTATGTATGAATATATTTACTATTTGCATTTAACGATTTGGGAAACATTGTATGACGAACATATTTACATTTCATGCTTGTTATATATATATATATATATATATATATATATATATATATATATATATATTCTTTGCTACATTCTGTGAGGAAATATGAATGAGCTATCAGGTTGTAACTCCTAATTGACACGTGTTGACCTACCCGGGAGGGTCCTCAATAGCGTCAATTTGGGGCGTTACATATACTAAAGCCCTCGTTCAACCAAAATCGATTAATGGGATAGAAAGTCGACCTCTCAGTAATCAATACTCCTAATAAAGATCATAATTCTAGGTAATAGTACCCTTACTTTCAAAGCATTTCTATATGCCACTGTGCTCCATCATGTTCTAGACAATGCAAAATGCATAGGTTGGACTAAAAGTGGGTCGCTACACAAAGCATGATGCCAAATCCTCACCATGTCCACTCACCCCAGCTTGAATTAATAGCCAATCTCTTGTTAACTGGATTGTCACAGTAATGACTAGGTCCCCAAAGCCAATTAATATGTCCCTGGTTCTACTTGGATAGAAACCAAATGAAATGGTATTAGAGAGCCTGACCACTAAGGCTCCTTTTGGTTCATGGAGGACGTTCCCAGGAAAGAGGAATCTCATTCCTTTCCAATGTTTGGTAGAGTTGATTTCCGGTAAAATTTCATTCCTTCCGGCATTACATTCCCACAATGGGAGGTAATCTAAATGCAAGGGCTGAAGGTGGGTTTCATTTTTGATGCCGGGGAAAGTTGTTTATAATTTTTAAGAAATGACCAGCGTGACCCTGTAAAAATGAAGGCCCCCAAAATTTCCAAATGAGTCCTCCTTTCTCACTCACTTTCTCTCTCTAACCCCACCCACCTCCATGACTTAGCACCTACTCCATACCCCACGTGAACAAATCTCTGCTGAGCAGTGAGAAATGCCAAAAAAAAAAAAAAGTATAGAATCTCTGCTGCATAACCAAATGTGAAGAAGAAGCAAAAGAAGCCCAAAACTCACGCATAGCAGAGGCATCAAATTTGGTTTTCTTTTTTTCTTTTTTTCTTTTTTTTGCCGATTTTGGGCGATCTGCTGCAGAACCGTATGTGAAGAAGAAGAAAAAGATGCACCAACGCCGACGCAGCACCAGCACCAGATCGAATGGCGGTATGAATCTGAAGCATCAATTTGGGTTTTTTTGAATTTGTGGCGGTATGAATCTGAAACATCAATTTGGGTTTGGGTTTGAATCTGGATTTCAATTTGGGTTTAAGCATCAATTTGTGTGTGTGTGTGCGCGTGTGTTTTGGCCAATCAATATTTTGAAGAAGATGAAGACAAAGAAGGGTTGGAAGCTATATCCGAGAAATGCCAAATTTTGATGCCAAATTTTGATGAAGACGATGAAGAAGGGTTGGGGTTTTTTATGAAGAAGACAAAGAAGATAAAAATTTGTCTCTCTATGCATGATAATTTGATGTAAAAATTTGTTTATTCTCTATTTAGTGACTATTTGGTTTCCAAGAAAATTGGTAATCATGATCAAGGTTTTAAGTATCGGGTAACGGATCCGTAACGGTAACGGTAAAGGTAAAGATGTAACGGGAATCAGGTGTATTGGGTGATATGTAACGGGTATCGAGCGTCAGGGCCGTGAATTTTTTTTATTTTTGCACACCAACCCCCAAAAGCAGTAATACACATCTTTATCCTATACTAATATATATTAATGTTTTCTAAGTTCTAGTGAATTCATTTCAAGTTTTCATAAATCATTAGTTCGTTACTCAATTAAAATTAATTGAGTAATGAACTAGAACTCTTTGAATATAAATAAACGTGTTAAAAATTCATGTACACCCGAAATTTATAATTATTTTGAAAAATATTTTTGTAATATATTTTAACAATATATTATGTAAGTTATAAGTTACTAGCTTACAAGTTAAAAAGTTTTAAAATAAAACCAAAAATCTGTTTGTATTGTATTATAATTTTTCAAATGTTATTAAATTTTTTATTTACTCTTTTAAGAATTAAATCATGAGACTTTATCATTTATATTTGAAAGAAAAGAAAATAGTGTACTAATTGTTAGGAATCTCTACTTGCATTAGAGATCTATGGTTTCCTGTCATTCACATGGGTGTAACGAGAATCGGGGAGTAACGGCCTTTATGCGCCATGAATTGCTTTACACACATAGTAACGGGGTGTAAAGTGTACAAGAGCCTCTAAAATCCCATATGTATCGAGCGATACGTATAGGATCGAGCGATACTTAAAACTATGATCATGATGTGCATTTATTTCTCTTGTTTAGAGAAAGGGTAAATTGGTCATCATGTTGAATTTCTACTGATATTACCTTGCCAGACAAACAACGTAATGGGAAAGTAATCGGTACTCATATTCCAAATTCCCATGCTGCCAAACGTTGGAATGGGATATGGCAAACACATTCCCATTACCAAGTAATGGGCCAATCCTAGGAATAGGATTCCCTACCCAGTTACCCATGAACCAAACACAGCCTAAGGGGTTTGACTAAGTCAGCCATTTGTAAGGGCACAACTTGCAAGTAACTACGAATAATCAAAACATCAACAAACAAACAAACAAAATTGGAAAAACTGCTAACAATTCATCTCCATGAATGCAACTCAGAAAACAGGAACATGGAATCAATCAAAATCCTGAAAAAATATTAGTCATGCAAGTCAACACCAGATGAGTTAGTATCATTAAATTTCACTTAAAAAAATAAAGAGAATTCACATATCTGCTAACGTTTTTGCCGCTTCCACTGCATTATATCTTATATCACATCAATCACACAATAGCATAGGCAAATAAGGGCAAGCAGCAACATCAATCTTCAGCAGAAGTATAGCCACAAGAATAAGAAAAACAATTAAATATGCAAGAAGCTTAAATCTCATTATGAGGAACTCGAGTGGAAAAAAAAAATTAAAATTTCTATTCTTTCTTTTTCCTTTTTTTTTTAAAGATTAACTAAGATTTAAAATTGAGAAGACCATAATGCCATTTCAAATCCTAAGGCCAATTTTCCCAAAAAGAAAGCAAAACACTCATGCCTCATTATTTGGATTCATTTTTATTTTTATTTTTGTTTCTTTTTACTTCTATAAGAAGATAAAACGCAAGCAAAATTGTTGGAAACGAAAGAGCATCCATAGATTCGCCAACACGCAGAGTTTTTAAATACCAAAGGAAAAATGAATCTGAAGAAAACTAGGGTTCTAATCCTAGGGTTGTGAAGTTTTTCATTTATGTTTAAATCAGGGTTTTGAGTATAAACTAGGGTTCTGTCACAGTTCTACCTTAACAAAATGCTGCATTTGCCTATTTGTCACGAAATATTGAAACTCCACCAACCAAATCAACTCAAAGCAGCCAATCGAAACCCCATATGCAAAGAAGTATGAAATAAAGAAAAACAAAATTACGTACCAGGAGAATTGGACAACGCCGGCGAGCTGCAAAGATAGCAAAAGAAATCGGTGAAACTCCATTAAGCGAGGAAGAGACGAACACGAGAGAGAGAGAGAGCGCGCGAGCGAGAGACACAGAAAAGGCAGTGGGAGGAATTTTTGCGAGGGATATGTGCAGTGGGAGATGGGGAAAAGCAATTTAATGACCGCCAAATCCCAACGACCGCGTTTTGGGTGTTCATTTACATCTTTTAATGTTTTTTTTTTTTTTTTTTTTTGTCAGATACATCTTTGGGCAATTTCCATGAATAATCCCAAGTTTTCAAAATATTACGCCTACGAACCCGATCCAAAAATAATTACGGATATACACCTATTACTGTTTTTTTGGACGAAATTACCCCTAAAATTGAAGTTTGACCAATTTTGTAAAGAATCACCAATTTTATACGTAATCCCCAAAAATAAACATAATACCCAATCACCAATTTATCTAACAATCACCAATTTTGTTAAGAATCCTCAATCAACTTTATGTCACTTCAACAATTAATGCTGGTCATTCAATGTCCCCCGATTTTTTTATTAATAAAATTATTACACATAATCACCAATTTAACATGTAATCCCCAATTTTTTAAACAATCCCCAATTTTTTACAGAGTCCCCAATCACTAATTTTTCACAGAATACCCAATTTATCATAGGATCCCCAATACCCATATTTGCACAGAATCACCATATTTACACATAATGCCCAGTATTAAACAGAATCCCCAATCACCAAATTTATACACAATCCCCAACTTTTCTAATAATCCCCAATTCCAATATGTCACATCATGCATGTCATTCAATGTCCCCCGTACAAAAATTATTACACATAATCACCAATTTAACACGTAATCCCCAATTTTATTTGAAATTCTCAATTTATTACAGAGTCCACAATCACCTATTTTTCACGGAATACCCAATTTATCATATAATCCCCAATACCCATATTTGCACAGAATCACCATATTTACACATAATCCCCAATAGTAAACACAATCTCCAATCCCCAAATTTATACACAATCCCCAACTTTTCTAATAATCCCC
>JAESVK010000135.1:610585-635312 GCA_017140935.1 Hamamelis virginiana
TCAAATAAATATAATATGAAATTGATATGCCCTTTAGGATTGGTTTTTGGGCATACCTCTAACATCAACATTAACCTATATTGAAGGAATCAAATAATAACTCAAAACCAAAAATTCTATGAAAGAGACTAGTTCTGTTTTTCAACAAAAACTGGAATTTAGCTACTGTTTTGGGACTAAACTTTCTCATATTAAAACTAACTTTTAAAATGTGACAAAACTCTATTTCACAAGGATTTTCAATCATCTTTCAAATGGCATAGGTCTCGTTTAGTGATTCCAACATTTGGTATCACTTTAAAGCATTTTGTGATGCTAACTCCAAACCTTGGCAGATTCTGGAATTTGCTCACAAATGACTTTATTTGGCCTAACCTAAAATGAACTAAGTCATGGAAACACTTCAATTCACTAGGTTTTTCAGTCCTCTATCCAATGGCGGGGGTGTCAATACTTTATTCCAACCTTTGGTATCATTTTAAGGTCTTTTATGATAGAGAGTCAGAATTTCCAGATTTGACTCTTAATCATAAAAATCTTAGTGTGGCTAACCTAGGTTATAATAAGTCATGGGAACTCTTCTTAAACTTAGTTAAGACCTTATATTAATGAAGTTAATAGGTGGCATGCTTTGAAAACTTTAGAAAATATTTTTCATAGATTTTACAAAAGTTACATGGTTGCTGCCCAAAAAAAACAGCAACCCAGTTTTAACTTTAAAACGATTTTAAAATTTATCCAATCAATACATAATCATGTCAAAACACTTTTAACATGTTTATATACTGTTCAGCAACATCCCTAAATGTTTTTAAAGCAAACAAACATTAATTCATCACATGAATTGCACAATCTCTCAAGAACACTAAATAAGAGTTTTTATAGATCAAAATTTCATAAACCTATTTGTTCTTCATTTTAAATTTCCAAAAGCAATAAAATTAATTTTTAAAACTTTATAAACTGTTTATGAAACAAATGAAGAACACAAGGTATGAAAATAAAATAAAAACAAGGCACAATAGGGTTCCAAACCCATGTGGCCGTGAGGTATAGTGGGAGAGAGAGAGTGTGCCAGGGTTTAGGGTTAGGGTTTTTCAACCTTACCTAATCCTATCTTTCTAGGGTTTCCATAAGCACTAAACATGTTGCTTTAATTCCTAAATCAAAATCATTCAAAATAAGAAAGAATCAAATCAAACAAAAAACTTTCCTATATCAAACAATTTCAAAATAGGAAACCAGGGTTTTTCAAGATTTGCCAATTAGGGTTTCCTAATTCAAATCAAGAAAATTTCCTATTATGGTTTAGGGTTTCCTAAACATAAAACAAGCCACCATTGAATATCAAATTAGGGTTTTGTAAGAACCCTAAATGACCATTGTTAACAACTTAACAAGCTTCATCAATATTCAAATTTAAACAAATTTAAATTAAAGTAATTTCATGTATCAAGAATCAATTAAAACATTTTTTAAAAGGAATCTAGAATTATGCAAATATAATCTAGGGTTACTAAACCCTAGTAGCCGTGACCTAGAGGGTGGGAAACCCTCATGGTCGTGAACCCCATTAGGGTTTACTAAAACCCTAATCACCATTGATGCTATTTTCTCTAAAAACAAGCTTTAGTTCTTATTTCTAAAATCAAGAACTTCATCCATTCATACCTAGAGTTTCTAAAACTCAAAGATTCAACCATGAATATTTATAATAGGGTTTTTAAAACCCAAATCATGAATCAAATTATGAAAGAACCATATAGGGTTCATGAAACCCTGAGTTGCCGAATTGGGGAGAGAGATGAGAGAGATAGGCCGTACATCCATGGAGGGATTTGATCATCACCCAAGCTTCTATCTATGATGAGGAATAAACCCCAATCATCAAAACAACAAGAGGACAATCCCCACTAGATCTGAAAATGAGAGAGAGAGAATGAGAAGAAAAACCAAAGAACTATCCCATGATTTTAACAAAAACTCAAAAACAAAAACCAAAGGGGTAAAACCCCATATGGCCGAACCTCCTAGGGATAAATCCCACTATCCCGAAACCTCCTAGGGTTTAGAAATAAATCCTAAATGCCATTTAAACCAAAACAAAGAGCAAAACAAAAAAGGTTCATAAAGAACCTCTCATGGTCGAATTCACCATAGGTGTATAAAACCTTGATTTTTTATTTTAATTAATTATAACCATTCATGCCATCATCAAAATCATGATCATGCTTAATATGGCTCTGATACCGCCGAAAGGAAATCGATGGTTAAGGGATTCGCAACGGAAGTCATGCAATAAATTTTTTACAAAGAACTGAATCCACCATCAAAGTCCAGACAAGATTCGATTCAGCATCGGATCATGATTTTGCAAAGTAAGAACTTAAATAAACTATTTAAATACATACTTACATGAACTCCTTTTGTTTTTGCGATTGACGAACCCGAGCTCCAAAAGTATGAAGCCTCCAAAAGTATCCACACGAGTATAAGACCTTAAGAATCCTTGCAACTATCAACATTTGATGAGAGGCAAGCTTAGAGAGGCAAGTGGAATTTTCGGCTATGGAGAGAGGGAGAAGACAAGGGGGATGACCCTATGATGGCTAGGGTTGCTTAGTGCTAGCTTGACCCATCACTTCATATTTATAGAGAAAATTCCTTTTATTTGTTATTTGGTCATTCCTTTATTAACTTTTAATAATAAAGACCAAATTAACAATAAATAGAATATACTCATCATTTTAATTCTAAAGACTCACTTATGCCCTATTGCGTGTGACCCTTTGGGTTCACCTCAACCTAGCAGTGGACAGGGACATCTCTATGTCTCCTAAAATAGAAACTTTCTATTTTAAGGTTCAATTGGAACGATTCCAATTATGCCCTCATTGATAACACTTTATCAATAGGCTTTCACTGGTCATGAGTGACGTCTAGCAATGTGTCATGACGTACCCTATGAGTGAATAGTAGAACTATGTGAACACTTCTTGTTACTTAATCATTCATCCCCTAATGTCACAGTCAAGATAATCAGGGTATGGATATAAGTCAAAACCCTTATCTTAACATTTTGTCATTTGTTCTCCAATATATAATCTCAATAAGATGAACTCGATGAAACACTTTCACAGTTCACCTATCACTCTGGCCAGATATTCATATCGAGAGTTATCTTTGAGAACTAACTCTGACATTCTCTCTCATATTCATGAGAGTGATGATTCCTTATTGATCGCTCATCTATCTCCATGCATGACTTATTAGAGCCAATGAGTATCGATTACATCCTTAGGGTTAAGCTAATACAAGATATTATCAAACTCTAATAACTAAAGCATAAGATAGCTATGGTATCTCTGGACTAAGGACTACCAAACAAATGGACGTAACATAAGAATATTCCTTTGACTTAATCTCCATAGGAATATTCTAGCAGATCAAGTTCAGTATACGTGTTCTCTAACATTCACCCACAGATTAACCTAAGTGTCAATACACTGATAGGAAAGACCACCTATCCTCCCAATTGAGTTGGTTTAAATCTGTGCTACTCTTGATAGTTTATAAAATGTCATCTTTAATAAACCTATGAGTAGGAACTATTTTTAGAATAAATGTGTATGAGAAATATAAGTCTCTCTATCTCAATTACCTGTGATATATATTTCTCTTATCATTTATTCATGAACATTATCATATATATAATTTAATATATATACGACAAGTAATACCTTCTAATTAGTATAATATGAAATAGACATGCCCTTTAGAATTGGTTTTAGGGCACACCTCTAACATTGAAAAGGCCCAAACGGCTCTATTTTGACTCTCAACGGCCATATTTGTTCTTAGGCTTATAAATACTCATTGTATGAGTCTTGAATCAAATAATGAACACACACAAACTTATACCAACATAGTTTATATCAATCTTGTGTGATTTTAGTCAAAGATTCATCATTCTCTTGAGTCAAATAGTTTCTAATCTTTGAAAGATACTACTGAGAGCATCATTTGTACTTCATCTACTCTTAAAAAGTTATTTATTGTACATAAAACTCATTGTAATTCTTGTGAGCTAAGGGTTGGGTGATAACCCTTGTGAAGTTTGGAGTTTGTTGGTCAAATTCAAGCTTGAGAAGATGAGCAGAAGTCTCTTGGTTTGGTCCCCACTGAAAGTGAGATTGGTTGAGTGCTCTTGGTGAGTATTGGTTTAATCTTCACCGAAAGTAAGATTGAATGCTTTGGTAGCATTGGTGAGAATCTTCCACCGTTAAAGAAGATTGTTGGTGAGAGTTTTCCACTGTGAAAGAAGGCTGTGTAAAGGTTTCTCCACTTTGAAGGAATAATCCATAGTGGATTGAGGAATCATTGAGCTTGGTACTTAAGGCGTGGATGTAGGTGTAGTCCGAACCACGTTAAGTCGCTGTGTTTGATTTCTCTCTCTCTCTCATTTTCAATTAAGTTTATTTATATATGCTTTGATCTGCTGAAATTAATTGGAACATATTTTTTAATTGGTAATATTTATCTAAAGTTTGCCAAAACTCTATTCACCCCCCTCTAGGATTATATGACTTGGGACAACAATTGGTATCAGAGCAGGTGCTCTATATTTGATTATCTTTTGAGCTAAAGATTTCTACAAACTTGATTATTTATATTTAAAAGAATGTATTTTGAAAATGATTTTTGTCTTGGTGAACATGTTCATGATTTTGATGTATTTACTTCTCCTCAATGTGTAAATGATTTTGATGATGATTTTGACGATGAATTATCTTATGATCAACTTCAACCTTTATGTGAAGAACTTTACAAGAAAAATAATGCTTTGAACAAATCTCACAAACTTTTGAAGAATGACTTGTCATCCATTTCAAAAGAGAAAATGACTCCTCATATGCTAAATTTGACTTTAGTTAAAAAGATTGTGGATTTGAGAAACACTCCTTCTACATCAATTTGATCAAGTGTTTTTGAACACTTAAAAACTGAAAATACTATTTTGAGAAGTAAAATTGAGAGTCTTGAACAAAATTTGAAAATTTGTTGGTACTAGTGGTTGGTTTTGGTGACGTTGGTACCTGTGGCTTGTTAGCCAAGAACCAGTAACTTGTAATACGTTCGCGAGCCTGATTTCGATGGACATGCGATGGACATGGATGATATGTGAAGCATGTGTTGTCGATTTGTTATGGTACGGTACTTGATATGGATTTTTGACACATGGAACTGCTTGGTATATGTTTTTCACTGAAAGACCACACAAGTTTATAATTTATTTATCTACTATTTTATAAATGTTATAGAAACTCTGTTTATTTAAAATATTGCATGTATCACTGTATTATTGTTATTAGTAGATGTTACATTATTCCTACTGAGCAATTCGAGGCTCACCCATGCTTTTTATGCAGTAGACTTTCATGTTGGCTTGGGACTGCATACTTGGCTTGGAATAAGCCTTTGTTTGAGGATTGTTGGATAGCGACTTATATGATTATGAGATATGTATTATTTATATTTCCTTGATTATTGGGATTTGTCACTGTTGTGGCCTAGCCTATTTGCCAGGGATGTTGGCATTGTTATATTTTCTTTAAATTATTATTAATATATAAGACGTTTGGGGCATTTGTATGAGCATGGCATTTCATATTGTTGATTATACATATATTTCTTGTATCTCGTGAGAAAATATGAATGAGCAGGACATGTTGTACCTTCATCTTGACACGTGTTGACCTATCCGGAAGGGTCGGTACAGATGTTAGGTTGAAGAGCGCTACAGATATACTCCAAGTTTAGTTGGGGGCTATGGAATTAGGATGGATGGTAGATTCAGTCCAGTTGTTGGTGGTGGAAGTGGGTTTCCTCCATTTGAATGGGTTTGAAGTTTGAACAAAGGATGGGCCCAAGTTATGGGGGAAGTGCAAACTTTAATATTAATCTCAAAATATTGGGCTTAAAATGTTCAAAATTTTATAATAGTAATATGTATTATGACCTTTGTGACCGTAATCCAGCCTAAGAGCTAGATGTTCCAGATCCATATTATGGTTTTCGTGGTCGAGGTGAAGAGTCCGAGCCAAATCATGTCCTTGAAGGTGAGTTTAGCGATGGTGAAAACTCTGAAAAACTCAGTGAAAACATTTTAAAAAAAAAAGAGCATAGTGAAAACTCGAAAAATACTATGGAAACCCAAAAAAGCTCTGTAAAATCCGAAAAACTCAATGAAAACACAAAAAGACACAGTAAAAACCAAAAAAAAAAAAAATTTGTTTTCACTGTGTTGGGGTGTTTTCACCGTGTTGGAGTGTTTTAATTGTGTTTGGGATATTTTCGTCTTTTCACTATTTTCACTATATTAGGTGGACCTCTTGGTAAACTTGAGAGACTTCTCAATATTTGAAAAGTTGTACTTATATGATGGTAGCCCCAAGGTATATGGTACTAAAGTCATAAAGTGATTTTAACCCAAAATTTAATCATACTAATTGACTCTGTGTAGGTCCTATTGTAAACCTTACACATTATTATTTTAGGGTATATATATATTTCAACCGTGAATCAAAAGAGAGAATTTTCGTTCAACAAAAAAAATCAGATAGAATTGATTTCATTCATCATTATTTGTTTTTTTCTTAGCCATATCCAACCATGAATCTGGGATGTCTCACGTTGTTCACTGTCTTCACTAGACTCACGCTCTCGGTTGGTTCAAATTTTTTTCCTGGCAACGTTTATTATATATAGGGTCATATATCGTATCATGATGAGTTTGAGAAGAAATTTCATGGAGAAGGCGATATTTTTGTCAGCTTACGCATGTGATGTACACATCAGTACTATTATTACCACTGTGAGGGCAAAAAAGTCTTTATAATCTCCTTCTACTCTTGGTTCCATGCGGAAGAAATTTTCTATTATCAGTGAAGTTAGGACGTAGAGACAAAGGCCCTTTTCTCCAACTTTTGCAAGTGACATTTCTTCATTCCCGGTCTCTTCTTTTCTTTTTCCCTTTTTTTTTTTTTCAATTTTTTGATAGACAAAGGAGCTTCACTTTCACCTATCAAGCTGTTAAATTGTTAATGAAAAAAGGCTATCCTAGCTTCCTCAAGCTCTCGTCTTAACGTCTTTTTCTAACATCTTAATTTCAACATTTCTGGCCCTTTTTTAAAAAAAAAAATTAATTTTCTTTTCCAAGTAATGACGTGTTCGCTAGGCCAACTCTCATGAGTTTTATGAATTGTTTATTTGTAAATAACCAATATATATGTACCAAAAATTGGATGATTTTAACCATCCAATTTTAATTAAATCTTTGAAGAATTTTCAACAGCGCGCTGGTGAAAAATTAATTGAAAATTATTCAAATTAAAGACATGTAGAAAAGAAAAGGTGTGCAAGGGGAAAGGGTTAAAAACTTTTCTGAGTTTGTGACAAGTTCTGGGGTAAATCTAATTCATAGCTATCCAGTGGACGAAAAAGGAACACTGCATTAAAAGGTGGGGAAAGGAGTGCACGTGGTCCCAGAAAAAGCAGACAAATGGAAACCCTTTTGGTGCACCTTCGTCCTCCCTTCGCTTTTGCTTTGGTTTGAATTGTGAAAGAAAATCACCAACCACACACAGTTATGTATCTTGCATATATATGTAGCTGTCTATATTTATATACATGTCATTGAAAGGCCTTCAACTGGAGTAGTGAATGGCCACTAAATTAATGTAAAGGCACTGTGCCTTCTGCTGCTGACGCTGCCCCTATTCTGATTCTGATAAAGTGTATGTCTGAATTGAGAGAGAGAGAGAATGGAGGAAAGAAGAGAGAGAGGGAGAGAGAGAGGATATGTGTCTTGTGTGTTTGTGTTGAGAGTGACGAGTGCCTGTCCATAACCATTTCAACTATGGCACTGAAAAACATGGCGTTTTTATAACCATTTAAAAAGGAACACAAATGCGATGAAAACGACTCTCTTTCTCTCTCTCTGTCTCTCATGTGATAGTTTGAAATTTAGGTCAGTAACTTTGAATGTTTCTTCCTATATATTCTTCAGAAAAAACAACCCCAGTGATAAAATCAAATAAGTAAACAAGATAGAATTCTGATCGAGCCTATGTAAATAATTAATAATAATATGAGCATTACTCCCAAGATAAATAAAAGCAAATTATTTTCTTTAAACACTGGCAGGTTGCTTTTGAGAGAAATCAGGTGTTTATCCATGTGTCATTCAGACCTAATATACTTCAAAAAAACGTACAGGGTCATTGCAGGCTGACACTACAATCATTATGGTTCATATGTCCATCTAAGGACATTAAAATCCCTTCTTTTCTGAAATTTCTTTTTCGGTTGAGACAAATAAAAAGCAATATGAATTGTACTCGGTCTAAAAGTTTCAACACATTATTGAAAAAAAATAATTGAAAACCAAATTGATCATGAATGTGGTGTAATTAATTAAGCAAATGAAAATTTTAATTAGTAAAAATTAAATTTCAAGGATAACCGGCCACATGCAAGATGGGCACTTTGTTAGAAAGCCAATCTAATCAAGGGTTAATTAATGTTAAGAGTTGATACTTAATTTGCTGATATTATCACCTCAATTTTGCAATATACAATTTAATCATGGGGAACTTTATGATGAATGTAAAGCTAAGCCATGATACATGGTAGTCGTTCTTTCCTCAAAACAATCAATAAATAAATAAATAAATCAACATTAAGTTATAAGATTGTCAACACTCATTTAATCAACATATCACAACAGATTGTCAAAACATCCACTTGATATAGGAAGAGAAAGTAAATGAAAAAAAAAAAAGAAAAGAAAAGAAAAAAGAAATAAATAATTAAAAGACACTTTATATAAGAGAGATTTGTTGTAAGATAACTGCATGGTCAGTTTGTCATTGCTCTCCTCCCCCTTCAGTAATGGCTGATGACATGTAACTCATAGCAAAGGAGGTCTCATCGGAAGGCACCATTGCCGTTGGTGCTAGGAATTGTTGCTTGCAAGCATGACAAGTGATTTGCATAATGGTGGAGCTAATCTTCTTTGTAGCTTGCTCCTTCAAAATTCGAGCCTTTTCGAGTTCAGCCAACGCTTGTTGCCTGATCCTCTTGGCATTTGCAAATTCCATCTCGGCTATCTCAGTTTGCCGCTTTGCTTGTTGTCTAGAGTCTTCAGCAAAAGCTTTTTCGGCCATGGCCAACTTCAGCTGCTCACTTGCAACTTTTCTCAACCTTGTTGCCCCCATTGTGGGTTCTACCGCATTATTTGATTCATTCACTTGGCCGTAGCCATCAAAAGACCCAATTGAGAGTTTCAAATGGGTGGCATGATTTTCATCGCGATGTTGTGATTGCACTGTGTTGGATGATGGTAGGAGCTGAAGTTCCAGGTTATGTTCCTCATGAGCTGTATTAGAAGGATTATTTTGTTGATCAGAGCATAAGAAGACAGATTCAGCTGGTTTTGGCATTGTCAATATTCCTTGCAATGGGGCGGTACTGAAGTTTGCATCGCTGGACGGGCTAGTACTTGAAGCTGTTCTTGACGAGCAGGCCGCCAGCTGCAATGCCTGCAATTCAGGCCTGACGCGCCGGATGGTGCAAGCGTCTTGGTGTTCAATGAAACTCTCTACTCTGAAAGGACAAAATATAGAATAATTCAAAGTGATTAGGTTATATTAGATTGTGTGGCTTGATCTTGGTGTCTTTAATAACAAACATATATACTCCGTGTATATATATATATATATCTATATATGGGGTGGTATTACCACCAAGTCAAAGGAGGCAATTAAAACTTCTTCATGTAGGGTTACCATGAAACAAACAATAAAAAATTTATTTAAGGGTCTGTATCAACTAATTATGTCAATATGTTTACAATATTATATAACATAAATAAGCAAACCACTGGTTTTGGGTTTAAATTACTATTATGAGTTTTGGGTATTTGGGTTTTGTTAAGCCAATGGAAACTTTTATTGGGAATAGAGATACGCTGCCGTTAAACTTCCATTGGCTGTCCTAATCTCATACAAACCCAAAGATGAGATCGTTTTAGAATAATTAAATTCTTGTATGTATATATAATATAAAAAGAATTCAATTTATATGTGAGAATCGTGAGAAACTCGACAAGAACAAGGAACAAAAAAAATGGAAAAAGTCTTATTTAAAAGATAAATTTTTGTTATTTTAGGGTTTCAATTAAAGAGGAGAAGCCATAACAAATTAGAAAACAATAAAAACCCCTTTGATTTATATTTTTAATTTTTGAACAAATGACAGTCAGCAATCAAGAGAGAGAAAAAGAAAATTAAATAGAGTTTCATTGGGTTTTGAAAGAAATTAAGAAAGGAATTAACCTGGAAAACACACGGCCACAGTCACAAGAATGGCCTCTGGTACCGCAAGTCTTGAGATGAGCTTTATAATCAGATTGAACAGCATAACCTTTTGAGCACTTATCACACACCCACTGCTTGTGATTGCTATGTTTTCGTCTGAAATGCTTCTTGATACCGACGAGATCGCCGAGGGCATGGCACGGGTCATGGTGCAAGCAGCTAGGCTCCGGGCACACAAACACCCGCTTCTTTACCTCTGGTGATTCTCTCTTGAGCAACTTCCATGGCACCTTGTGCCTTCGCCTGTGCATCTGTAGGTTCTGGTCTCTCTGAAACCCTTGGTTGCAGATCTCACATATGTATCTGTCTGATTCCAATAAGGTCTTGGGAGATAAAGAAACAACCTCTGCATCTGGATCTATCACAACATAAAAATTAATTGGATGCTAGTTAACGTAACACACACAAAAAAGGGGAGATATATAAATACATACCTGGAGTACCAGCAGGTCTTCTTTTTCTTTTGTTAGCAAACCCATTTTCTAAGGAAGTGAAGGCATCAGAAGAAGAAGATGGACCAGCTGAATTTCCTGTGTTGTCTAACATGGGCGAATTCTTGTGTTTTTGGGACTATTATCTTTGTTGAAGCTCGCTACAGTATCAATCCCCACCTGTACAGCTGTTAGAGTTGGTGCTGTTTCTTTCAGCTTTAATGATATATGGTAATGGGTAGAGAGAGAGAGAGAGAGAGAGGAGCAAAAGTGCTTGCTTTCTGCAATCAGCTTTCTTTAAGCTTTAAGCTTTTAGCTTTTTCCATGAGCTTTCCTTCTATCTTTTCTTTGACCCCCACCTTTAGCAGGTAAGGTTGAGGGAAGTCTAGCTTATAGAATAGAGCTCACAACAGGGGAAGAGAGTAAATGAAGGGCGGGGTGGGGGCTGACCCAATCACATTGCTTGAAACTTGAGCCCACAGACACAAACACTCACAGCATTTGGACAGGAACAAAAAAACATCCCCCCATAAGAAAACAAACAGTCATTATTCATCACACTGTGATTTGCATGAATATATGCAGGCCCCAGACCTCAAATACACGTGACCTCCCCATCTCCCTCACGTGACCTCTTCATGTCTCTCTTTTAACTCCCTCCCTCCCAACCCCAGTCTGGTGTCTACTCATAAAAGTAAAAAGGTAATTTTAAACTGGTAAAAAAAAAAAAAAAAACAAGAGTTTCATTGACCAAAAGTATCCATATTTTAATGAAAGTGAACTAAAACCTGATTCTGTCCCCCAAAAAAACAAAAAAGAAAAAAAAAGAAAAAAGAAAAAAGAAAAAGAAATCTGGTTAATATTTTGAAGCAGCTTTTCTAAAGGTGAAATGAAGCAGGATTAGTCACTTTCAAAGGTGCTGTAATGATTTCTAGAAGTTGAAGTTCTCCCTAAATTAGGTCAAGTATTGCCACCTTTGAAATTTATTTAATTTCTTTTACCCGCAAGAAAAAAATTCATTGATTAAAAGGTTAATACATCAGAAAGAGAATCCATCTTTGCAAATTTACCTCAAGGCTTTTATACTGATGGTAAAAACTCTTGATTTTGACTTTTTTTTTTCCCATTTTAGCTTTGCCAAGTTGAGCAAGGTATAGTTGGGTACGGTGCCCGTTTCAAATCACCTAATATATCAACAGAGTTAAGGATACAACACCTAGGCCCATCTGGATGAGTGAATTAGGAGTGGGAATGGAATGGCCCATTCATTCCAAATCAATTTGTTTGGACTCTTTAATTTTTGGTAAAATGGAATAACGTACATTAACAAAGACTAAACACAGACACTAGTACTACAATTAGGGATGGCAATTTTCCCCGTCCCCGCGGGGACCCGCCCCGCCCCACCTCGCCTCTATAGGGGTGGGTTTTTTTTTAAGTTTGCAGGGTACGGGGCGGGGATGGGGCAAAAAAATTTTGCTCCGCTGGGGTACGGGGCGGGGACGGGTTTACCATGCCCCACCCCACCCTGCTTATTTTCCCCGCCCCGCCTAACTCATTTTTCCCGCCCCGCGGGATTCCCCATCCCCGATTCATTTTCATAAAAATAATTTACATATTTTGTAGGGAGGTTTGAACTTGGAACCTCATTAAACATATGCCTTATATGCAAAGGCCTTACTACTAAGCTATGTATAACCTTAGTTTTCTAAGTTGTGATATATAATTTTTAACCTTATTTTATATTTTTTTATAAATATATACTACTTATAAAAGGCCAAATGTTGGAAAAAAATTTGATCGACTAAAATGATTAAGTTTGAATGTATTTATGCAAAAACTTACATTTGCAGGTACTTTAAAAATATATTTTAATGCAAAAAGTTACATTTGCATAAACTTATCTAGTCATGAAATATATATATAATAATATTTAGAAAAACCAACCGTTGAATTATATAAACTTCATATAAATGTCGTGATTGCAAAAAAATCATAGAGATCTTTTTGGAAATATACTATGAAATTAGCCTTATACCCGTAACCTAAGTCATTCAATCAAAATGTATATTAAGCACGAAGTTGCGTCAGGTTAGTTGAATAGAGCCAATATCCAATTATATTTAGAAAAACCCACCATTGAATTGGATAAACTTCTTATGAATGCCATACTCGCAAAAAATCAGAGTAATCCAACGGTCAGTTGACCTTATCTGAAATGTTGACTAGAATTCAACCATGCTAACTTGGCTCGATTAGGTTCCAGATCGAATCTGAAAGCAAACTACAATTTAATACTGGGGTAAGCCTAATTTTTCCAGTAGTTATTCTCTCAAATAAATTGGTTTGTCTTAGCTAGTCATCTGATTGTTTAGGACTTAACATGATTTTTGCACTGTGGAAACATTAATGATTTGTTTCCTATATATTGCCTCCACAGATATTATAATATTTTATTAGTAGTGAATCCTTGAGTCCAAATCACTAGATACCCGTCAGAACTAATCACTAAAATTAAGATGGACCATTTTGTTTTGGCTCAACTATCTTTTAGTTGGCTAATTAAGCTTCTGTATATTTAATAAGAGTTTGGGTTTTATAGTTTATTATTGTTGCCAAGTATGTCATGTGTTTGTATAAGATTAAGACACAAATTTAGTTTACTCACAAGTCACAACTATGGGATCATTTTCTTTTATTTTTTTCCCCCTAAAAAAATTTCATGTTTTGTAATGTCTGCTGAGTTTTACTGGCTTTCTCATAGTTGATTACATAAAGGGTCTATTTTTGTCTACTTTTATGAGTTGATATGGAGTATTCCACGATTTCCACAGGTTCTGCAGTTGGATTCAAGTTGGACAGTATTTTAAAACTCACTGAGAATGTGGGCTATTAGATGTTCTTGAAATCACAAGTAGGCATGTGTTTCTTCCAATTTGATTTTGAGTGCTTCAAAATGTGAATTATAGCTTTCTATTGCTAATAAAAATGGATTCTAATGTTGCTTTTAATTTTTCTTTTGAATTCTTCTTCATTTTAGTGGCAATTTATTGAGTTTTAGCTGCAACAACAATTGTTGCTGCTAAAAGTCAAATTTCTTGTAGTGTGTTTTTTATCGTTATTTCATCTCATAGGTATCATGCACATTTCCATAATCCTTTGTACTCTAAGTTACTTCTTTAACAAATGCTAACATGGTATCAAGGTGATCCAAACTTTAAGTTATGATTTGTTATAGGTGCAATAGCATTTTTTTTTTAATTATTTTCTTTCAATATAGATTAGGCTAGTGTACTTCAAACGATTTATGTCTATGTATATATTAGGCTAGTACTTATACCTCTTGTCTATTGTTTTTTCTTTTGCAAATATTGTTGGTGGGAGTGGGATGAGTGAGGTCACTTGTGGTGCACCTCTGAGAGAGTACTTCACACAAAACACACTTTAAATTGAACTTTGAAAACAAATAACAAACACACTCTGTGAAAACTCACAGATACAATAACTCTCTCAATTTCTCTTACTCTATCTCTCTGCTTCACTCCACACACTTTGCACTACACTACATACACATATTTATAGCTGAATGCAAGGGAACAAGCCACCAACAGGCAGCCAACGACCTCCCTCTACAAGCAGCCTACAGCCACCCTACATGCATCATTTTTCAACAATTTCATCCTCCATTAATGAAACAGATTTGTCAGTGTGACTTTCTTGCAGCAATCAAGTTTACAATTCAACATCCCCCCTTAAACTTGATTGTTTGTCTTCATTCCAAGTAACATTTTCAGTTTTGAAAATATATCATGCTTAAGTGGTTTTGTGAATATGTCTGCAAGCTGATCATATGTTCTGCGTGATATTAGTTCTACTTCTTTATTCTTCACATGCTCTCTGATGAAATGACGAGAATCAATGTGCTTGCTCCGTTCATGATACACGGGGTTCTTTGCCAATGCTATTGCTGAACGATTGTCGGTGTAGATTTCGGTGGGATTTTCTAGTAGAATTCCTAAATACTTCAACACATTTCTGAGCCATATTCCATGATAAACTGCTGAACTGGCAGCAACATACTCAGCTTCACAGCTTGATAGCGTCACAATCAATTGCTTCTTGGATGACCATGTGAATGCCGTAATTCTTATGAAAAAGACAAACCCTGTTGTGCTTTTCCTTTCATCCAAGTCTCTTCCCCAGTCACTATCCAAGTAGCCAATAAGATTGAAATTCTCTGTTGTTGTATAGAACAAACCTTCATTAATAGTGCCCTTGATGTAGCGGAGGATTCTCTTAGCTGCATTCAAATGAGACTAATCCGGCGTCTCCATATATCTGCTTATCAGTCCTACTCCATAGAGTATATCCGGTCTGGTGCACGTTAGATATCTCAAACTTCCAACTAAGCTTTTGAAGTAAGTTTGATCAACATCACCTTGCTCATTTTTCCTCAATTCTAATCCTGTTTCAACAGGAGTAGAGACATGATTACATTTCTCCATAATGAACTTCTTGAGAATCTATTTTGCATAGTTTCCTTGTGAGATAAAGATTCCCTCTTCGCTTTGCACAACTTCAATTCCAAGAAAATGAGATATTAAACCCATATCTGTCATCTCGAACTCTATAACCATACTTTTCTTGAATGATTCGAACATGACTGTATTATTGCCGGTGAAGATCAAATCATCCACATACAAACATACGAACTTTGTATCTTCACCATCCTTCTTCATCTCGAACTCTCTTAAGGACATTTCTCGAATCCATTCTTCTTAAAGTAATCATTAATCCTAGTATTCCATGCACGCGGAGCTTGTTTCAATCCATACAGAGCCTTTCTTAGCGTGTATACCTTATCTTCTCTTCCTTCTTTCACATATCCAATTGGCTGCTCCACATAAATTTCTTCATCGAGAAATCCATTCAGAAATGCCGACTTCACATCTAGCTGGTAAATCTTCCACTTTTGCTGAGCAGCAATAGAAATCATCAATCTGATGGTTTCTAGTCTGGCAATAGGGGCAACAACTTCCCCATAGTTGATACCTTCTTTCTGCTTGTACCCTTTTGCAACAAGCCTAGCCTTATATCTCTGGACTTCTCCTTTTAGCATTTCTCTTGGCCTTGTAGACCCATTTGACTCCGATGGTCTTGCGGCCTTTCGGGAGAGTAGTCAACTCCTATGTCTTGTTCTTTTCAATGGATTCAATTTCTTCATCCATTGCTCTTCTCCATTTGTCTTATTTGTCAGCTTCTTCAAAGCTAACTGGATCACAACTCATCTGTAGACAGAATAGAGTAAACTCATCACCATATATGATATTTGTATTCTCATATAAATCTTCTAAGCTTCGGACCCCTCTTGTCATCATATCAGACAGTTCTCCTGCCACTGACTTTGGAGTTTCATTTCTTTCTGGTAAGGGATGAACACTTTGTGGTGTCTGTAGATCTTCTTCTCTTGGTTGAGCTGGTTCCTCTTCTTCAACAGTTAGCTCTGCATTTATGGAAGATTCAACTTGATCCCATCTCCAGGATTCATTTTCTTCAAAAATAACATCTCTGCTGTAGAATACTCTCTTGGTGATGGGATTTTACAGCTTGTATCCCATAGTTCTGTCACCATATCCAACAAGGATAAACTTTTCTCATTTATCCTCAAGTTTGGTTATTATGGCTTCTGGAATTTTGGCATATGCAATGCATCCGAAAACTCGAAGATGACTCACACTTAGTTTGTGAGTACTCTATGCTTCATGCGGTGTCATATTCTCTAAACTTCTTGTGGGGCACCTATTTAGAAGATAAACTGCACATGAAACTGCTTCAGCCGAAAAACTCTTGGGCAAGGACTTTTCCTTCAACATGCTCCTAGCCATGTTAAGAAGTGTGCGGTTCTTTCTTTCAGCTACACCATTTAGCTGCGAAGCGTAGGCTGGCATACACAGATGCCTAATTCCTTTCTGCTTGAGGAATTCTTCAAATTCACATGTTGTATATTCACCACCTTGATCAGATCGAAGCATATTGATTTGATAGCCACTTTGTTTCTCCACAAGAGCTTTAAACTCTTTGAAACTGTCAAACACTTCTGATTTTTTTTTTAAGAAGTATACCCAAGTTCTTCTGCTGTAATCATCCGTGAAGGTGAAAAAAATACTTCTTTCGTCCGTTTGATTATGGATTCAACGGACCACACACATCAGTGTGTACTAACTCCAGTGGTTTGGTTGCTCTCCAATCTGTTTGCTTTCCAAAGTTGTTTTTGTATTGCTTGCTAAGAGCACAACTTTCACATAGCTCATTAGGATGCTGAATGTTTGGAAGACCTTTCACCATCTTTTTGCTTCCCAATTGTCTTAGACTCTCAAAATTGAGATGTCCATATCTGAGATGCCACAGCCAGTCCTTGTCGTTGATGACACTTCTTAGACACTTTGATGCATCATGATGAACAATTAATGGAAACATCCCGTTCTTGGTCATCTTTACTTGAGTAATCAGCTTCCCTCGAGTATCTGCAAGTGTTGAGTGCATATCTTTTAAGCTAATATGGTAACCTTTCTCCAGCAGTTGTCCAAGGCTCAATATGTTGGTCTTCATGTCTAGAACATAGTAGACATTGGAGATGAAAGCATGATCACCATCCCTTCATTTGATCAGAATATCTCCTCTTCCCTGAACTGGAACTTTTAAGAGATCGCCAAATGAGTTTCCTCCACGAACCTTCTCATTAAGTTCTGTAAAGAAATTCTTTTTGCCAGTCATATGATTACTGGCTCCAGAATCAAGAAACCAAATTCCTTGGTCTTGTTCAGTTAAACTGTGTGCCATCAAGCTCATTGAGTTTCCAGCAACTTCTTCTTTCTGTGCAAAATTAGCTCTGTCGCTAACTTCATTTGTTGGTGGTGATCGGCATTCATTGCTATAATGACCATATTTATGACAGTTGTAGCATTGAATGTTGCTTTTGTCAACATTTGGACGATTGTTGTAACCGCCTCTTCTTCCTCATCCTCTTCCTTTTCCTCTTCCTTTAGGGGTGTTGTTCTGCTATCCCCCGTAGTTTTGTTGTCCTCCATTGTTTTGTTGTCCTTTTCCTCCTGGAACATAGTTCTGTTGTCCACGTCCTCCTCTGTAAAAACCTTTGCAGCCTCTACCTTGGGATTCTGAATTACGACCTCGTCTTCTCTGTGATGTCGATGTCCCCCCTTGTACATGCCTCTCTGTATTCAGATGTAGCTTTGACTGTAGTGCTTGCTTTAGCACTTTAACTTCACTTCTTCTTGTTATTTTCTGCTCATGGGCTTGTAGTGAACCCACAAGTTCTTCCACTGACAGTGTTTCCAGATCTTTGGTTTCTTCTAAGGCAACAACGATGTAATCGAATTTTAGATCTAATGATCGCAAAATTTTCTCCGAAATTCTCATGTCTGTAAGAGCTCTTCCATTTCTTTTAATCTGGTTGGCGACCACCATAAATCTTGTATAAAATTCAGAAATTGATTATGAAAATTTCATACGTCAGGATTCAAATTCACCTCGTAGAGTTTGAAGACGAATCCTTTTCACTTTGTCAGCACCTTTGTTTGTTTTCTAGAGCATCTCCCAAACTTCATTTGATGTCTTTGCGGAAGCTATGATCTCAAATGTGGACTCATCAGGTCCTTGATACAGGATTGACTTTGCTTTACAATCCTTCTTTCGATCAGCTTTGAGAGTTGTCCTTTATGTTTCTGACAAGACTGCTTCTGCTTCTCTTGAAGTAGATTCTGAATATCCATCTTCTATAATGTCCATGACATCTTGAGAACCTAGTAAAGCTCTCATTTGTATACACCAATTGTCATAGTGTCGTTGGTGAGCTTTGGAATCGCAATTGGTGCACTTCCGTTCGCCATTAAGATTTGAAATTAACAAATTTTAATTTAGAGTTGGAATTTCAAAAATCTGACTCCGCCAATGCGTCCGGAATGGTTGAATTAGCTGGAAAGCACTCTTGAATCATCTGAATCGTACTTCGGATGGCTTAGATTTGATAAAAGATCAAAATTTGACCAATTGGATGGTTCTAATTAACTTTGGGACTAGGCTGCGAAGAACTAGATCACAGCCTCGGGCTTGGCTCAGCTCAGGACTCAGCGCAGCTTGGCTTGACGACTCGGTTCAAGGCTCGGCGCGGCTTGGCTTGACGGCTCGGCTTTACGGCTCGAATTCATGGCTCGGCTTAGGGCTCGGAGGCTTAGCTTAACGGCTCGGCTCTGTGGTATGCTTGGCTAGACGGCTTGGCTCGGCTGACCGGACTGGTTTTTCCGGTCGTCTTCTCCGTCAACTCCCGATGAGTTGACTTTCTAGAGAGATAAAGTTTGATTGGCTCTAGAAGCTTCGTCTGAACTCCGTTTGCTTCGATTTTGGTGGCGTTGGAATCGTATCGACGAGAGGAATCTTGTGGTGGTATTCAAAATGCAAAATAAGTACTTTAATCTCTGGGCAATTTCACTGGGCTTTCTCTGTTCGCACATTTTTCAGCTTTCTGGGACCTCCTGGAAGCTCTGATACCACTGTTGGTGGGAGTGGGATGAGTAAGGTCACTTGTGGTGCATCTCTGAGAGAGTATTTCATACAAAACACACTTTAAATTGAACTTTGAAAACAAATAACAAACACACTCTGTGAAAACTCACAGATACAATAATTCTCTCAATTTCTTTTACTCTATCTCTCTGCTTCACTCCACACACTTTGCACTACACTACATACACATATTTATAGCTGAATGCAAGGGAACAAGCCAACAACATGCAGCCAACGACCTCCCTCTACAAGCAGCCTACAGCCACCCTACATGCATCATTTTTCAACAATTTCATCCTCCATAAATGAAACAAATTTGTCGGTGTGACTTTCTTGCAGCAATCATGTTTGCAATTCAACATATATGATTAGAACATTTGTTTGCCCCATGTATATGTGCATAGACTGTTTTGTAGATGCTCTCTCTCGGATTAAGAGAAACTTTTATTGATTATTTAACCTACTCAACCCTCAAACATGGCTATAGGGTAGCATTAAAACCTCAAATGCAAAAGGGATAGCGAGTCAAATTCAATAGTTGATTGTGAGATTTGTTGGGAAGACCTACATTTGGGGGAGGAGGTTGGGCAAGGAAAACTTGAGATAGCTCATTTTCTCTTGATCCGCTTTTTTTTTTTTGGGAGTGTTTTGAGCTCAAATGTAATAACAGGGAAGTGGATCCGGAAACTATAGAGAAACTGCCACTACTCTCATGTTTGGAGTACACCAATAGAATATTAACAATAATATTAATATTAATAAAAACTTTGGAGTTAATGAAATCCGACAAACAATGGTGTTTTGATGCCGCATTATGATGTATTTTGTTGCTTTCATTGGAGCTAGACATTAGTTGATTATAATTAATAGACGCTTGATGGTAAATTACTTGTGTGCGAAGGTCCTATATGTAAATAATCTCCTATGTATTTTTCTTTTCATGGAAAAATTATATGCCAATTATCTAAGATTAATTTTGTTTCAAATGATCAGGGAAAGCTTGTTCAGAGCACTTCACAAGAATAATCAACCATTAGACATCAGCTTTTGTCTTCTAATATTCTTGTAGACAAAAATTGGGTTGTCAAGGTAATATGTGTTGGTTTAACCTTCACATGTATTTATAAGATTGAATATTTACTAGTTATTTCAACAACTCCTTTAATTTTTTGTTCCAAGTTAGAGACTTTGGCCTGTTAAAGTTGAAAAATGCAACCATCTTAACTACAAATTAAATATGGAAGAGGCACAATAAAGACCTAAAAATAGCTTAACAACTTATGTTCACTCTTTTTTATGGAAGAGGCATAGTGTTTTTGCTTATTCAAATTATATTTTTGTAATATGTACAAGTGTAATTTGTTTAGTTTTGGTATTATCTTACGGGAACTAACGACTGAATACATACCATGCTATTCTTCTAGGTGTTGAGCTTCTGATATACATTTGTTTAATTGAGGTTTAACTTCATACTTTTGCAAGATTGTAATGTTGTTTGGATATAATTATAGAAGTTCTATAAACTTTTATTTTTATAGGTAAAAATTTGGGAATATTGCAAAAACAGACGAAATGCTACCGAAATTTCATCTTGAAAAGCATACACTTCTATACCAATAATAGATGTAGAGAAACAATTGTACTCTTTTCCATATACATATTTTCATGTAATTTCTCTATAACGTTGTTGAATTCCTAAAACTTTCTCGAATTGCTTTACTCTCGTAGTAATAAAGTTTAAAGTCATAATTCCATATGGTCAGTGTTTTATTTTTAAGTTTGAACATATATATGCATATAAGTTGAAGCTTGGATAGAGAAAATTTTATTAGCTTATTTTCCTCTCTTTAAAAAGTAGAAGTGGTATTAGAATGTATGAGTTTGTAATAGTATTTTCATGTGATATTAATTATATTTTCATTTCTTATGAATTGTTTGGATTTTATAGGCTTAATGAAAATAACTTTGGTCAGCTTTTATCCAACAGGTTCAATTAAGAAATATAAAATTTTGAAATGTTTTTTTTTTAAAACAAAAAAACAAAAAGCAAAGAGGAAGGTTTTAAACTGTCCTCTTTGAATTCTAAAAAAAAAAAAAAATGTAAAAGAGGGTGTGGACCAGCCACCTGACGGGGCTTGATGAGGATGATCCAAATCATCACCGGGCGATGTGATTAGGGGGGTTTAGAAAACAAACAAAACAAAGGAGTCGCCACCTTATTTTTAAGGAATAAGGAAACTATGAAAAATATTTTATTTTTAAAATCAAAACAAAACAAACTCCATTTTCAATGAAAAGACAGTCTACAAACCAGAGTTGGATCCGGGAGCTAGGTTACGACGTGGGACGGTTCCAAGCTTTCACTTGTAGGCACCCACCTCGCCCTAATTAAAGGACTTCTAATTTATTTGGGCTATTTAAATTTCTTATTACAAACAATCCTAAATAATCTAAATCAACCAATAAAGTAGTGATATAAAAAGCAGTAATCTATATTAGTTATATTAATAATAAAAAAAATACAAATAAACCCTAAGAACCTAGAATACCCTACGGGCATCCTAGGGCGGACTTGAGCCCTATTAGCGCCTACGAAACTTACTAGTATCACCTAGCAAGTATCAAAGTCCACGTAGTTCGACTACCCTAGGACTCTCCTATTGTAATCGATCACATCATCAAAGGTATTCAACCTAATTCAAGACTCTAACTTCGAGAGTTTTATTTGTTTAAAATCATTTATTCAAAATCATTTCAAATTAAAAAGACTTTCTTAAAATCCAAATATTCTAAACAATTCTTATCTTTAGAATTAAATTCCAATTGAAAATCTTTTTCAAAGATATTTCAAGAAAACAAATCATATTGAGAGGAATTTCATTCCAAGGCAAAAATCTTAAAACATTTCAAATTCTTTTGAAAATCATTTAATATTCAAATCTCTCATAAAATCATGTTTATTTCATAAACATCACATTGAAAACCCTCTTAGAAAATATCTCGAAGATAGACATCTCAAATCAAATAAAACACACAAATCTGATAGCAGTCTTTACAACAAAGGACAGTCCTAGGGAAGGTCAAGTGACCTTCCTAAACCTAGGGTCTCTAACTAACCCTAAAGTTATTCTAAAGTCCTAAAAATACTAATGCAATGCATGCTGAAATTTAAACAAATAAGCATGTAATCAATTCTAACAATGCATGAAAATGCTCTTAAATGCACACTAATTAAGCTATGTGAACCTAAGCATATTTCTAAGTTGGATTTGGCCTTAAAATAATTTTTAGAAGTGATTTAAGGATATAAACAAATCTGGACAGATTTGAATATGTACTTTAAACTACTCTAAAAACCATGAAAACAAAGAATAAAAAATGTGAAAATGTCCTAGCATGCTTTCTACATGAATATATTAAATTACTATGCAAAAACATGTCGACAATGACACAAAAATATGCTTAAATGATTAATTTAAACACAAGGGGAGGATCTTACCTTCGCACGCTCCCTCGTACACAATTTATATATTCAAACAATCAAATCCATGGCAAGTGTTTAAATAATCATAAAGAGCATAAACAAAAAGACTCAAGACTCATCATATGTCAAAATAACATATTAACACATTCATATCATCATTAATACCATCAATCAAACATTAAGAGATTCAAATAACAATATGAACGTATCAATATCTATTCTAAACATGCTTACACATAAAATAATGAAAGACTCACCCTAAACATGATTACTAGCATAAACTAATAACAAAACTAATCCTAAACATGTTAACTAGCACAAAATGATAACGAGACTAATCCTAAACACATCTAATCACATAAAATCATAATGAAAGACATCCTAACATGCTTGCTAAACATACAATCATAATAAAACTAACCCTAATCATGCATACTCACATAAAATCACAATAAAGCTAACCCTAATAATGCACACTCACATAAAATCATAATAAAACTAACTAACCTTAAACGTGCATACTAACATAAAATCATAATAAAACTAACTAACCTTAAACATGCATACTAACATAGATTCATAACAAAACTAATTCTAATCATGCATATTTACATAAAATCATAACAAAACTACACTAACCCTAGACATAAAATCACCATAAAAACTATGCTAATCATACTTACTCACATAACATAACAATAAAAGACAACCCTAATCATGCTTGCTAATATATAATCATAATAAAGCTAACCCTAGACATGCAAACTACATTAAACAATCCACATACAACAACTAACATCATTCTAACATATGCAAGCAACTAAAAAATTATTTATATTATACATCTTGAATACATGAGAATGGAGAAAAAAGATTTACATAAAAAAATCAAAGAAACAAGGCCATGATTGAGCATTTACCCTTCGATCTCCTTCTTGGCTACCTTTCTTCAAACTCCTAGCTTTGAGTGTTTCCCCCTTCAATGGTGTAACAATGAAAAACCAGATCTGTAGCCTCCTCCCTAACCCTAGAATTCTTCCTCTCTTTTTGTGAACCTCCCTCTCTCTAACTCTATAGTAGTGTATTTATAGAGTTAGGGTTTAAATCATTGAATAGTGGAGATTAATCCTTCTAAAATCCATCCTGGGGCTTAGAATCAATCCTCCTAGGGTTTGCAAGCTGAACCAAGTTCGAATTCATTCCAAAAAAACTAATTAAATCGGCAAAAACAAGTGGGAAAGTTTCAAATTTCCAAAATGAACAAAATTGACTCGACCATCCTGATGGCCGTCCTAGCCTGGATGGCGCAGTCCTGGGCTGGACGGTTGGCCGTCCTAGCTAGGACGGTCACCTTAGTGACTTTCCCAAATTTTCCCATTTTCAATGGGATTTCGTATTGTGGCCATATTTTGGTCAAATCTCATTCAAATTCGATGGTTCAGGGCTCAAAACGACCGTGTTTTGATCCTTCACATTTTTAGAAAATTTTTGGGTTAAAAATACTTGACCATGGTTGTGGACACCCCATTTTTACCAATTATTTCTACCATATGTCCATGCAAATGATCAACTAGAATAGCTGATCATTGGGTGAGGAATTGGCCTTGTCAAGACCAAATTGACCAAATTGCCCTTTGCTGAGGAAAAGGACAATTCATTATTTCATGTGTACATTTGGAATGGAATCAACCCATTTGTATTACATTTGATTTTTGAGGAGTTTTAGAACATCCCTGTAAATTTTCATGGCATTCTGATGAGAGCTCGATAGGTAATTAGGGTTTTTGCGACTT
>JAESVK010000135.1:688549-750371 GCA_017140935.1 Hamamelis virginiana
TATATATATATATATATATATATATATATATATATATATATATATATATATATAATAAAATGCATATACATGCCAACAAAAAAAACTTAAAATAAAATTACCTCATTTAACAACAAAATTTAACATGTCATATATATATAAATCTCGTTCGAGATCTCTCTTTTCATGTGTCGACCTGACCCGATCAACTAACCCATATATCATGGGTCGACCCGTTGTTTTGTTTTGTTTTGTTTTTTGTTTTTACGCATATACATGCCAACAAAATAAAATAATTGCCACATTTAACAACAAAATTTAACATGCCATATATATATACAAATCTCGTTCGAGATCTCTCTTAACCCATATATCATGGATCAATTTTTTTTATATTTTTAAATAACGAATATACACGCCAACAAAATAAAGTAAAATTGCCGCATTTAACATGTCAAAAAACCTTCAGTTTATATATTTTGACATTTTGCGCTTCTGTAGGGTCAATTGCATAATATATTTTAAAAAATCGACCATTGGATAAAATACTCATCTTATGAATGTGATGCCTACTGATTGCGCCATATAATTGCATATTTCTATTGCATTATTCCCATCATTTTGTGTATACTTGAGCCATTTATAGTTATAAATATATGTTTTTTATGTTTTCTTGCTTTTCCATGCCTTGTAGGTAAAATGGGATAAAATGGATGCTTTTTGCATGCAAAGTGAGAGCTTCGAGCCAAGCCTTGGAAGTCTTCAAAGGTCATGGGACTTATGGGATATACTTTTGAGTGTGTCTTGATGCCATATATCAAATTTCAAAGCTAAATGTCAAGTGGTTTGGGAGATATGGGCAAATTAAGTCAAGAAGTGCAAAAGCGACCAATCGGAGTATTCTAAAAAACTGCTTTTCTATAGATTGAATTAGACAATGAGACCACCATGGTTGGAAAGAAGACTTCTCAAGCTTCGCGTGGATATAAAGAACGTCCAAATCCGACTTCGGACGAGAGAGTTATGAGCATTTGAAGTCGGAGCATTATTTTGGCTTGGAAGTGAGAGTTTTGCTGTTGAAGAAACTATTACCGGTAATGGAAATTTTATTACCGGTAATAGATGGAAGATTGAAGGGCAATGCAGTTTATTACCGGTAATGGATTTTTCATTACCGGTAATAGATTCCGCGAATTTTGGTTTTGTTTTGTAAATTGTTTCTTTTTGCAAGGGCTTTTTAGGGCTTTTATTCCTAATGTCTTGTAACCCTAGAGGGGGTATTTAAGCATCATTTTGCAGCTCTCCCTCATACCTTCACTTAGTTATTCTCTAGTTCTCTTAGGTTAGGTTAGGATTAGCTTAGTTAGAGTAGAATTTCTGCATTTTCTTTGTTCATTTCACTTGTAAGCTTTAGTTTAGGTTATTTAATCTTTCTTTTTGGTTGTTAAACTTTGTATTTTCATTCTCAATTAATAGAATAGCATTTATGTGTTTTGTTCTTGCATTTACTCCTTTGGATGGCTAGCTAAACACCTCAAGGTGGGTTCTATGGTGGATTTCCTCTCCAAACCTTAGGTAAATGGTTTTTTCTCATCTCAAGAGCTTTCAATGTTTATAGAATGTTGTTTATATGCTCTCTAATCCTTTGGACTCTTGTAGTTTCATATTCATGATCATTGTATGACTTGTTATGTTTGGTTATTGAGCACATATGCATATTACATGTTTGTAAAAATGCTTCATCTTTTGAACCCTTGTAATATCTTATTCATGACCATTTCATGATTTGTTATAATTGGTTATTGAGCACATATGCATGCTACATGTTTGTGAAAATGCCAATGAGAGTATTGAACTTCATTTTATCATTCGTTTCACTTTATTTGAGCCTCCATTGTTAAATCTTCCAATCAAGACCATAGAGTAAATGATTCTTGATTGAGTTTATGTTTAGGAAATCATTTGTCAAAGGTTTGGAAGGAATGAACCCATAGGACTCATCTTGCTTAACTTAATTAGTTTTCTTTTATAACTTGTCATCATTTAGTATAAACAAAACACCCAACAATCAAAACCCCCATGATTTTACACTTTCTTTTGCATTCTTTGGTTTGCAAAACATAAGGATCATTTGTGTAACGCCCCAACCTGACCATTATACCGACCATCCCGGGTAGGTCGACACGGGTCAAGATGTAGGTACAACCTGTACTGCTCATTCATATTTCCATACACAGGATAAAGAAAGGATAATTTATAACAACATGAAATGATATGTTCTAGTGCATACATGCCCAAGTACGAGTAATACAACAAGTAAAGAGTCAAAAGTACCAAGCTTAATGCCAACATCCCTGGCATATAGGCTACTAAGGAAATAAACTGGTAGTTCGAAATACAAATAACTTAAATGCACGCTAGATTGCTCGACGCACGACTGCCCAGAACACTGCAAAACCCAATGCAACCTGAGTAGAGTTTCCTAGCATTGGACCTCTACTAGTAACCTGTAAACCTGCTGCATGAAACACAGCATGAGCATGGAATGCCCAATAGGAGTACAACCTCAACCAACAGTAATAAATATTGATACAAGGAACATGATAAACAAAACAGTTTATATTCAGTTCAAAATTCAAATATCGTAAATGGTGTGGGTTTAGAACAGTTATAAGTGCGAAATAATGTCCATCAATTTCGAAGACCAGGCTCACAGAACGTATATCAGGACGTTGTTCTAGGCTAACAAGCCTCCGGCACAACGACAGCCAAAACCGACCACTACGGGGTCTGACCTCTCGAGGATAACCGACCAGTTGCCGAAAACACATGGCCAACTGTCGAGCCACTACGGGGCTATATACTTCGGGTCCGCACTAAGGCTCCACCCAGGACCATGGGCCCTTAAATAGTCTCCCTGTATACCAACCGAGCCTAAACCATGCATATCAGCAAGGGTTTATATAATTCCAAATCAATTTCCAAAGCCAGCAGGTAAAGCATTTCATATGTGGCATATAAGCACAATCAAGCATTATTTCAAAACAGTTATAATATCATCTGAAAGCAGGAATGAAATAAGCAAATCCATATGCCAACATATAGGTTCATAAACAATTATAAAACACACCACACCAATAGTTCATCAAGTATGTTCCAGGTATCATGTTTATTTCATAAAGCAGTTCAGCATAAAATGCCACATAAAATCACATATCATCACCGTTAGAGAGGTTCAGTATCCTACCTTGACTGGGCAAATAACCTCCTAGCAATATCCTTATGAAATGCACACTAACTCGCGAAGGGATAGTTATCGGGACTATCCTGATCTGAAACATTGACCAGTAAAGACATGCATAAGTCCCTGCCTAATAAAATAAACCTAATATTTAAAAACTAGACTCCGAGAGCTTTCCGTACATATAAAGTACGCGAAAATCGGAGCTCATATGCAAAAGTTATAAGCGTTTGAAATTCGAAGTACAAAATTATCAAAAAGGGCCAAAAAGAATATGGTAGGGGCATTATGGTAATTTGACCATTTAAAGGGGTTGTCTTCTTCACTTGGAGCCAACCTGAAACCGTATTTCATAAAAAAAAATAATAACATTCAAATGCAAACAAGTTTATAAGGTTTTATTAAAACTATAAATCAAAAGTTAAAATCTCAGTTTATATAGGTGTACATATATATATATATATATATATATATTAAAAGCTCAAAAATGCCACGGCTGGAGTGCCATGGCAGGGACTGCCATGGCTGCTGCATCTCGGCACCAGCATCACAGTCCATATAAAACCCCAAAATAATTCCATCCCAAGTGTTGATCCTCCACAAATAAACCTCTCAAGGAAGAATCTAACACATGCAAAGTAACCTAGCTCTTATTTGTCAACAAATTTAGGAATCAAAGCTTGAACCAAAACAACAATGGCTGCCGTGGGCTTCCTCTTTCAAAAGCCAGCTTGAAACTAAAAAAAAACTTCATAACGATTTTCTTTTTTTTTTACATGCAGACCCTAAGATAACAAGGTTTATTTACTAAACTAGAAAATAAGAAAAACAAATAAGAGACCCATAGCATGACAGACCCGAAGATGAAAGCTCAAAACAGAGCTTCATAAAAATGTCATCAAGGTTTCGAAAATGTAGCAGATTCGGCCATGCATGTTCGATCCTACTCCAAGCTTAACACCACAACCGTGAATCCAACACATGCAGAACCAAAAAGATTTAAATCAAATTTATAAGTTCAAAATATAAACATATAACACATGCATCTTGATTTGGTTCAGTCCCGAAGTACATTTGTAAAACAGGGGCCTCACGAAAACTGGTTTTTGAACTTCAAGAACTCAAGATCAATTTATGTATGCTTGATTTACATACCAGCGAGTCTATATGATTGTAAATACTCCATAAAAATTCGATTTGAGGCAAAACCCACATGGTTTAACAGATTCAAGGTCTGGTTCATACAAATGGCTGATTTAAACTCACATGAAATTTTTGTAAAATCATGAAACCTTATAATACTCTTCATGCAAGTAAAACCTCCCCAAGCTTAGCAAAAACCAGAGGACATTCGAAGATGAGAGAGAGATGAAGGTAATTGGAAGAAAAAAAAATAAAAAGAAAAGAGAAGCTTTAAGCTTACCTCTAATGGAAGAAAAAGAAATTCCGGCAGAGAATCCGGCAAGGATTCCGGCAACCTCACAGCCAAGGCTCCTGTCTGCCCTCTCTCTTTCCCTCCCAACTCTCAGCTTCTAGCTTGCCGAGTGAAAAAAAAAATCGTGAAGAGGCTGGGTACAGCCCATGGTTTTTAAAGAAAAAAACAAGGGTCTTTTTGCAATATGCAAAAATTCAATTTGCTAGATTTACAAGAGGCCCTTTAGTTGATATAAAACTTTAAAATCACCACTAACACTTATAAAAATTTTAAAAAATGAAGCTTCTAAATTATAAAATACCCCAAAACTTAATAAAATGTTGAAAATAGCACCTTTAAAATTTTTGGGATATTACAATTTGGACCTGTTCCACTCCCTGTGGATATGACCTAGGACCTCCCTAGTTTATTGCTTGACGACCTTAGGACTCCTATGCTTAGGAATCTTTTGCGCACTTCACTTTTCAAGTTCAAGCAATTGACCAAAAATCAGGATGATCCAACGGTTTGTTTTTTAAAAAAACGATTGCAAAATTGTGACATTTTGAATAACTGTAAGAACGCTGTTTTTGTTGAAATTTTAAATATGGCATGTTAAAATTTGTTATTAAATGTGGCAATTTTATTTATTTTGTTGGCGTGTATATGCGGGTTTTTTTTTTATATAATTAAATAAAAAAATGGGTCGACCCATTATATATGGGTTGGTGTGATAACCCAAGTTTTATTTTCCTTTTTATGTGAATATTTTAATGATTCTTTTCAAAAAAAAAAAAAAAAAAAAAAACTTCTCAATATTTACAGTTTTTCCATTCACTATATAAGAAGCCAAACCCTTTCTTTTCTTTATTCTATTAGCTGTGAGAAGTGAGGGTGCAGAGAGAGGAGAGCGGGGGAAAGAGGAGAGAGAGAGAAGTTGCTGGAGTTCGCCGGAGCTTATGCCATCGTCGTGAAAGTGAGTTTTAGCATACTTGCTTCACTTTCTTTGCTTTTCTTGGATTATTTTCGGATTTGGGTAAGCTTGGAGTTGGGTTTGGATGCTAGGTTGTGCATTTGGTGTTTTGAAGGTGGTTTGTGGGTGGATTTATAGTTTGGTGGGTGATTTGGAGGAGTTTTGAAGCTTTGGATACATGTATGTTAGTTAAATGGGTTTTCATGGTTTTTTAAGTTAAAGTTTTTGGTTGATCTTTTGTTTGGGTTTATTGTTTTATGTAAGAATGGTAGATCATGTGTCTTTGATGTGTATTTTTGGTAGATCTAAGGTTTGGGGTTGAGATTTTAAGGTATGAGGGTTGGATTTGAAGTTTAGGTTAAGGGTTTACTGTTCAAAGCTCGAATCTGTGCTTCTGCCCGCTATTGGATCGATCCAAGGTTGGTTTGGATCGATCCAGGGTTGTTTGGATCGATCCGAGGTGGGTCTAGATCGATCCAAATTGGGTCCAAAGCATGTTTTTCTATTTCTTTTGTCTCGACTTTAAAGGCGCGTATCTTTCTCATCCGAACTCCGTTTTGGGTGCACTTTATATGCTCGGAAAGCTCGTCAAGTTTAGTTTCTAAATATTTTGGTTTTGAAGTGAAACTCCTTTTGGAAAGAGAAATATTTTGTAAGATACCAAATTTTCCCTTATGTGTGCACTCTATCTTTTTTTGCTTATATCTTTCAAACCTTTTGGCATTTGGCCACGAAATTCGTCGTGTAGCACCTAAGCACTCTTGGGAATATGTCTTGGAAGTTTTAAGGCATTTGATTTGTTATTTTGGGATTTTGAGTCTTTGGGGTCGCGTGTGAGCAGTTTTGAGAAGCAAGATGTTTTACTTTTGAAGTTGTGGACCATTTGTGCTTTCTTGTGATACTTTGCTTGCATTATTTGTTATGTCCAGTTTGGAAGGTTCTTTAGAGAACCACTTGCATTAGGGTGCATTGAGCATTGCATTTGGGAGGCTCGTGGAGCCGCAAAGGGTTGGAAACACTGTGGCATTGAGGTAGGAATAAGTAACTTTTTACCGTTGATAACTATATATCTATTTTACAACTGTTTTGAGAACCATATGAACTTTAAATACTTCATTGATGATATGATTTATAAACACTTGTGAACCTTACTATTCTTGTTGTTCTAACAAATAGATACATGGAATATAACTGTTATAAACTGTATACACCGTGTGGCATGTTTTGAACGTTATCGAATGATTTCAAATGAAAATGCTTTACTTTTGATAAATCATGACAAATATGAGAATTTGGATATCTTTTTCCGTTGATGTTATTAACTGAGAGAATGGGCATATGATTTGACTGTTTAAAGAAATGATTATTTATGATATTGATAGATGAGTAAACCACATTTTCTAAATGGATTTATGCATCACAAATGCAGTTGACCATACACTACTACAAAAACTGCCTACGACTAAGGTGCAAAACCTTAGTCTTTGGGTTAACTAGGGTTTTGGAACCGTAGTTAGGCGGGTGGTAGTCTTATCTTCGACTACAGTTTTTGAACCCTAGTCTTTTCTTACAAATGACTAAGGTTATAAACCCTAGTCTTTTAGGAAAAGACTACGGTTTAAAACCATAGTCTTTTATAAGAAGACTACGGTTTTAAACCCTAATCTTTTATAAGAAGACTACGGTGCCAAATCCTAGTCTTTCATAAAACGACTACGATTTTAAACCAAAAAGACTACGGTTTTAAACCTTCATCTTTGATTTACCCCAAAAAAAAAAAAAAAATTCTGTATTTTGCAATTTTGTTTTCAATATTACATAAATATGACCTGTAACCTTTATATACACCCAATCACATTCCAAACCACCCATTAAAGTGCAAAAATCATTAATAAAATTATGCAAGAAAAATACAAAATATTCGTACAAATGCAATAAGTGTTCAACTTAATTGATTTATAATTAATTAACTAAAAGTGGTACAGTTAATGTTGGAATCCTAGATATGGGTACATTCAAATCATCCTCTATTCCAAAACTAAATTCTAATAACGAGTCTTTAAATGCATCTTCTTCTCAACAAAAAAGCTGGTTCCGTCCTCCATTTTTTGTTGATGACCTAATTGGAAACCTACATAAAGAAAATAATAAATAAATCACACAAAATTATAGAATTATAATGAATATCAAAGAAATGGAAAATGATAGCTTAGATGGAATATGGAAACCTGCACTACTACAAAAACTGTCAAAGGGGACACTTAAAAGTGTCCATTAAAACTTCAATACATGTTTCCACATGCACTTCTATTAATAATAAAAATTAAATTAAATTAACTTGTTCTAAGAAATATTTTCTTTTTTAAGATAAAAATTCGGCAGCATCTTATCTATTTTTGGAATATTTCTATATATTCACCTATTAAAAGAACAGTTTATAGCACTTCTATAATCATATTATCACAACATCCCATTTAAATGGCGCCTCATGTGCCATGTTCTCATTAACAGCCAACAATCACAAGCTATCTTAAGTATAAAATAGAACCTCTACACTACTACAAAAAAAAAAGGCTTTAAGGAAGGTTTTAAACCGTCCTCTAAAGTCTTTAAGGTCGGTTCGGGTTGAAACAAAGAAGCAGTCCTAATTAATTATGCCATCTAGTTATATAGTTAATTTGAAAATGATAAAGTAGGAGTCATATAGTTGGCTAATTTTACATGTGTGATAGCAAACATAACTCACATGGATACAACAAAACATGCACTCTTGGTATGGCGTAGACATTCATATCTTGCATTTTATCTTAATTTTCAGTAATATAACTTGTTTAAATCTTTTATAGACTTTAAACTTGTTTAAATCCAATGAGCATAAAACTTTTCCAAAACCAGAGACCAAATGGTGGGTTTGTATGTGACATTCTAAGCCCTCGATTTATTTCTAAAATCATACAAACAAGTTCCTTTTTCTCAAAGCCACTATGGTTCAAATGAAAATATTAATATATATTTCACTGTAATGAAAATATGCTAACTACAATGAAGAATCTAAACAGAAAAAGTATAGAACAGATTAAACAGTCAAATATATTGATACAATGAGGTATTAGTCGGATAAGAGTCGACTTTCATTACCGTTATGCAGACCGATTGTCTTCAGAAAATAGTCGATGTCCACAGCCTTTCCCTGCGCTTTGATGCATTCTTCATGATTGTGCAGAAATTGTTCCTCTGCAATGGCACTAGGATGAAGTTGTTCCTCCACGACAGCATTCAGATTGTAAGTGTAATCTTCTTTAATGCTTGATGCATACATGGCTTCCCTGAGTTTGAAATGTCACCAAGTGGTCTCCTGCCACCGGTCTGTACTTTCTCCTAAGCTTTAGGGAGATTTGTTAGGTTTAGTGTTTGTGTGTTGGCTTGTTTCGTTTCAAAACTTGGTTTGGGATTGTACATTTATAGATGTGTACTGATGATCACAAGTGAAGCTGTGCTAAAATGATTCTATATCTTCATGGATTAGGATGGTAAGTGACCTAGTGACCTAAGGATTGAACCTAGGAGGTTAGATCCCATTATATTCCTGTTTAAACTTGTAAAAATCAGGGTTTATGAATACTTGGATCGATCCAAGGTTGACCTGGATCGATCCCATGTTTACACCTTTGAAAATTGGGAGGTTAGGAATACTTGGATCGATCCAAGGTTGACCTGGATCGATCCCATGTTTGCATCTTCACAATTCATATTTGGAAAATTGAAAATTGGTCAAGCTGGATCGATCCAAGCCTTGGCTGGATCGATTCAATTTCGAGTTAAACTCAATTACAGAATGCTGTTTTTTGGCCAATTCAATTTGGATCGATCCAAGTCTTTCCTGGATCGATCCAAGTTCGTGCAAACCCTAATTCTGCCTAATTTTTACCTTGTTTTCTCATTGGTTACTGAACACACTATAAAAGGATTAGGTCACTCGAGATTCCAGTGACCTCAGCCGCCAGAAAAGATTTCCATTCTCAGACCTATCTTGGTTCTTCACTTGGGGGCTGTTGTTCTTACTTTCTAAATTGAGATTGAGCTTGAATATTCATCATTTGATTATAGACTTTTCTTAGAATGGATTAGAAACCTTGGAAACCAAATTTACATACATATTGTGAGAATCATCTGTGGAGATATGATCATTCTCATGGCTCTTGGATGAAGACATCAAGAGTGAGACTACTTGTGTAGTTGATGAGCAAGCTTTGAAGAAAGAGGACTCGATGGACTGAGTTGATGAGATCTCAGTACACTAGGCCATGGGTTGGTGAGATAGAGTGTATGGTATAATCTCTGTAACTCTTCTTTCATAGTGGATTGCTCTTGTTCTCCCGTGGTTTTCTCCTGAAAGGGTTTCCACGTATATCGTGTGTTCGTTCATTATTTGTTGATGTGATTTCTAGCTTTCAAGAAGGATGGAATGATTCTTGTGTTCATGGATCCCTCTTGATAGTTGATTCATTTTGTGTTCTTCGATCTACATGTTACTTGATATTTACATTCAACTCAAACCATGTTTCTTGAGTGTGGCTGATTTATCTCATACTTGTTGCTTGAATTTAAAAGTGGTGAAATTCTTGTGATCTAGTAGGGATTAGGTTTTTCAAGACTTTTCTTTCCACCAACAGAATATGTGGATTTAGATGCACTGATATCTTCATTGATATAAGTGAAATTCATGGAAGTATGCTTCTTTGGTGCCTGGTTTGCAGAAGGAATTGCCGAGTTTGATAACTCACTAAGTGGTTTCCTTCCACCAAGCCCTCCTTTCTTGGGAACTTTAGAGACATTGGTCTTTCCACCAACAGTAGCCCCTGCAACAGATATTTAAGGTTATGCCACAATAGCCCAAAAGACCTATAAAGAAACTGGGTTAGTAAAAAATGCTAGGCCACCTGCTTGTGTTGCCATTGTTGCTTTGTGCAAGTGAAATTCAGTTCAATCTGGTAACTACAAGTATTCAAACATGTAAAAATAGGGAACAAAATATTGATTAAATAAAATGCAGTTTTGACATACAGATAAAAATTATGAGTTATTCTTGGTTTCCCCCATCATTCACTTTAATCTTCCTCCGGCTACTATATGAAATTTAAAAAGAACCCATAGTAATTTAAACAACTAATAAAGCAAAGATAAAAAGTACATACTTGAGCAGATGTTATTACATTAGACCCCATGTGATAAGCCAGATATCCTCTGTTATCGCGAAGATCTGGAGGGACAAAGGAAATATGATGCTAGCTATTCACAGCATAAATCCACACAGGCATGTGCACACAGATTAATATCCAATATTAGATTGAATTATCTAAGATCGTTTCATACCTAACTTTGTTCCAACAAGAACAATTGGAACATTGGGTGCAAATTGACGAAGTTAAGGCATTCACTAAGAAAAAAAATTGGAAAGAGAAACCTGAGTTATTAATATACTAAAGCTAATTCAATTGAGAAACAAAGGCTCAAGGCTCCCTACTTTATGAAAATTCCCATTTTTATATAATTCAAGACCATGGAAATTAAAAAATGAAGAAAACATGCAGTTTTGTCAACTAAAGTGCAAAGCAGAGAACCATAGAGGCTTTAATTTGAAATGAATACTATCCACTTTTTCATACATCATTCAAAAATAGCAATAACAAAATTAGAAAAGAGAAAAAGTAAAACAGGATAAAAGAGGGAAAAGGCATAGCTTGCCCTACTTATCAAAGAAAAAGCCAACACAAATATGTCAGCACCTTCGTAACTCAGTGGCCTCAACCTGCTATAATCTTCCTGACATTTAAATTAGGAAAAAAAAAAAAAAAAAGAGGAAACCACATAGTCAGAAGGAAGAACCAACCAAAACCTTAGTTTCAAACCAAAAAAACCAACAATATACCCCACAAAAATCATCACAGAAAAGCTCAATATACAGAAAACCTAAATACCTGCAGTATCCCATAGTCCCAAGTTGACAATGCTCCCATCCACAACGACATTGGCACTGAAATTGTCAAATACAGTGGGTATGAAATCCTGCCACATGAAAACACAAAATGTGAGAGAGAGAGAGAGAGAGAGATCCCAAGGCCTAAAAAATGCACAGAAAGCAGAAATTCAAACTAAAATTGCCATAAATAGAGAATAAAATGAGGACTCACAATATCTAAAAAAAAACAACAAACAAGAAGAGCTTCTACAGTAGCTCTTCAGCTACAGCACTAGAATATCAGAGTATCTAATAAAGTTCAGTTAAAGAAAGAAAAGACAACAAAAAAAAGACTACAAAAGCAGAAATATTTCAAAGGGAAAAAAAAAGTTTCTTGAAGCTCATGGGTTAGAACAGTGGTGGTCTGATGATTTGGAACTTCAACTGGCTCTTCATAATAGCAAGCTCATAAACAGGCAGCTGAAATCCTTGTATAGCCTCCCAGAACCTGCCCCTGGGTTTAGTAAGTCTTACCTTGCTAGGTGAAAACCTCTTTTTAACTCAATTTTCAAAGTTAACTTCAAGTTAAAATTTTTAATTCTAGCCTGCAAGATTTGCATAAAGACCTAAAGGGGGTAAATATGTAGGTCTCTCTAAGATTAAAAACTTTATTACCAGTTGATTTAATGAAAAACAGTTCAAATTCAAATTCCATCACTAGAAAGCCTAGTAGCATGAATAGTTAAAGAGTTGCAAACTAATTAATCAATCGATAAATAAATGTCAATATAATATAGACCATTGGGATCATTCACAAAAGAGAAGCGGAGGCTAAGTCATGAGTTCTGAAATTTATTAATTTAAAGGGGAAGAAAAAATGTAAATTCATTTCAATATTTTTAACTATAAATTATTCAGTTTTCATACTAAGTTATGCTCAATTGCAGAGGCTAAACTACAGAAGACACACCACACCACTAGCTAGATATTATACAGCACATGCAGAGGAGATGAGGAAACGACAATGAGTCATAATACAAACAGGTAAATAAATTTGAGTTGAATTTGACAATGAGTTGAATTTCTGATAATACAAACAGGGGATGACAATCAATTCAATTTGAGTTGCAAGAACATTAACACAAGGATGGTAAATGAGTGCGACAATGGCAACATCCATGGGAGATCACATAGGTAAATAAATGATGCAGAGTATCAGATGAAATAGAAAACAATTTCAAACAACAATAAAAGATGCAGATTGTTGATGAGATTTGAGAAGGAACTCACCTCGATTTGGGAGCGAGCTCACTGGATCTCAACCAACGACGGCAGCGCGAGAAAGAACTCTAGCTTGGAGAGCTCACTGAACCCTAGCTGTTTGCAGAGGAGATGAGATCTGAGATCGTAGATCTGGAGTCCAAAATCTGGAATCGTAGCCTCCGTCTTGGGTGAGGACAGCGGCAAGGCCAGCAAGCTGACGACGGCACCGAGAGAGAGAGAGAGAGAGAGAGAAGGGTTTGATGAGGGAGTGGGGGGAAGGAGGGTTGAGAGGTGTTTTGTGGGGAAAACCCAAATTTTTTTGGAGCCAAACCCAAAATCAAGCGCCAAATACCAAACCACTGCGTTTAGGGTGTTTGATTTAATTTTTAAATGTTATTATAATATTTTTAATATATATTTGAAAAATTGTACAATATATTTTAGAATATATTTTGAAAAAGTGGCCGTTTGATTGAATATATTTTTTCTGAAGCTTATGATCACCAAAAATCATAGTGATCCAACGGTCAATTTTTGAAAATATAAATGGAGAAAAATGGTGATATTTTGAATATCAAAAGACACAAATTTTCGCATTGACATTTCACAAAATTGACCATTAGATCACTATGATCTTTGACGATCATGATATTTGTAACAAGTGTATCTAATCTAACAGTCAATTTTTTAAAATCTATTTTGTAATTGTCACTACACATCACATTACCAATAGTTTTAGGAGTGGTTTGCAAAATCTAAATCTAGAAATTATATTATGAGAAACCCACCGTTATATTAAATACCCTACTTATAAATATCATGTCTACCAAAAATCAAGCTAATCGGACACTATTAGCCATTCGATCCATTCTAGTCAATAGGTGTCAAAATAGGGTGTAAGGGGAACCTGTCCCAATAGTCTATTTTCTATATATATATACATATTTTCTCCTAAAAGAAAAGAAAAGACTAGGATCTTAAGAACAGTAGTCTTTTCTTATCATTTAACTATGTATTTAAAAAACCCTAGTCTTTGCTTACCTTTTAACTAGGGTTTTATAACACATTAGTCTTTTGTTGGTAACAAAAGACTAGTGTGTTATAAAACCCTAGTTAAAAGGTAAGAAAAGACTAGGGTCCTAGGAATGGTAGTCTTTTTTTACCTTTTAACTAGGGTTTTAAAAAACCCTAGTCGTTTCATACCTTTTAACTAAGGTTTTAAAAAACACTAGTCTTTTGTCTACCAAAATCGTAGTCATAGCCCATTAATCTTGTAGTGATACTTTATGCCATTCACTGTTCTTTTGGAAATGATATTGGTTTTGAGAAATATTTTATATTGATTGGGTTGAGGCTCTGGTTACTGGATATTGGCTTCCATGCCTAATAAACTTTGACTATTGTGATTTATACCACGGAAGGATGAATTGACTTGTCAGAGAAAACTCCCCGTCTCTTCAATCCCAGTGGATGTTATATGATGATTATTGTTGGATCTATACCACACGTGGATGAATTGACTTGTCAGAGACAACTCCTCGTCTCTTCACCCTGTGGGCATTGCATGATAGTTATTATATTTCAGGACATGCATGTATTTATATTTATATGTGGACTGAATCGTATCATTGGGGGTTTGGGCCCATGGCCCTACTTGATATTACAGGCAGCGTGACTACGGTCTCCGTCCTTGGGATTTGGTTAGTAGCTCGGTTGAGCTAAAGGTTTGTTAACCTGAATCAACAGCCCTATAATATGATTCAATCCAAAATTGGATATGCTAGGGACCTAACGAAGTGATGCATATGCCAATCGGGCCGAAGTCCATACCGATAGCGATATGTCAAGCCCTTGTGTGGCGGTATTACCATGTTATGGACTTAGGACGCTATTTTGGCTATTGTCCACTTGCGACGGGGCATTCCGCATGCGTGGCATATGCTGGTTAGCGGTTACTAGAGGATTTAGTTTTCTACTGAAAGTCTACACATTCTTTTAAAAAATGATTTTAAATTGTTTTCTAATTCCGTTGAACTCTATAAATAAATAGTTTATATAAATATCTCATGTATTAATGTATTGTTATTGATTCGTAGAGGTTATATTATCCCTTATTGAGCACGTGAAAGATCACCCCTGCTTATTGCAGTATATTGCAGGTTTACCTTGGGTTGCACTCCTGGCTCAGCTAAATCCTTTGCTAAGGGTTGTTGGTCATATTTTAAGGTTGTTGTTGCATTATTGATTGCATTCTTATATTATATGTATTATATGTTGGATTATTCAGATTGTGTATTGATTATGGAAATTTGCCTACTTGCCAGGGTTGTTGGCAAAATTATTTGATTTATTGAATATATTTGTATATGACGATTTGGGACATATTGTGTATGACACGCCATATCATTTTGTTATATGAAATTCTTGTATCCTGTAAGGAAATGCGGATGAGCAGGACAGGTTGTACCTTCAGTTTGACACGTGTTGACCTATCCGGAAGGGTCGGTACAGATGTTAAGTTGGGGCGTACAAGGGTCCTTAGTAGTGTCAGTTTGGGGCGTTACAGTTGGTGGGTCGGGTCGGCTCGACCCATGAAGAGAGATCTCGAACGAGATTTGTATATATATGACATATTAAATTTTCGTTGTTAAATGCGGCAATTTTATTTTATTTTAAGTTTTTTTTGTTGGCCTGTAAATGCGTTAAATTTAAAATTTTTTTTAAAAAATTGAGTTTTTCGTTATTTTGTGTTTTTGAAAACTGAAAATGAAAAACAATTTTACACAAAACAAGTTTTCATTATTTTGTGTTTTTGAAAACTGTTTTCAATTTTCTATGTTCCAAACGAGTTTTCGTTTTTAGAAAACCAAAAACAGTTTCTGTTCTTATTCTTGAAACAGAAAACAGAAAACAGAAAACTATTTTTAGAGTGGGGGCCAAACATAGCCTAAACAACTCATATTTGCCAGAATAGGGCAAATTGAACAGAATTCTTTTGCAATGTATAGTTGACATATCCATGATTACACATTTTCCATTCAATTAATGTGGTATTGAAATAAATTTGTGATTTATGCACTGTGCCATTGAAAATCACTATGTGAGGATTGCATGTAGATTTGGCATGAAATGAACATTGTGAAAATTGCTTGAATGCAATTGTACATTTTATTTCAGTAATACACACACACACACATATATATATATATACACAGAAATGATCCATTGGGGTCCAGACCCCATTTGGATAAATACCGTCCACTCCTCATTGGGATAGTTGTGACAGGTATTTTAAAAAATCGACCGTTGGATTAGATACTCCTGTTACGTATGTCATGTCTGCCAAAAATAACAGTGATCCAACGGTTGGTTCATGAGAAAACTGTCTGTGAAAAAAACTGATACTTAAAGAACGTCAAAATGTCAGTTTTTTTCACAGTCATTTTTCTCAGAAACCAACTGTTGGATCACTGTGATTTTTGGTAGACATGACATTCGTAACATGAGTATCTAATACAATGGTCGATTTTTCAAAATATTTGTCCCAACTATCCCAATGAGAAGTGGACCGCATTTATCCAAATGAGGTCTGGACCCCCCCCAATGGATCATTTACACACACACACAGATATATATATATATATATATATATATAAAAGATTTTTGCATGAATCATAACTTTTATCAAGAGCGGGGCCACGATTTTATAAGTGTGGGAGCAAATTTTTTTTTTTTTACTTGAAAAAATCTACTCTTAAGCCTAACATCTTCTAATATTAACTAATGGGTAGAAAAATTTGTCGAATAATAATGTGGTCCCTAAACTTTGGGGTGAATACAAATGTGGACCCTAAATTAACATTAACTAACTGGTAGCCCAGTCAACAGACGTCAATTTTAACAGACAGAATATTGATTCTATCAGTTAATGTCCTACTTTAAAAAAATTTGGACTGAATCGAGTAAAAGTAAAGTTTAGACACAATATTGGTAATCACCCCAAAGTTGAAGGTATTAAAATGTCATTTTTCATTTTATTAAATTATTAATAGGTGGTTAAACAAATAACAAAACTGCAGCCAAATTCGTTCATTAACTTAGGTAGAGTGCTCAGGAGAGTAGATTAATTTGCCAGTCTCATTGTTTGGCATTTACACCTTGACGTTATTGTTGGCTAGATGAGAGAAGGCATCTCTAGTGAGCGGAGGACTGACAACAGTGTTCACGTTTTTTTACCACTATATTTATCATTTGTTTTCAAAGCAATAATGTGGGTCAAACTTAGTATAAAAAATATATAATAATTTTTCACGGTAACATTTTTAAGGAACCAGCCATAATATATATATATATAAAAGAAATGTATGTTATCCAACTGTTGGTTTCTCAAAATATTAACCCACATTGGTATTTTGATTGTTGCAATTTCAGGGGAGAAAAAAAGAAAGCAAATCTTTGGTATGATACTAATCTTACTACTTACTTTGTTACTGAAGAATTTAGTCAAAGATGACACCATGAGGAGGGTCCCAATTAATCTTGTCTTACCCATTTGGTTTGTATCGTGGATAAACAAAATCATGTTTTGAAGTGGTCCAATTTCACTTTGTAATCATAAATAGCCGGTTCTGTTTTAAAATGTAACTAAATTTATATTAAAGTTGGTCTCAACCATTTGTATTCATCGATTACGCCTGATGATTTCATTCGGCAATTAAATTTTCTGTCAAGATTCTGAAGAAAGAAATGTGTTCGATCAGCCAAAATTTGACAAAATTCTCAAGACACAACCATTGTTATCTGCTCTCTCTCTCTCTCTCTCTCTCTCTATATATATATATATATAAGCGAAGAACTACAGAAATCATTTGCAATTAATTAGTGTCAACCCCATGGCTTCAAAAGCCATTCTGATATCTGCCGTTGTGCTGAGGTTCTTAACCCTCTTTTTGTTAGCCGGATCCATCGCTGTTTTGGCAACAAACAACTTAACACTGAACGATGGTACTAAAATGAGTTTCAAAGATATAATTGCATACAGGTAACAATATTTGACCATGCTAGACGAGCATGACATTGATCAAAACTTAATTATCTGCTAATTCTTTTTGTTTTGTTATGATATATACCAAATCTTAGGTATGTTATTGCCACAGGTATCATTGGGTTTGTCTACTCGATAATCCAGATACCGTTTGCAATATATTATGCTAGTACGGAAAAGAGGTTGATCCGAAACGAATGTCTACCGGAATTTGATTTCTATGGTGACAAGGTACTGCATTTTCTTCTTCTATTTTTAAAAATCTTCTTCTAATTTAATTTATTTTTTACAGTCATTATATTTAGTGACAGAATTGGATCTCGTTTGGATAAAAATTTCTTTTGTAGAGCTATATCTTCACATCCAAATTATCTCCACATATCAAAATCTTCATACTAGATATAAATAATATTTATAGTAGAAGTTAGAGAATCTACTGCATGTACCCAACCATCTTTCTACCCCTCTTTAGACCAAGTGGGCAAGTGATATTTTGAGCTACAAAATTAATTTTAGGCAAATATATATATTCATGGTGTATTGGAGCTCATGGAGATTATTAACACAAATATTGGATTATATTTCGCAGATCATTGCCTTCCTTTTGGCTACTGGTATTGGTGCTGGCTTTGCAGTGACTTTTGAGTTCAAGAGGCTATTAAAAATATTCGTTGACAGCTTTGCGCAATTAGGTATTCCGGGGCTTGACGAAAAAACAAAGCCCGAAAAGTTCCTTGACAAGGCTAACATTGCCACTGCTCTGCTCTTCCTGGGATTCCTTTGCATGGGATTACTTTCTGTTTTTTCATCTATCAATAGAACTACCCACAAGTAAAGGCTTTTTCAGATGAAATTGTCAGCACATATTATATATTCAGTAATTTTTCAACCTATTCACTGCTGAAGAATTAATCTAGCTCGTATTTTGTGGCATCAACGGGGTGACCAACGATTATGCACCAAAATTAAAAAGGTTTGAAAGGGACGACGATTGAAGAAGCCTTTGAGAGTTAGCTATATGATAGCAATGTGCAATTATTATAGGTTTCAGCGTTCATCGTTTGAAAATGGAGTATACTGAATTTGGATGAATTTTATTTGTGTAGTTTTTTTTTTTTTTTTAACAATATAGGGCATCCTAGATCTACTCCCATTAAAGTTTGGGCCCAAACAAGTCCTCGGATGATGGGCGAGATCATATACAAATTCCATCAATCCAAAGGTATATAAGAGTGTCAAGGTTGGATGTTAAGACATTTACTTCTTGAGGTGTGGTCCTTGACCACCTGAGCTACCCTTGTGGGTTAACTTTGAAAGAAATTTAGTGAATGATTCATTGACACATTATCTTATGGTCAGGGCAGGCCCTAAGATTTGGGTGGCCCTAAGTGAGTTCCTAGAATGAGGCCCTTCTACATTTTGACATATAAAAAAAAAAAAAAATTACATACCTTAGTTTCTCTTAGGCTAAAACCTACAACCATACTACAACAAGCAATTCACAAAGGGATTTTCATTTGGCTCACCCAGCCTCTCTCTGTCTAGGGTTAATAAAAAAAAAATTTCAAAAGCATATTCTTGAGACTTGAGAAAGGCTTTTTTTTTTTTTTTTTTTTCCTACTCTCTTTTGATACCCAGATTGGTGTTTTCTTTTAAGAGGCATGGCTCCCTTCACCAATCCTAAAATAAAAATAAATCATTTTTTTTAAAATTAGTATAGGGCCTTTCTATAGAATTTACTGACTTTACTGATTCATTGATTCAGTGATTCATTAAAAATAAATCAAATTTTAAGAATTTGAGATATTATGAGCATATAGTAAGTAAATAGATTAGGAAAATAATGCTGGGAGCGGAAATCCCATGAGCTCGTGATAGTGTTTATGGATCATGCCACAAAAAAAAAAAAATCCGAATCCTTTAACATATATAGAAGAATCCGTACCTTTGAGATCTGTCTGAATTGATCTCAATGAATGACGAATTACAGAAGATGGCTCGAGCTCTTCAAGCCTTTTACCGTATTCCTCCTATGCCAGAATGTGAAGAGAGAGTGGCTCTCCTTGTGCTCTCCTTGTTGGACGGCTGCCTTTGGGGTTTAGAGAAAATATTTCGTCTTAACCTAGAGGTTGCCCAACATGGCATATATATAGGCTACAGTAGGGACCTAAAGGCAGATAAGTTTCAGGCTCCCAATGTAAATATTAAAACCTATTTACATTAATTATAATTCATTCCACTAAGGAATTATAACTGCACTCCCTAGCTTATTCGAAAATAAATTTCGAGCTCTTTGTTATTAAATACTTATTAATCTCCCCACGTTAAGATTACAGATACCCATTGATTAAATTAAATTACTGACAATATTATTTAATCAACATCTATTAATCTCCTTGAGACCTTCCACTTAACTTATTTGATATGTCGGATACAAAATCCACCTGCAGGGTTTGACATAATCAAAACTTATAAGTATCCTCAAGGGGGTATCATCAATCCCTATACCAGGACGTGGATTCCTTCAATAATAAATATTCACCATACAATTAATGCAGTTATCCAACTCATCGAGATTATTGACCTATAAAGATCTCACTCTTTATGAATCAAAATAACTAACAATAAATGCATGTCTCCATTAATTATTTCGGGATTAAGAGTATAAGTATTCATAATAACCATGAGGTATTAATTATTTTATATGTCAGTATAAAATAATTACCTCAGTACGATCCCGTTCAATACACACAAGTGTACTAGCACAAGAAGTTGAAACTAAACCATTCCCCGTAGTCAAGGCAGACCTACTGAAATCATGTGCTACAATCTTACCGATGGTGTGTCCAACTCCATCTCAGATTGTGAACAATAGGCTTATATTCTACAAGAACTGATGATTTGATCTTCTGTGTGTAAGCCGAACTCTACACACCAGATCAACTACTATGTAGAATAAAAGACACACATGCATAACATTAGAAGATAATATAATGCAAACATAGCTCATACAGATTCTTATTTAATATGCACTATCAGAATTCATTAATAAATAAATACTAAGGTCTATTACATAAAAACATGGCTTTTAGTATATAGCCCTAACAAAAGAATTCTTTTCTCCTCACTATCTAATACACACGATATGTGTACCAGAAAATTTAAAGTTATTCAGCTATGACCCATGATATAACAGAAACATGTCCCTAGATAAAGCTGAATTGCAGAAAAGTCATACCTAAAGCAGGTTCTCATCACAACTCACAAAGGTTAAATGACATTGATGTAAACTGTAAAGAGTGATGAATAGTTGAATTCCAACTCGATCATTGTTACATGCTGATAAGGGTTTTCATATGGAAATGAGTAAATAATGCAAGGAAATATTAATAATAATACCTTCCAGGCCGGATTTACATCGGTATGAATAGACAACCCACACTATTCCCATGATGGTAACCTGTTAATATATTTTAGATTTTACAAATATGCTCATTGGCCTATAAGTAAAAGAGTACTCTTTAAGTCAAGTGACTTTTCAAAATCCATAAAAGTGAGGCAAAAAGAGATTCAAGGATAAAAAAAAAAAAAAAAAATCTGCTGCATAGTTTTAACTTTTAAATTAAAACTGGGACATCTAAAATGGCCTGCCCTGCTGTCCAAAAGATGTCAAAAAGCATCATAGAAGCTAAAATGATATCCAACTAAAAAGGAGGCATTTGAGGCATTATTTGGAAAACAGGAAAGAAAGAAAGATGACCATAAAAAAATATAGAGATTGAAAAGTAAGGTGCTTCTTATTAATCACTTTCAAGAAGAATCTCAATTTGTATTTCATAAAATGCAATAAAATCTCAAAGTTTATTTCATACCATTTTGAAAATTTCACCAATAAGTCGATTTTTTCTTTTTTTCTTTTTTTTTTTTGGGCTAAAGCAAGATTTATTGAATTAAGACTATGAAGGCAAGTACAACAACCCCATTACAGAGCTCCCCAAAGCAACAGCACCCAAACCCAAGTCTAAAAACCAACACCCAGCAAAGACACCAATACCATTTTTACTTGACCAAAAAAAATCATCGCAGGCAAAAAGAGACAATAATACAGAAACTAGAGGAAAAGATCTGGAGGTTAAATTACATCAATGCTCCATTTGTTTGCCACAAAAATGGAATCAAAAGAAACAAAAAATCAAAATAAAAAATCTATGGGCCTGTTTACTTCATGAAAATTTTCACAATTTTCATTTTCTATGAAAATTTTTAAAAAATGGTTTTCATTTTCAATTTTCAAAATTTAGAGAATGCGTTTACTTTGCAAAAATGAAAACTGTTTTCAAAATCTAAAAATAGTGTAAATGTGTTTACTAAAACTATATATTATCTCTATATGTTTTATTATTTTCATTTTTCGGTTTTACAGTTGGTCTACATATTTTTTTCCATGTTTATAAGCATTGTCACGATATAATCATTGTTTTCAGTTTTTGTAAAAATACAAAAAACGTCTTTTTGATGTTTTCACATTTTCTTAAAAACTGAATTCATTTTCTTGAAAATAGTTTTCATTTTTTACAAGTAAACGCATTTTTTAGGCCGTTTTCTGTTTTTATTGAAAATGAAAATGAAAATTGTGAAAATTTTCACGAAGTAAACAGGCCCTATATTTTCCATCCTTTTGGTTCCCAAATACAAGAATATTAACTTAATCAAGCCTTGTGAAACAATTTAGCTCAACTAAGTTTGACTCTTGGTTTTCCTGAGAACTAGAAAACTAAATAATTTAAGAGCTCAAATTATTTTCCTCTACTTTTCTTTTTTGAAACCAAATAGAACATAACATAATCAAATTATCAAACCTTTAGACATTTAAAATAATAAGTCAATATATGCAAGCAAACACTTAATTAAACAATATTCTGTAGACAAATTTGTGAAAAGGTTAAGTACCTCTAAGAACCAATCATACAATGAAATGAAAAGAGGCCGCCGGATAAACAGATTCGAGACACCACCTTCAGCTATAGGCATGGACCCTAGACTTTCACCACTTAACAAATTAGTAAGGAGATTGCTCGCATTATCCAGTGGATTCCTTCTTGTTTTTGGTTCATTGGTGCTAGCCGATTGGCATCTACACTAGGACAATTTGCAAATTTACCCCAATTTAATATAGTTTAATGAAATTTTGCCCAACTACAATAATAACGATAACAATTACAATTAAAATAGTAGTAAGTTAACAATTAGAGGTTCTGTTGGGTTGCCTGGAAAACAGTGGAAAATAAACAGCAGTGCATTAATTGAAAGTCATACAATTTTTGTTGTACAGAACTAATTCTAAGACAACAAAAATTCAACAAAACTCCATCAAATTTCCAACCCTTTTGTAAATAATATGGAGTATTTGACAAGAAAGTATCTAAGCATAAATGCGCCATCTACTAAAAATAAAAAACTAATGCAGTGCATATTTTGAAAAACTAACCATTGGATTATATGAACTGCTTATCAATTTCATATTTATCAAAAATCACAGCGATCCAACAGTTGGTTTATGAAAAAACTAAATAGGAAAAAACGGTGATATTTTGAAGAACAAAAAATGTCACAATTTTTCACAGTGACATATATTAGAAACTAACCGTTGGATCATTGTGATTTTTGACAAATATGAAATTGATAAGCAGTTCATCAAATCCAACGGTTACTTTTTCAAAATTTTAAATACAAGTTACAAAATTAGAATAAATAATTATCATGTTATATATATATATATATATATATATATATATATATATATATATAAAGACTTAAAATAACTTAAATGAAATACAAGTAAAATGATTATTGGAAAAAAAAAATACAATTAAACAAAAGGATAAACACAGCATTAGGTATGTGAAAAGGATAAACACAACATCCTTTCCCTATAAAAGGATAAAACCCGTTTTTATGGGTTTTCTCGTGGAAACCTCATAACCCCATTTTTTTCTTCGTCTTCTCCAACCACATGATAACCCAGAACCCCATATTTAAGATCGTCTTCTCCAAACTAATATTACTTACTTATTTTTTTCAATTGATGATCGGATGATTGTTTCTTCAAATCTAGTGAGGAAGAAGGTGGACCGCACAGTTTTTTCAAATCTGGTGAGGAAGATGGTGTTTTGTACAATAGGAAATCTTGGTGATTTTTTTTTTTTTCAAATTTGACTTTGGGTGCTCATCAGGTATATGAAATTTTGATTTTATTGAACAAATTTCTACAAAAATTTGTGTGGCAAAGTAGAGTTCCGTTGAGAAAGAGCCGTTGAGAATTCAAAAAATCAATTTTTGCTTACGTGGCTAATATGCCTACAATTCTCTCTCTCATCCATCTCTCGACAAATTTGTCTATTAAAATGGAGAGGAGGCAAAATGCCTCCCCTTTTGCCTCTTCCTTTGGAGCAGCAATTTCTGAATTTGAAGAGGCATTCTGCCTAACAGCAAGCATTCGGCTCTCCTATTGGAATTGCTCTTATTATGGTATCATTGTTTGATGATATATGATGTGATGGAAATGGGAATGAAATGATGATGGTTAAGCATAGACTATAACTTGATAATTTTTGTGGCTTGTTATGGAATGAAGAAATTGAAAGAAAACGATGGGAATGGATTCGCAGCGGAAGACATACGATAAAATTTTTAAAGAACTTGAATCCACCATCGGAATCAAACAAGAACGATACAAGAATGCATTATAACACTTTAAATCATACTTACTTGATTTCTTTGATGTAGCTTTCGTCGCGAGCTTCAAAGTGGATTAAGCCTCCAAGGTATCCACACGAGCATAAGACCTTTAGAACCCTTGCACTTGATCAGCACTTGAAGAAGATGCAAGCTAGAGAGGGAGAGGATTTCTTCTATAAGAGAGGGAACACTCTAGGGTTTCAGCCCTTGGGGTTTTCACTCTTCTTTTGCCTCCTCTATTGAGATGACTAGGTTGCTTAGTGCTAGCTTGACCTAGCACCTCTTTTTATAGAAAATATTCTCCTTATTTGCAATTTGACCCCTCCCTTATTAACTATTAATAATAAGGATCAAATTAATAGTAAATAGGAATATACTCCTCTCTTTAATTCAAAAGACTATTTTATGCCCTTAGTGTGTGTGACCATTTGGGTTCACTCTAACCTAGTAGTGGTTCGGGACATCTCATGTTCCCTAAAATAGAAACTTTCTATTTTTGGTTCAATTGGAACAATTCCAATTTTGCCTTCAATGATAACACTTACCCTTAGGCCTTCACTAATCATGAGTGACATCTAGCAATATATCATGACGTACCCTAGGTGTGGGTGAATAGTAGAACTATATGAACCCTTCATGTTACTTAATCCTCCATCCCCTAATGTCACTGTTAAGATAATTAGGGTATGATTATAAGTCAAAACCCTTATCTCAACTCCTTGTTATATGTTCTATAAAGTATAATCTCAATAAGATGAATCTGATGAAAAACTTTCACAGTTCACCTATCACTCTGGCCAGAGATTCAAACTGAGAGTTATCTTTATGAACTAACCATGACATTCTCTCTCATCAAGGTGAGAGTGATGATTCCTTATTGCACACTCATCTATCTTCATGCATAACTTATTAGAGTCAATAAGTACCGATTACATCCTTTAGGTTAAGGCTGTACGAGATATTATCAAACCCTAACAACTCATATATAAGATAGCTATGATGTCTTAGGTCTAAGGACTACCAAATAAATGGACGTAACAAAAAAATATTCCTTTGACTTAATTTCCATAGGAATATTCTTGCAGATCATGTTCAGTGTACATGTTCTATAACATGCACCCACAGATTAACTAAAGTGTCACTACACTGATAGGAAAGACTACCTATCCTTTCATTGGAGTTAGTATAAATTTGTGTTACTCTTAGTGGTTTATAAAAGGTCCAATTTAATAAACCTATGAGAAGGAACTTTTTAGAATAAATATTTATGAGAAATATCAGTCTCTCTATCTCAACAGCTTGAGATGTATATCTCTCTTATCATCTATTCATGGACCTTATTGTTGCCCCAAAATATACTCTAGAGGGGGGGTGAATAGAGTATAGCAAACTTTATGGAGTAAAAACCAATTTAAAAATTTAGTTCAAAAAGTCAAATTGAAGATAAATGATCAAGATAGTATGAATCACAAGTAAACAATTTAATAGGCAAGTAAATAAATTAAATGCAAGATATAGAGAGAAAGAGTTAGAGAGATTCAAACACAATAATTAACATGGTTCGGTCTCCGCCTACGTCCACGCCTCAAGAGCCCCGTCTTGAGGATTCAACAATCCACTATGAATCACTCCTTCAAGGTGGAGAAACCTTTACAACTTGTCTTCTTTCAAAGGTGGAAGACAACTCACCCACAAGGGTTTTCTCACTACCCTTACAAACTCACAAGATTCAATAATGAATAAGATAATACAAAGGTGAACTCCTTCAAGAGTGGATAAATACAATATGAGCTCAAACTAATATCTCTCAAGATTAAAAACTAGTATTGGCTTAGAGAAAAGGATTTTGAAGAGCTTGAAACACTCAAACAATTGATAAACAAGATTGATTTTTAATAGAAAAGTGTTTCAAATAACTTGGAGTGAATAACTAACTTGTCCAAGACTTATGTAAATGGTATTTAAAGGCTCTCATAATCATATAGTTGTTGGGAAGAATAATATAGTCGTTTGGGTTGTAAAAACTAGCCGTTATGATTTGCAGAGCATCATTAGTCGACTAGTATACAAGGATTACTCGACTAGACCCTCTAAAAAGCATTTACAAAATAAGTCCGGAGTCAGTTAGTCGACTAGGACAGCTTGAATAGTCGACTAGAGAGTTAAAAACAACAAGTTTTGGAAATCTGGGTTTGTTAGTCAACTAGTGAAAGAGGGGTTAGTCGACTAGCAACTTAAAATCACTTTGAACAAATTCTTCGGGCTCGATTAGTCGACTAGAACAGGAGGGGTTAGTCGACTAATTACTAGGAATTAGTCGACTAGCTTAAATTTTCATAAAACATGCTTATCGCCTTGCAGTTAGTCGACTAGTTACGAGGGGTTAGTCGACTAAGGAAGGCCATAAGACACTTTTTATGAATTTTAAGCTGGATTTTGATCTAAGAAAAGCCCAAGTTTATTTGGAAATAATTTGGGTCAAACAAAATGATTTTCCCAAGTTAAAAATAGAGTCAAGAAGTTAAGTTCATTTTTAAGCCAATTTAGTTTTAATCCTATAAGAGATATTCACATATTATGAGTCCTAAGCAATCTACACAATAAATAAAGTCTTGTAATCTTCAACTCTTTATCTGTGCAAGAATGGACAATCATGGCTTTGAGCAAATCTTCAGCTTCCTTTAAACATACAGAATGGTCAAGGACAATGTTGAATCTCCATGAAAATGCTCATAACCTGATTCATTCAACAAGCAAGAGTATATGCACTAATAGAGATATAATCGAGCAAAGTACCAATAGAGATTGATGCAAAACATAATGTTCAATGTTAAGTATGAATGTGCATAATCATTACACAATGTTTGTTATCATCAAAACTCATAAACAACTAAGGATTGAAGCCATAAGGCTAACACTTATCATATATATATATATATATATATACAAGACAAGTTATACCTTCTAATTAATATAATATGAAACTGATATGCTCTTTAGGATTGATTTTAGGGCATATCTCTAACAGAAATGTTGTGATGCTTAATGTTATGTAAAGCATTGCATAATTGTTTGAAAGTTGCAATCATATTAAGAACCTGGACTTGGCAGTACTGGCTTTGGAAAAGTTAAAATTGAGAAAAAGTTTAAAGGTAATGAAATGTGAGAAAAAGATTGATAGATGCTTCCTATGGTCTATATGTAAGCAATACTTGCATTGGTGGAAGCATAAGAGGCTATATTGTAATTGTCTTAAGCTGAAGATATGTTGTGATGCCTATTACTGAATCTTTATATAGCATTGCTTTGCTCACCTACCGGTTAAAGTAGTGTATCTTTCTTTTAACCATTTTCGAGGTACCTAGAATGGATAGGGAATCATTATTCATTTTGCATTGCATAAGTTGCAAGGAGATTCTGATTTTATTAAATCTGAGATGTTACTCAATTGTTATGAGACACTGTGAGTCACTTGAATGATTATATGAAATTTGAATATTATTATATTGTGCATGTTATATGGAGATCTTTAAATTATAAATATGCCAGTGAATGGGCGTCGGAGTACCATCAATAAGATTTATGAGGTTTTGGTCTCTTGCATTATATTATGAAGTGAAATTGGTTTGTGATTGTATCAAATATATACAGTATAATTATTATAATTAGTATGTATATTTACCTACTGAGCTTCGTTGATTAGCTCACCCCTGCTTTATGCAATTCCCAGGTAAACAGAAAGAGACATTACTGATAGAAAATAGGAGAGCAGGCACTTCTACATAAAATGTTGTGGAAGAGTTGTACATTTACACCTTCCTATATACTTTGCATTGATGACGATAGAATGCATGTATAAATTGTATAGGGGTTTATTTGTTTTTTCCTATAAGCCAGAGTTGTTGGCTTTTGTAAAAATATAATGTTAAGGATTGGGAATTTTTTTATGACATGGCATATTTTCACTTTATCGTATTGCAAATTGATTATGAGTTATTTTGGTATAATTATAATTGTTTCATCCCTATTATGTTTTATTCGATATAATGCGCATATTATCGCGTTAAATAGGATTGGGGCATTACATTATTGGTCAAATGATGGCTTGATAATTGTGCTCCTACGGCTATATATTTTTTCTCGTGAGGTCGCACGTCCCATTTCCTATATGATCGAGGAGATGAATATGAGAGATACAGAAAGATTAATAAAATTGCTACACCCTATGTGGGAGAGTAGATTGATTATCTCACCATGTGTGGGCAAGTGGGAAATGTTAACAAATAATGGGTTGGGGGGTCGTTCCAACCAGTATTTGGATCCGCCCACAAAGGGGATAGGATCAACTAATAAGTTTAAATTTAAATATTGGTTTAAATTTAAATTAGGAGATATTATCTTCTAATCTTATCAGGTGGTTATTTTAAGAGCCTCTCTCCTATCATCAAATAGACAACATAACAGACAGGAAATACTATGTCATTCTGTGATATTTTCTCTCTAAAAAGGTTCTCTCCATTAAAGCTATTCCAAGCTTTTTGGATTTGGGTCGTGGATTTTGGTGGGTAACTCTTGTAGCTAACCCAATATCTCACAAGCAAAGACTACACGAAGGTTTGGAAGCTGTGATAGAGAGCTAGTAACAAGTCAGCATATCAGATCTGGGTTCTTCCGCAACGAGGGTACATTTCGAACTTGAAATTACATGCTATGTGTTGTATTTTAATGCATGCTATGTATAATACGTGTTCAATAGATGTTAACAATATATATATATATATATATTGTCATATTTTTTCAATCAACACCCATTACATATGTGAGGGTGAAACAATTAGACATACATTTCGGTTTGGAGTGGGATTTGATAGTTTTGGGTCTTAATATGTAGTAAACGCTTGATTTTTTGCTACTTTTCTTGTTTCATTTTCATCAAACCCATTTGCCGTCGTGGTTTTGACGCTGAAAAGCTTCTTTTTAAATTGGAATTCTTACTAATATGTCTGGAGTGATGCGTATATGTTTTGGATATGTCTTGGCTCAAAAAGAAGGTACCTTTTATAAACCCTTGAATGTATAAAGTTCGGGTGCCATATAAATTTCGGGGTTTTATATGTGCATTTCAAAATAATATAAGAGATAATTAAAGAAAATAAAATCTACAATATTTTATTTTCTTATAATAATTCAAATTTGAATTTGAGATAAACTAGGAAAGATTCGGGGTTTTTATATGTGTGTTTTACATATAAAAAAATAAGTATAAATTTCAACCAGAAAAATACACATATGTATAAGTCCTATATATAGTCTAATAATATAAGAGATAATTAAAGAAAATAAAATCTACAATATTTTATCTTCTTATAATAATTCAAATTTGAATTTGAGATAAATTAGGAAAGATTATAAAAGGAATTAATTGTAATTTATGTGAAACGGAATCTCCCAAAATGGATGATTTAAGGAAAACTAAATCTGAAATCCGTTTGAGGGTAGTTTAGTCATAAATTTATTTATTTATTTATTTTTTGTTTTTGGTTGTTGTTGAATTTCATCCATTATTTCAATATCAATAGGGACCTCGAGGGTTAGATTAAAAAGTCAGGGATTTAATTGGTTAGAGGAATTGTATTAGAAATCTATCACTAAAAATTAAAAAACCCTTAGTTGAAACAAGGTATTTAGCACTTTAAGGTTTTAACCCTTAACAAAGTGTTTAAGTTCTTAAGGTTCCAAACAAAATATAATATATTGGAGGCCCGGTACTAATGTAGTCTGGTTGAAAGCCCAAAGCCTAGACAAGAATTTTGTAACAAGCCCAATTAAAATAACTAAGTCAGGTTGTTATATTGGGCTAACTCAAATAAAACTTAATTTGCCCATGTGTAATGATGGATCCGAAGATGGTAGATTTTAATTGGGCCTAAGTTCAGGCCATTAAATAGGCCTCACGCAAATCTAACATTACAGTCCAATAAAAATTATGTTACCCAATTTAATAAAAGTCCAACCCATGTGTTATAAGTTATAACACACATGTACGTACACATAGGATATATATATATATATATTCTAGTTAGAGGTACCTGACTTTAGTTAAAGTCAGTTAAGAATATTAAGCCATTGGATTGAAATCTTAAAATGAATCATCCATTAAGTGAATGAAAATCCAAGGGCTTGTGTTCTTAGCTGACTTTAATTAAAGTCAGTTAGTGCTGACTAGAACACTTATATATATATATAGAAATGATCCTATTAGCACATGCTGACTTTCGTGAAAGTCTGCATGAAGCTCATAGGTGATTGTGGGATGCATATTTTGAAAAACTGACCATTGGATTACATATTATGATCATATGTATGTCAAGCATGCCAAAAATCACAATGATCCAGCGATTGGTTTCTCAGATGTCTCACTGAGGAAAACCGTGACAGTTTTCAACTGTCTGAATTTTTCAGTCTGTATTTTGAGATGCCTATATTGGATCACTGTGTTTTTCGCAGACATGGCATCCATAACAAGGGTATCTAATCCAACGGTTGGTTTTTCAAAATATGCATCCCACAATTCCCTATGAGCTTTATGCTGACTTTCGCTAAAGTCAGCATATGCTTACTAGATCGGGACTCTATATATATATATATATATACATAAATGATCGAGTCAGCATATGTTTATATAAGCTTATGTAAGCATGAAGCCCCTAGATAATTGTGGGAAACCTATTTTGAAAAACTGATTGTTGGATTAGATATTATACTCATGCATGTCATGTCTTCCAAAAATTACAATATTCCAACAGTCGGTTTCTCGGAAATCTCACTGGAAAAAATTATAACAGTTTTCAACCGTCACTGTTTTTCATAGCAATATTTTGATCCAATAGTCGCTGTTTTACATTGGATCACTGTGATTTTTGGCATGCAAGTCATCCATAAGTACAATATCTAATCCAACAGTCACTTTTTCAAAATATGCATCCCACAATTATCTATGAGCTTCATGCTTACATAATTTATGTAAGCGTATGTTGACTAGATCGGGACTTTATAAATACATACATAGTTCAAATCCGGTAGGCACATGCTTACATAAGTTATGTAAGTATGAGACTAGTAGATAATTGTGGGATATATACTTTAAAAAACTGACTATTGGATTACATATTTTTCTTATAAATGTTATGGACGCTAAAAATCACAGTGGTCCAATGTCAAAATCTCAAAATATAGAATATAAAAAACTATAACTACTGAAAATTGTCATAGTTTTTTCTAGTGACATTTATGATAAACCAATTATCTATTAACTATTAACTTCAGTTTTTCTTAGATCATTGTGATTTTTGGCACGCATGACATGTATAAATATAGTATCTCATCCAACAGTCTATTTTTGAAGTTATGTATCGTACAATTATCTATTAACTTCATGCTTACATAAGCTTATGTAAACATATGCTGACTGGATCATATTCTAAAGTATAGTTTTATCCTTACCTTAGATATCCTAGCTTTAGCTTAGTGATTGCACTGCAATTTTGCATCTTTTCTATGTGTTTTGCAATCCCATTTCGTTATTTATATTTAGTATTTTCTCATTTTTTTAGTTTGTTGTGGAGTTAATGTTATTTTGTGTGCTTTTGTAGGTATTTCAGTTAATTTCGTGCATAATAAAAAGGGCAAAGCTCATGCCTCGTTGTTCGTGCAGGGTTTGAAGCTCACTTCAATGGCATTTCAATGGTCAAGGAGCTTGAGGAGTGTTTTAGAGACATTTTGGGGATTAAGAGTTGAAGAAAGTACAAGTTCAAGAAAAACAGTACACTATTGATAGTGTAAACTTTCTGACCTCAAAAAAGCTGAAGAAAATTGTAACACTAGTGATAGTGTAACATGACACTATCGATAGTGTTTGCACGGGAAAAACTGCTATTTTTGTAACTTTTATGTTTTAGCAACTATGCTTTGGAATTTTTGCCTAGGCTTCTAAGGTTAGTCTTTTGGGGCTATTTAAGGATGTTTTTGAGAATTTGGAAAGGTTCCAAAGTTCCATTCATCTCTTCTCTACACACACACACTCTCTCTCTCTCCAAGGGTTTTCTTGCTTGTGGATGATTGGAATGGAGTTCTTGGCTAGCTTCATCCTTCTCATGGGTAACTAATCTCTCTTCTTGGGTAATAGATGAAGTATTAATTTGGATTGGGTTGGGGTTTCTATTGAATTTCTATGATGATTGTATAATTTTAAGGTTATTGCTTCTATGCAATTTGGTTTTGAATGCTTTTTTCTATTAATATAGTTATTTTCTATGATTTCAATTATATTTGTTATTAGGGGTGTTCACCGGTCCGGTTTGGGCGGTTTAGCCTCAATTTTGAGACCAAACTGGTAATTGCGGTTTGTATTTTTCATAACCCAGACCGGACCAATTAAAGTATTAAACCAAATCAAACCAAACCAATTATTGCGGTTTGGTTTGGCCGGTTTGACCGGTTTTGAAAAAAAAAATTTATTTTTATTTTTTTCCCACTTAATTATATTATTTACCTTGAATCATAAGAAAAAAAAATCCAGCCATCCAAACAAAAAAAAAAAAAAAATAGTAAAGACTGTAAAGTATAAGCGTACAGCAGTAGAGCACCAAATAGAACATCTATATATTCATGATACCTCTGATCTAATGATACAATGACTATATCTATACTTAAATGTGCTAAACACATAACCTGTCGTGGGAGTCCACAAGCACTGATTTAAGAAAAACAAATAGTTGATAATTAATTAATTATAACATTGGACAAAAGGCTCTCATTGCATGCATATACTTGTCAAATTTAATACATAATCAAGGAATGTATTGCACAAGATTTTATAGATACAAGTAGTGAGAATCACCACAGTGCTCTCAAATATGTATGTGTGTACTCAAAAATATAAAATAGGAGGTCAATTAATATAGCAGTTAAAGCAAAAAAATTAAGAATTAACAAATTCAATCATCCCAGTTTATCCAATCTAAACAAATAAATATACATGAATCCATTTTACCTAATATAAAAATTCTTAAAACAGTGAATAATGAATCAAACTTGTTGCTTAAATCTGGAGCTATTTAAATCATTGTGTACTCAAACTAAAAGACTGTACAAACAAAGATCTTTAAAGATAGGAATGAAGGCCTGAAGGAGTGAAGGGTATCTGGGTATAAGGGATTTAGGGTATTAAGGTTTTTAACTTTTTGAGTCTTTGACATTTCGTGTCTTGTACTCTTTATAAGTTATATATTATATATTATATATATAATTATATTATACTGGTCTGGTTTGGGTTAATTTGGTTTGGAATATGCACAAACCGGACCAACCCAAACTAGGAAAAAAATTAAAAATTTAAACCAACCCAAACCAAATTACAAAAAAACCCAGACCAAACCAGCTTTTTGGGTTGGTTTGGTTTGGTTTGCCGGTTTGGTTTGGTTTGGTTTTTGAACACCCCTATTTGTTATACAATGGTTCTTATCAAATATGTATATGTGAAGCTAGATGCACTACTTCAAAAAGGGTCTACAACAATGGACAAAAACTGTCGTTATAACTGTTACACAAACTTGTAATTGGGTAGTTTAATTTCCAACCAAGCATAAAAGATTATTTAGAGAGACTTAAAAACTTGTGCAATTTCATATATATATGATTTACATAAGCATAAACATATGGGTTCATCAATTTATAAGCTCAATTTAAAAGGCATAAAAAGGGTCCTATGTTTATATCATATTATTAGATGGTCATTGCCTATGAAAGGGCTTAATTTTCTTATGGATTAGCTACTGCCTAGCATATAGAACTGTTTTAAAGAACAAATTTCCAGAGTACTTTCAAAGAAAATGTCTAAGAAAATTTTCTAAGCTTTTCCGGAATGCCCAACAAAAAATATATCCAGCCCATTATAAAAGTCAGGTTTTAAATGAGAAAATAAAGAATTTGTTTGACCTTGGGACACATGTCAATGCACCCTCACGTGCTTGACACGTGGCCTGCTAAGTGTGCCAGCCAAACAGACCCTTAAGACTTCATCTTCTTCACGTTTGGGACTGGTTTGAGTCCAAGTTTCAGCCCAATTCTCTCTCTATAGTTTTCTCCTTCATTACTCCACCAAACTGTACAAGTATAGCACTGTAAATACGTAGATAACAAAGGTGGGAAGAGAGGTTCAATTCAATCCAGCGTGCAGGGTAAGAAAAAGCGAGGAAGTGGGGACCAAAATGGAGGAATCATCACATCCAATGCCACTAACCACCGAGCTCATTCATTTTGTTCCTCTGTGTGGGCCTTCCATTAATTTTCTTTCATACATGTTATATATTAATATTAATTATATTTTATCGTTGAGTGACAACATCTTCGCCATTGTAAGCCATATCATTGATTCCCCTTCGAATTTCAACACTTGGCCCTACACCGCACCTCGTTTACTTTAATCAATTATCTTCCACAACGCAAACTTTACTATGGCTCTTATGTGTTAATGAGTCGGGTCATGGTCATGATCTTGATCAGGCATTGGTGTATTTGACCCTGAATATTATTATTTCTCCATCACAGAATTGGGCATTTGGATCCACATCCGTCTTATCCCAAAAATCTATGTGGAACCTGCTTTACCAAAAGTTATTATATAAATTCCCCATCCAGTAAGCTGCATATTCTTAATTACATAACTTTGATAAGCTGAATATTTTGAAAAATTGACCTTATTCTTTTTATGAATGTCATATGAACTAAAAATCACGGTGATTCAATATCAAATATCAAAATATAGATTATGAAAAGCTTTGACCGCCCAAAATGTACTATCACAGTTTTTCTCAATGATATTTCTTTGAAACCAACCGTTGGATCACTATGTTTTTTGGTATACATGACATGCATAAATATAGTACTTAATCCAACAGTCAGTTTTTCAAACTATGTATCCCATAATTATCTATTAGGTTCATGCTTCCATAAGATTATATAAGTATATGCTGACTCGATCATTTCTCTCTCTCTCTCTATACACACACACACACAAGCACATAATGTGTGGGACTTATCAATAAGGTCTTATCTAATAAATTATAATTGTATAGAATAATTATTTTGATTACATTACTTTGACCATTTCATCTAAATTAAATTTGTAGGGTTAGAATATGTATTTTAATATATAAGAATGATTAAAAACATTAAAGAGTTTGGAGAAAATTAAGTGAGCTCTTAAAAACAATAAAAATTTTAAAATACAACATAGAAAGTAGAAATAAGCGGAACCAATTTTTTATATAAAAAAAAATAGTCAAAATAAGAAAAAAAGGGAGAAGATAGCTAGGTAGGATCTACAGTATAAATAAATAAATATTATGGAAAGAGAAGGAAATTTTATATCAAATATTAATGTGAAATGAATAAAGAATCTTGAAAATTTTGTACAAAAAAAAAAAAAAAAAAAGAATCCTGAAAATTTTAATGAGTCTTAATTAGTTGGATTAATGTTATACTATCATGTTATTTTAAAGTGGGGGGCAAAACCAATAAAAAGGAAAGGAAAAGAGAATAAAGGAATGAAAGACAAAAGAAAGGCCAAAACAAATAAAAGTAAAGAATGAGAGAATTAAGGAGATAAGAGAATGAAAGAGAGAAAGACTATTAACGTGTTACGTAGGATGTACTACATTATATATAATGAGATACTATCATGATCTTATAAGAACATTCTTACTTCTCTAGCTTAACGTTAGCCTACTTTCACTTGGGTACATATTTTGAAAAATCAATCATTGGATTAAATAATCTTTTATTCATGTCATGTCTGCTAAAAATTACAGTGATCTAATGATCGATTTTCAAAATATAGACTATTAAACAATTATAACAACATCCAGTGGTTGATATTGTTAGAATTTTTCACTAACTCTATTTTGAGAATTGATTGTTCAAACATAACATGTATAAGAAGTAGAAATGATCTGATCAAGTATACCTGACTTAGATGAAAGTCAGCAAAGAGCTCGGAGGAGTTGGATAAGTTACCACAGCTGACTTTCATCCAACGTCTCACGGCTCTTAGCTGACTTTAAGTTAAGTATAACTGACTATATCAATTATAGCATAAAAAGATTGTCTTATTCAATTGTCGATTTTTTAAAATATCTATCCCATGGAGATGGACTAACAATAAAGGGAAAATGATCAATAAGACCCTGAAAACAATTTTTATTATCATCAAGTCCAAATCATAAGATCCTATACCAATAGGCCCCTCTAAGTCAAATTTAAAGTCAACCCATGTCAATAAATTGTCTAATATACCCTCTTCACATATTCAGTTATGATTTAATTATTTAACTATTTCCATATTTAATGTCCTAAATTGTAGGAAACTAACCTATATGATTTATATCTTAAATGCATTTAAACGTAGCATTATCTTTGAATTTGAAATCCTTTTGCACGGATTGGATGGTGCTGAGCTCCCTCTCCTCCATTACCCCCTCTATCATCTATGGCTCTTGAGCTTTCTCTTGTGTTCTGTACCAATGTCTATATTATATTTCCTTTCCTAAAGATTCCATTCCAGAAGAGCAATCCTAGTACGCCCCTCTCCTTCGTTAAGAGCTTGAGTCTTCTAGCGACATTGACGGTTTTGCTTTGAGGTGATTTTTTTTCTTTTCCACCCCTTTGCTAAGACAAATCCTGGATTTTTTTTTTTCTGCTATATCGCATTATGAACTATAAAGAGGAAAAGTGATGCCAGAACTCACAACTCGCTTTGATCTTGCCAATTTTCCATAAGAATCTCCACTACTATAGTCTAGTTCTCTTTCGCAACTCTTTCTTGAAGTTTCTGCAAATATCAATATTTATATGCATATTTATATATTGATCCATATGTGTATGAAAGTTTTATTTTTACAGAGATACTAGTATCTCTGTAAAATCGTAGTCCATAAAAAAGAGAGAGTCACGACTCTCTACCTATAAAACACCCTCTCAATGTAAGACCTCCTAAACCAAAAAATGTTAGAACATATTACCAGAGAGTCATGACTCAATCATGTACATGTGAACATATTACCATAGAGTCATATTACCAAGGCGTGTATCTCTCTAATTTTTTTTTTTTTTGTTTCCTTTTTGTTTTGTTTAAAAATCAAATTTATATGGGCTGTGATAATTGAGTCATGACTCTCTGGTAATATGTTTTATCATTTTTTGGTTTATGAGGTCTTACATTGAGAGGGTGTTTTATGGGTAGAGAGTCATGACTCTCTCTTTTTTATGGACTATGATTGTACAGAGATACTAGTATCTTTGTAAAAATAAAATGAGATCTAGATATATCTTGTTGGGATCATGTTCGTATAGTGAAGGGTTTATACAAAAGATTATCATAGCTAGAGGCACAATATTTGAAATAGTCCCTTAATTTTATTTTGATATAATTCCTTAATTTTAGGGAAGTTGATTAGGATGGACTTTCCTTTGTAAATGAATTTCAATATTTGAAATATTCATTGATTCATGGAGATAATATTGGATAATATTCTGTTAAGTTGATTTTCTGATAATAGTGGATAATATTGGATAATATCCTGTTAATGAAAGGGTATTTTTGTTCATTTTAATCAACTTTCACAGATACAAGTATCATCAAAAAAGGCAGGGGCTTATTGGTATAACACTCTTGTACCAAGGGCCTATTGGTATAGAACCCAACAATAAAATAGGTAAGGGTATCCTTACCTGATTATATTCCTATATATATAATTTATTAGATGAAAAAAAAATGAAAGTAATATGTCCAACTTCATGTAATAGCTATTAAGGTTTTGATTAATAAAAATTATATTTAAATTTGATTAATATATATTAATTTGATTATGAATATAATTAACATCTCAAGAACTGATTAGGAAATATTGTTGTTGTCGAATTTCATCTCCAGGGACAGCTTGGTCGTAGGACAACACAGAGCAACTCAAGAATGATTGGTTAACTGCTTGGATACTGATGTGGTGCGGTGGTGCCAGCACAATTAATGAATGAGAGAGTAGGGTTCGTCACCGAAAGTATCTGTTTTTGTGAAGAATTAATATTATATTCCTTATATAGGGTCTTGGAGTAGATGCGTGGCATGGCAAGGTCGTTTTGGGTTGACCTAGCTCAGACAAGCCAGGTGGACGAAGGCTGTTAACCTTGTAATCCTAATAACCGTCATAGATAGCCGGATTTGTTCTCATCGGGACATCGAAACGGGCGGAATGGAATATAAAGGAGAATGCGCTTATAAGAGGGATGGAGGCAGGGCAGAAGCCAAGAATTATGTTAAGGAGGGGCGAATTTTAATTGATTGTTATTACTTTATTCTATTATAAAAAACAAAAAATAGTTTTATAAAATTTTTTTTATTTTGTTAGATTGATGTAGAAAAAATTGTAAAAATTTATGATCCATTAATATTTGTTAAAATATATTTCAGTTCAATATATTTACAATTGTCATCGATGGAGCCTATTTTTTGAAAGTATTGTATGATGGCTTCATCAATAACGCAATCAAATGCCTCTTTCTCAATAAATATAATTAAGTCTGATCAATTGATCTCTTATTTTGTTACGTAATCAATTCTTTACAATATTTGATTATAGTAGAAAATGCTCCCTCCATAGTGGAAGTAGCAACGGGTATAGGGAGAAAAAAATAATTATCCAAGAGATCTTGACTTTAGAGCTTTCCAATTTTATAGCATGAGGTGCTTGAGATTTTAAAATTTCTTTGTTTATTTGTTATATTAAAAAGAGTCTTATACCTAGTGGTATAAAGAGTTCGAATTTGCTAGTGATATGGACTTAGATCACCATGTAGTGATCCAACGACGCCACACAAGGCCTTGAGATGATCTAAAGATCCTTAATTATTTGTCTTGACTTGGGTATTAAAGGACAAAAAAAAAATAAAAAATTAGCAATAATCCTATGTTTCTAACTCATTTTTTGAGCAATAATCACGGTGATTCAACGACCAATTTTTAAAAAATTGTCACTATAAAAAACAATGACTGTTCTATTCTTCAAAATGTCATCATTTTTTCATGAACAATTTTTTTTTTCTAGAAATTGACCGTGGAATCACTATGATTTTTGGCAGACCTGATACACATAAGAGAGTCTCTAATTCAATGTCAATTTTTTAAAATTTGTTTTGCAGTGGCCATATGGAGATCTATTAGCATTTCATTATTTTTGTTATTTCTAAAATTGATTCAGATCTTTTGATTTTCTATTGATTTTTACTTTTTAGTGTAGTCTTAGTATAGGTTTGGCTATTAGAACCATTACTACATGGTGATCTAAGTCTAGATCGTAAAAAATTTATGTTAGGGACTTATAATCCAAATAAAAATAAACAAGAAAAAAGAGGGATATGAAAGTAATATGAAGGAGTAAAACTAGAATTGAGGGGAGGCATATATAAAACTTTATATTTTTATAAAGTATAAAATTGTTTTAAAAAAAATTCAAGGTGGCATCTGCCCCCCTCAACCATATATGGCCTCGCCCTTGGATGGAGCCCTGGAGGCGTGTAATTAACAATGTTCCCAAATCTAACTGCACTGGTTAACCACAAGGGAGCATTGTTAATTCTTTGGAAATGAGTTGATCCAACTTGGTTTAGAGGATAAACTCTCATTTCAAATGTAAAAATTCAATTAGACGAAATGAATTTAGTAGGTTTTTCATTTTACTTGCTACCTTATATTTTCCTTCCGAAAGCGCTGACGAGCCTACTAGTAAAGTTTCTTGATGATTGCATCAGATACTTAAGTTCGAATTTTTCTTTCATCGGGATGGAGCAAATTTAAAAAAAAAAAAGAAAAAGGAAGGATTACCCTTGTTATGTAGCTTATAGAATTAATGAATTTCTTTAAGGACCAAAAGAAAAAAAAAATATATATCTTTTTTGATAAATCTATTTAATCCCATGCAAAATACAAATTATGACCATATATATACATATGTTTTCAAGTTACTTGTGAGCTTTTTTTTTTTTTTTTTTTTTTTTTTTTAAATTAGGTAGTATTAAAAGAATAAACCTATCTCAATATTTTTTGTTTTTTTACCACATAATATCCTTGGTCTACTTCGATGAATGTAGGGTTTCCCTAGAAATGAGCGAAATCACCCGCAAGTGATCAAAATTTTTAAACAAGCCCCTTAAGAACCATATACAATCACATACTATAAACAAAATTCATGAATCCGATCAATTGAAATAACTAGATTTACATTAAAATTTACTCAAGTCAAATTTAGGTTTGATGAAATCTAAATAACTTATAAAGTTCTCATGCAGGGCTGGTCCTGAGATTTTGGATGCCTTATGCGAACTCCTAAAATGTTGCCCCTACTATGTATTAACAAAAAAAAAAATTTGTGTGTAAAATTTTAGTTATTGAACCTTAATTTCTCATAACCTAAAACCTACAACAAACAATTCACAAAGAGAGTTTTCATTATGCTAATCCCGAACCTCCTCTCACCATTACAAATATATATATTTTTTAAAAGAAAAAAAGAAAAAGCTAAAAACCAATAATAATCAATTCAGAAATAGAATTTTTAATAGGCTCACCCTGAACCTCCTATCATTGTTATAAATATAATTAAACTAACAACAATTATATTCATCCTCCCTTTTCATCATCCTTTGTACATCTGACCAACTTGGAACAATTATTTTGAAAAACTTATAGTTGAATTTGATACTCCACTTATATGTATCAATAATGCAAAAAATGACATTGATCCAACGGTTGGTTTTTCAAAAAAATAAACTATGACAGTTTTTCACAAATTTTTCATTATTTTTTATAATTTTTTTCATAATTGCCAAAACCAACCATTGGATCAATGTAATTTTTTGCATTCATGATAAGTATAAGTAGAATATCAATCCAATGGTTGGTTTCTCGAAATACCTATTTCAAATTGGTTAAATGCACGAGACAGGATAGAAAAGGAGAACAAATGGAATTTTCCTTAAACTAATAAAGAAGGCCTACAACAATCAATTCACAATGAGAGTTTTCAATAGGCCGGCTCACCCCATATTTCTTATCATGATTACAAATATATCAAACAAATAAACAAAACCTACAACAATCAATAAACAATGAGGGTTTTCAAAAAACTCACCTCGAACATTCTGTCACTATTACAAATATATCAAACAAATGAATAAGATATATAACAAATCAACAAACAATTCACATGGAGGGTTTTCAATAGGCTTACCCTGAACCTCTTATCATCATTACAAATATAATTACATTAATAAACAAAATTCGATTACAACTCTTAAATATTATTCCATTAAAATGAAAATAATTCAACTATAGTTTCCATAAATGTATTATACAAAAATAGTACAATGCTATTATCCCTAAAATCATCTAACCGTGATTGATTATAACTCAATCTTTTAGATTTACTAAAATTTTAAGTTTTAAAAATAATTTAAAGAAAAACTAATCGAGACAGGTGGTAAATCAAATGGGCATGCAAATTCCATGATCACATTGGTTAAATTATAGTATAAAACTCCAAGGGCACAGATCGATCCGTCCATGAACCTATGCTCTATGGAATGCAGATTCGTGTACACTATATCTGATGCTCTTACATTCATCTTTTGGTACTATGGAGATATTCCCACGCTTGTTGACAGACATTGACAACTCCTGGATCAAACACAGTAAAATTCTTAAATCTAAATAAAGAACCGATCTCAGATAGACTTTGTCTGTGGGTGGGTCCTATCCCTTTTGACCAAAAGTCATATCTCATACAGTTTATGTAGTACGTACTCATCAAAAACACCGTATAAGTATTAAGTATACACCCACCACCCCTCCTTTCTTTTTCTTATTAGTTATTCCTTTCCCACGTTCCCTCCTTTTATCCATTTTCTAAATTTTGTTATATAAAATATATTCTTTTTGCAAAGCTTACCCTTGTGCTTTTTAGCCACAAATTCTCATCATACGAACCACTCGACCTCCACGTTATTCCTTTTTCAAATTTTATATAAAAGGAACTTCTTTTTCTAAAGCCGATCCTTCTGCTTTGCAACAACAAATTCTCATCATACGAACCACTCTCTCTCTCTCTCTCTCTCTCTCTCTTAAAACACTCAAAACACACACACACACACTCTCTCTCTCTCCCCTTTCTTCCTGCAAACTTGTTCTTCATGGAGTGCAACCCAATTCAGCTTTTGTATCATCTTGTTCCAACAGTTGTATTGATTTTGTGTATTTGGGTTTCAGCCACCAAACAAGATGGGCTTCCGAGCATCAAAACCGATGCAGAAGGTCTTATTTTGTTGAAGAATATGATTCAGAAGGACCAGAATGGAGTTCTGTCAGAGTGGAAGCTTGATAAAAATCCATGCAACTGGAATGGGGTTACATGCTCCTTTGGACGAGTGACTCAGCTTGATCTTAGCCAGTGTAATCTTGTTGGGACTCTTTCTTTTGATCCTTTGGCTGCTTTAGATATGTTATCTGATTTAAATCTCTCTGGTAATATGTTTACTGTAAATTCCACATCTTTGCTTCAGCTACCATTTGGATTGAAACAGCTTCAACTATCTCATGCTGGACTTGTAGGTCCAGTACCAGAGAACTTTTTCTCGAAGAGACCGAATCTTGTTAATGTGAATCTTTCTTTAAACAATTTAACAGGTTTTCTACCTGAAAATCTGTTATTGAATTCCGATAAGCTGCAGTTTCTAGACCTCTCTTCTAACAATCTGACAGGATCCATTTCGAGTATGAAACTTGAAAGTTCCTCCTGCAATTCATTGTTGCAATTTGATCTATCTGGAAATCATATAATGGAATCCATTCCATTCTCACTTTCCAACTGCACAAATCTTAAAACTTTGAATTTGTCCTTCAATTTGCTCACTGGGGAGATTCCACAATCTTTTGGGGAACTCAACAGCCTACAGAAATTCGATCTCTCTCGTAATCATCTCACTGGATGGATCCCCTCTGAATTGGGAAACGCTTGTGGCTCCCTTCAAGAACTTAAGCTCTCTTATAACAACTTTTCGGGGTCAATTCCAATCGAATTTTCCTCCTGTTCTTGGCTACAAGTTCTTGATTTGTCCAATAATAATTTATCGGGTCCTTTGCCTGATTCAATCCTTCAGAACCTCAGCTCATTAGAGAGCTTGTTGTTGAGCAATAATATGATCTCCGGACCCTTTCCCACTTCAATTTCATCTTGCAAAAGATTGCGATTCGTTGATTTTAGCTCCAACAAGCTTTCTGGTGTCATCCCACCAGATATATGTCCTGGAGCTTCGTCACTCGAAGAGCTAAGGATCCCGGACAATCTCTTCACAGGAGAAATCCCGGCTCAATTGTCACAATGTTCACAGCTGAAGACTATTGATTTCAGCATAAACTACCTCAACGGCTCAATTCCGGCTGAGATTGGGAAGCTTGAAAATCTCGAGCAGCTAATAGCTTGGTTCAATGGCATAGAAGGGAGAATCCCACCAGAGTTGGGAAAATGCAGGAATCTAAAGGATCTTATACTCAACAATAACTACCTCAGCGGTGAAATCCCGATTGAATTGTTCAATTGCAGTAATCTCGAATGGATTTCACTCACAAGCAATGGACTTACAGGCGAAATTCCAGGCAAATTTGGCTTGTTGACAAGGCTGGCTGTTTTGCAACTCGCCAACAATAGCTTGAGTGGGCAGATACCAAGAGAGCTAGAGAATTGCAGCAGTTTGGTTTGGTTAGACTTGAACAGCAACAGACTTACAGGGGAGATCCCGCCTCGACTTGGAAGGCAGCTGGGGGCAAAATCATTAAGCGGAATTCTTTCTGGAAATACTTTGGTTTTTGTACGGAATGTGGGGAACTCATGTAAAGGAGTTGGAGGCTTATTGGAATTTGCCGGAATTCGACCTGAAAGACTATTACAAGTCCCATCATTGAAGAGTTGCGATTTTACGAGGATGTATTCAGGTGCAGTCCTTAGCCTTTTTACTCAGTACCAGACCTTGGAGTATCTTGATCTTTCCTACAATGAGCTTCGTGGGAAAATTCCAGACGAAATTGGGAATATGATAGCTTTACAAGTTCTTGAATTAGCCCATAACCAATTATCTGGAGAGATCCCCTCATCACTCGGTCAATTAAGGAATTTAGGCGTGTTTGATGCATCACATAACAGACTGCAGGGTCAGATCCCAGAATCTTTCTCAAATCTATCTTTCTTGGTGCAAATCGATCTCTCAAATAACGAATTAACAGGGCAAATTCCAGCAAGGGGGCAGCTCAGTACACTTCCTCCGAGTCAATTCGCAAACAACCCAGGGCTTTGTGGGCTTCCATTGGCTGAATGCCGGAGTAGTAGCAACCAACCCACGACAAATCCAGGTGGTGATGATGGGAAAGGAGGCCGAAGACCTGCAGCTGCATCATGGGCTAATAGCGTTGTCTTGGGTGTTCTCATTTCCGTTGGGTCTGTCTGCATTTTGATTGTGTGGGCAATTGCAATGCGTGCGAGGCGAAAGGAGGCAGAGGAAGTAAAGATGCTTAAAACCTTGCAGGCAGCTCATGCTGCAACTACATGGAAGATTGACAAGGAGAAAGAGCCATTGAGCATTAATGTAGCAACTTTCCAAAGGCAGCTAAGGAAGCTCAAGTTCTCACAACTCATTGAGGCGACCAACGGTTTCTCAGCAGCAAGCCTTATTGGGTGCGGCGGATTTGGGGAAGTGTTCAAGGCCACATTGAAAGATGGGTCCAGTGTTGCCATCAAGAAGCTCATTCGACTGAGCTGCCAGGGTGACCGAGAATTCATGGCTGAGATGGAAACTCTTGGGAAGATCAAGCATAAGAACCTTGTCCCTCTATTGGGTTACTGCAAAATCGGCGAGGAAAGGCTTCTTGTGTACGAATTCATGGAATATGGTAGCCTAGAAGAAATGCTCCATGGAAGAACAAAGACAAGAGATCGAAGGATACTAACATGGGAGGAAAGAAAAAAGATTGCAAGAGGTGCAGCCAAAGGACTCTGTTTCCTGCACCACAATTGCATCCCACACATTATACACAGAGACATGAAATCGAGCAATGTACTACTGGATCACGAAATGGAAGCCAGGGTTTCCGATTTCGGAATGGCAAGGCTCATAAGTGCTCTGGATACACATCTAAGTGTAAGCACACTTGCAGGCACACCAGGGTACGTGCCGCCAGAGTACTACCAAAGTTTTAGGTGCACTGCGAAAGGAGATGTGTACTCGTTCGGAGTTGTTCTCTTGGAACTCTTGACGGGGAAAAGGCCAACCGATAAAGATGATTTTGGGGATACTAATTTGGTGGGTTGGGTGAAAATGAAGGTGAGAGAAGGGAAAGGTATGGAAGTGATAGACCAGGAGTTGCTTTTGGTGACTAAAGGAACCGACGAGGCTGAAGCAGAGGAAGTTAAAGAGATGGTGAGGTATTTAGAGATAACCATGCAGTGTGTTGATGATTTCCCTTCCAAGAGGCCTAATATGTTGCAGGTTGTGGCCATGTTGAGGGAGCTCATGCCTGGATCTGGTAATGCAAGCAACAGTGGTTGAAGCAGCTGCTAGACGAGTGTTAAAATGTTTATTATTGATCGTTATTAGTACAAGAAGATAAGGTTTGTAAGATTTGTTGTTCAGATGTTAAGAGTTCCTTGTATCTACTGCAACTTGTTTTCTTTTTTCTTGTTTTGTATTAATTGTTGATCGACTACTGTCTAACTGCGAGTTACAGACTGTAATGAGGCTTGAAACCGATGCAAATGCACTAATATCATATATGGATTAAAGCACGGGGCTAAAATCATTTATATATAACAAATGGGAAACCACTAGTAAATTTTGTCATGGGTCAAGGAAGGGTCAAGTTCCTTGACAAATAGTTTTTACTTCTAATTTGACACCTGGTTTGCAAAATCCAGTGTGGAATAGGTTTTTGAAAAATTGACCGTTGGATTAGGCATTCTGCTTATACACATCCAGGGCCAGCCCTGGGTTTTGGGTGGCTTGAAGCGGCTACCAAAAATGGGGCTCTTCTACATATAAACTCTAAAGAAAATTTGTATCTTAATTACTACGTTAAAGATTTTAGTTTCTTATAAAATAATATCTATTATAACATATTATAGCAGGGAGAATAATTAAATAGAAAAGGGTTGTACATCATATTTCAGGAGCTGCAAGACTTAAATATTGGGGCTGTATATATATAGGTAACAAACAAACAAAATTTGGGGCTTAAAGCGCCGACTTTACTGCTTTAGCCCAGGGCCGGCCCTATACACATCATATATGCCAAAAATCATATTGATCCAAAGGCTACTTTTTAAAAAATATTATAGTTTAAAAATAAACTGTAAAAAACTATTTGAAATTGTCAAAGTTGGTTTTTTGAAAAACCGACCGTTAGATCAAATGTGATTTTTGGCATACATAATGTATATAAGTAGAATATCTAACCCAATGGTCGGTTTCTCAAAATACTTATCTCACGCTGGATTTTGCAAATAGCATGTCAAATTAGGAGTAAAAACTATGAGTCAAGGGAATCTGTCCCTTTAGTCATATAGTTTTCTAGCATGCAAAATTCTGATCCATGCCTGTATCGATGAAACAATCGTTTAGATAGCTTAAAAATAACCAGTAATTATTCGCTCAGTGAGGCTTTTGTCAAAGTTGAACCCATCAGAAGGTGTATATGGAACAATTGATTGTATCGTATATTTGCATATTTATTATGAATTATTCCCACCTTTTCGTGCATACTTAAGCCATTTATGTTAGTGAATAGGTGCTTTAATGGTTTTCATGTTTTTCCCGTCTTGTAGGTAAAGTGCCATAAAATGGATGCTTTTGGATGCAAAATAGAGGCTTGGAGAAAAGTCTTGACGTCTTCAAATGTCATGAGGTTTATAGGACATACTTCTAGGTATGTCTAGAGTCTACATATCAAATTTCAAGGCCAAATGACAAATGGTTTGGGAGATATAAGCAAACGAAGTCAACTAGAGCAAAAAACAACCAATCTTAGTGTTTCTGGCATATCTCTCTCTCCAAAAAGAATATGATAATGAGACTACCATGGTTAGAAACTAGACTTCTCAAGCTTTCCAACCATATAAAGATCACCCAAATCGGAGTCCGGACGAGAAAGATACAAGCGATTGAAATTGGGTATCGAATGCTGTCAAGTCTATAGCACAGGGAAAAAACTGCATCAGTGCATTAGCACAGGGAAAAAATTGCATTTGTGCATTATTGATAATGCACTCTTGCATTATCGGTAATGGCCATCCGAGACAGCCTTTTTTTGGTCTTTTTGTGTATTTTTGAAGGGCTAAAGTGTACTTTTACCTCTTGGGTATATATACCCATTTACATCTAGGGTTTTGGAGTAGTTTTCACTTTCGTTCTCTTTTCCTTTTGTTTTTCCTCATCTCCTCTCCCATTCCACTAGGGTTTGGGAGAGTTTAAGGTAGTTTAGGTTTTTTTTTTCTTCTCTTTTCCATTTATTTCATTCGATCCTTATAGATATAAGCTTGTATTTGTATTTCCTTTCATTTTTATGCAAAAATCATTTAGTTTCATATTGTTTTCCTTTTCTTTAATGGCTTTCTAAGTAGTTGGGTTGGATTCTACGATGGATTTTCATTCTACAACAAAGGTAATATGATTTTCTCCATTTTTATGATTTGAATGTTTGTTGGATAATGTTAAATACTCCTCATTTTCAGATCCATAAGGTTTGGCTTACTTTAACCGTTAGATTTTCACTAAGCACAGGTGATGCTTAGTACTTAATGAACTCCAAGTGTTTGCTAAAATGTCTCAATGAGTATTTTTCATTATTAATCCTCATTTTTCTTGTGTTTTGTGTTTGAATGTTTATAAATGCTTTCCATATTTGAACCCTCTTGGTTTGGCATTATCTTGACTATATGTAGACAAGTAAACCTTGGCACATGTAGCGCTTGAGATGTTATTTTCTCTTGACTACTTGTAGACAAGTAAGCCTTGGCACATATAGTGCTTGATATTCATATGCACTCCAAGTGTTTGATGAAATGTCTAAGAGAGTATTTACTTTCATTTAACACCATTATGCTTTTAAAGTTAAATCCTCCATCAAAGATCATTCTCCAATGGGTCCTAGATGAGAAATCCTTGTGAGAAATTCATGTTCCCAAGCTGTGGATGGAATAAAACCCAAGAATCCAGCCATTTACATTTCATTGCTTTTATTTTATTTCAGTTAGTTTAGTTAGTTCTCTACAATACTCACACACAACCCCCATTCATTTTATACTTCATCTACACTCTTTGGGTATCAACACATAAGAGTTTAACCTATAACCTCTCATCCAATCCCTGTGGAGAAAACCATGGGTACTCCCATGAGTTACTATGCTTGACAATGATAGATCCTATGCTTGGGATTGCACAACACATTTAACAGGCAAGCAACAAAAAAAGCATGTGTAGACATTGAAATTTTGTGAAGCTCAGATCATCGTTTGATAGGTCAACAATCAATTTTTCAAATGGTTGGCCCTTTAAGTAGACATGAAATCAAACTAAAAATGGTATTGGTCACACAAAAATGACACGTGTACATGTGACTCATAAAAAATAAAGTGGGTCCAAAGCACTGACACGTGTCAACCCATGAAAGGACACATCACCACATGATGAGTCAAACATTTCATCAAATCTAAATTCATATTCAAATTCAAATTAAATGCCAAAAATTAGAAAAACAAATATTCTTTAATTGGCAAACATCCCTTAAATCAAGAGATTAAAATTTGGGAATCCAAAAATAAGAGTCCCAACCTAGCTTATAAATACAAGGCTCTCATTCATTACAAAGGGCTTTCAACTAGTCAAAGCATTGAAGCTCTGCCAAACTCCAAACCTTCAAACAGCTAATGGAATGAAGCTCTGCCAAACTCCATACTTTCAACATTGTGAAAGTTTCATAAAGCATGAGACACAAGTGCCGAGTCTTCTGCCTCTGAAGCCCAATTTAAGATCAAGCATGCTTATCGCTTTTGAATCAAAGTTTACTACATCCATCTTCGAGATCAAGCTCAAGGCCCTCAAACTCACATCAAGTCCTTCAATCATTTTAACAAAGGAGCTGTGAAGATCAATTCAAGATCAAGCGCCCAAGCCCTTGAATCAAAGCTCCAAATCCTTGCTTCAGATTAAGCTAGACCGCTCTCGAATTCAAATCATCCACCTTAATCCACATGTTTAGAGTGAAGCCATCAAAACCCGATTCAAGATTAAGCTTTCAAGCCCTTGGATCGTCAATCCATTAAAATCCTCACTCGAGATTAAGCCAAACCGCTCTTGAATTCAAATCATCCACCACAATCCACATGTTTGGAGTGAAGCCATCAAAGCTCGATTCAATATCAAGCTTTCAAGCTCTTGGATTGTTAACCCATCAAAGGAGTTTGAATAAAAAGAATTTATTCTTTTGTTAAAAATATACAAACAGAGAGTTATAACCCATTATTTTACATAAATCAATAAAATTGACATTTGGCAACTTTTTCTTCTTCGTTTAATTTCCAAAAACGGCATGCCTCAGCTCAAAGTTGTCCAATTTTACTACTTTGGAAGCATAGATACTTGGTTCTATTTCAAAATGTTACTAAATACTAAGTAGTTACTTTTAATCATGCTCTTGGCTTTATGATTTTGCTGCACATTTATACTTTCCATTAAGATTTAAAAATGGAAAAAAGAAAAAGAAAAAAAGAAATGTATCTTGCCAAAATATGCCAAAGCTATCGAGATGGAACCATTGTGATATGTTCTCTCTATAAAATGATCGTTGACATGAGTACAAGGATTTAAATGTCAATATATATATATATATATATATATATATATATATATATATATATGTTTCCGGTGAAAATTCGGTCTCGAGACCTTGCTCTCAAAAGTCTCTACGCGGGAGTGCTAGGGCCTATGAAGCTCAAATGACCGTGTAAACACGACCTCTAGCACCTTCTAAGCCGTGAAATTAGGAAGTCCTAATGCCTAATCAGTCACTTAAGAAGAAAAAAAATCAGGTAATTATCGAAGATTAATGGTTGATCCTCTTGGGTTCTAGTGTGTGAAAGACCAAGAAGATCTTAATTAAAATAAAACTTCAATTAAAAAAAAAATTAAGAAATGAGAACTACATGAGTATGCATCAAATAACTGAAATTAATCTTGACTAGAAATATACTTACAGTGCTACATGTTACCATTTTGAACTAAGGCATTGATGACTTGAAATTAAAAGCGAGAAACCACATAAAAATGTTGCTAAAGAACCAGAATTACAAGAAATTTATATGAAATTGACCTTGAACTGAGAAATGCAAAGTAAACTAAACTCTAATCTATGGCTAAATTAGTATCTAGACTGAAATTGAATTGCAGAAATGAAGAAATGTGCTTTGGGCATTTTTTGGGTAGACATTGTGTGCCAGCCTGTAACCTCTAGGCTTACATTTATAACATCCTTTTTTGGTAGTGGGAGTGAGGTCTTCAACTGCTGTTTATAAGGGCACACTACTCTTAACTGCTTGGGTCATGGCCCACTACTCCTCATCCTAACTGCTTGGTGCATAATTAGGCATGTGAAGCTTCAACCCATATTTCTCTTTTCTCTTCTTTACACGTGGCATTCAAATGTTTCTCCACAAGTTGCCCACATGTCATTTTAAATTTTTGGTGAACACTTTTGCCCCCTTTTTTGAATTTTAATTGTGAAATTAAATTTCAAAAATTATTTGTGTAACGGCTTAAGATCAAAACTAGCTACTAAACCTTATTGTTTACCTCGTTAATCTCCCATTCATGTGGATCTTTTTTAAAAATTTAAACTCACTTTAGACATCCCCAACGCCCTCTTTAAATATCTTACCTTGGGAACAATCACCCACACATCAAGCCATATGATTTGATTGCTACTATCACTTCACTTGCAAAACACATATAGTTTCTTTACTTATTTTTTCTAGCTCCTTCTTTCTTTTCCTATTCCTTATTCATCTTCATTCCCAACTTCATTTTTTCACCATGTCTGGCCCTAAATCTGCTTCATCTACATCGAATCCATTTTCCCCTGAGACGCAGTAGCTTGTGGATGATCTTCGTGATCAAGTCCAAACTTAGGTCTCCCTTCAGGTAATTTTGTAACACCCTAACCTGACGATTATACCGACCCTTCCGGGTAGGTCAACAAGTGTTAAGGTGAAGGTACAACCTGTACTGCTCATTCATATTTCCATACTCAGGATAGAAAGAAATATGACGTGAGATGAAATGTCTAGAGTATACATATGCGCAATACGAATAGTACAAAACAAAGTCTAATGTGCCAATACATAAATGCCAACAACCCTGGCATATAGGATATCAAATACATAACTAATAGTCCTAGAGTCTCAACTCATGCAGCTAAGAAGACTGATGCAAGACAGCCCAGAACACTGTTAATCCCAATATAACATGAGTAGAGTTCTCTACAGCCGAACTCCTCCCAGACACCTGTGAATCTGTTGTATAAAACACAGCGTGAGCTTGGAATGCCCAGTAGGAATAAAACCTCAATCAACAGTAGTAATATTGATACAAGGAACATATAAATAAAGTAGTTCATATCCAGTTTCGTTACACAGTAGATAAAATGGTGTGGGTTTAGTTCAGTTATAATCACAATTCAAAAGCCATCATTTCTAACCTTTCGAAGACCAGGCTCACGGACGTATATCAGGACGTTATTTTAGGCTAACAAGCCTCTGGCATAATTATAGCCAAAATCAACCACTACGGGATCTGACCTCTTGAGGATACCGATCAGTTACCTTACACACGGTCAACTGTCGAGCCACTACGGGGCTATTAGATTTGGGTCCGTACTAAGGCTCCACCAAGGACCATGGGCCCTTAAATACCTCCCTGTATACCAACCGAGCCCAAAACTATGCATCCATCATATATATAAAACCATTGCCAAGCGAGCATGAAATACAGTAATGAATGACATATAAATATATCAAAATATCATTTTAATAAATCATATCCATCATTCAAAACAAGAACGACGTAAGTAAACCATATGCCATAATTCTATAATCATAAACAGTTATCAACACACCACACCGGTATTTCATAAATGGTTATGTTTCCTGCATCATAGTCATTTCATAAACAGTTCATATTTGTAAAATAGTCCAGCATATCATGCAGTGTAAATCACATATTATTATTGTTAGAGAGGTTTAGTATTCTACCTTGACCATGGAAAAATCCGATCCTAGCAGTGTTCCTGTGTAATGCAATGCTAGCCTATGAAGGGATAGTCCTCAGGACTATCTTGATCTGAAAGAAAACGACAAAGGAATGTACATCAAACCTTTATCCTAACCAACTCATGCACGCCCAACTAATCCCACCATCTAAGGGTGGCAAACCGAGTAAACAAGACTCAAACATGCCTTATAACCAAGAAGAAACAATAAAGGAACGAGAATAAAAGAAAATGGAAAAAAGGAAATAGAACCATTTCTCTATCGATAGACTGTCTATCGATAGAGGTTCTTCTATCGATAGACAGTTTATCGATAGAAGCCCCCCATCGATAGAAGCTCACCACTATCGATAGTAATATGCTTCTGTCCGAAAAATTTCATCACACCTCGACTTCTCTATCGATAGAGAGACCTCTTCTATCAATAGAAAAGTGCCCAGTGCGCTGGTTCAAGCTGCAGAAACATAAAACCTACCAAAAACTCCAAAACTCTACAATCCAAACACAAATCACAACATGTATTCATAAATCTACGCTTAAGGAACTAAAAAACACAAGATCAAGTTTAAAAACAAAGATCCAACGGTTCGATCTCAAGATCCACAAAGTTTAAGGCATAAAACCCACATAAACCCAAAAATGATGTACATTTGGCAAAACTTCCCCAAAACCTTCATCAAAACCATGGATCCAAGCTTAAACATTATTTTAAGCATCAAGAACACAAGACATAACCTCAAACTAAACCCCGTTCTTCACAAAATCCGAAAATACCCAAAAGAAAGTAGGAAAATCAAACTTAAACATGCATGAGCTTACCTTAAAGCCAAAAAGAAGAACTCCGATGAAAATCCGGCAACAATCTAATAGTTGCACCGATGGTCTCCCCCTCTTACACTCACAGTTCTCTCTCTCACTTTCTCTCTAGCTTAACCAAAGAAGAAAAGAAAATGAAATGGGGTTGCACATGTTTATAAGACAAAAAAAAAAAAAGGATAAGTTTGGCATTTAAAAATTATTTTAAAAACAAAATTTTTATTTCCCAAAAATAATCATAAACTCCAAATTAAAATACACAAATAAGGGTTTTAAAAATCTGGGTTATCACAAATTTCCTCAAACTCTATTGGTCCTATTTTTATAGGTCCCTCCATTCTAGAAGTCCCTAGAGTTTATTTCCCTATTTATCCTTAAGAATCTCTAGCCCTTGAGTCCCATGGCCTTTGTTGGGATGAATGGGCAAAGAAACCCTTTCGAAGCTTGCCAAAACCCAACAACGAATGGATTACTTGGGTTGAGAAATTAGAGCCACAGTTTGGCCAGCTTTAGAAGGATTTGGATATCTACAATTCTATTTAGTTAAGTAAATACAGTTTTCCCATGGACAAAAACCTACTAGCAGCATTGACCTGTTTTTGGAGCCGATCTACCAATTGTTTTCTCCTCCCTTGTGATCCCATGTCTCCGACCATGCTTAACATTTGTGCACTGACTGGTTTATCACCTGTCAGAGACATTCCTTCAGCTATGTATGAGCCCAAGGTTCCTGTGTCTTTCAATTATAGCAATAGTAATACCACATGGGGCATGTATTGTAGGTTTGAATGCAAGTCTATAACTTCCCTAAATATCTCTCAACCAGAGCACTGTACATTTCTTCTCATGTGGTTATGCAGATTTTTTCTTTGAGTTTCTGCAAGTCAAATGACCTAGAAATATCATAGGTTAGCGTTTGCTCTTGCTTCAGGCCGTATGTTGGCCTTTGCTCCTCTTGTCTTATCTAACCTATATAGAGGTCTCTTTCATCTATCTAGAGATTCTTTGTGCATCACTGGTGGCCCTTTTGGGCTACTGCAGCTCTAGTTTTATGAATAGTTTTGTGACTTTCATTAAGTTAATATCCATTCTGAGACCTTTCCAACCTATTGAAAGGATGCGATAAAAAACAACATAGATATGGATTCACAGCGAAAGTAGAAAACAAAAATTTTTCTTTTAAAGAATCCATCATCGCGTTCATTCTAGAATCGATTCAAGCAGATGGACATGATTTTATACATAAAAGAAGAACATTTATTTAAAAACATTAAATATACTTACTTGTAAATCTTTGCGTAGCTTTCCTTCGAGTTTCAAGTGTATGAAACCTCCAATGGTATCCACACGGGGTAAGACTTCTCGAACCTTCTTGTCCTTCACAACTTTTGAGAAGAACCAAGGATGGATAGGAGGAGAGAGAGGACGGCTAGAGAGAGAGAGAACCTTAGGATGAGTGCTTGCACACGGCCCTAGGGTTCCCCTCTCTTTCTTTTATAATTTCTCTTCTTTTGGGATGTTTGGTTACTAGTGCTAGCATGACCATTCATCCAATTATTGAATAACACTATCCTTAGTTATGTTTTGACCCCTAACTTATTAACCATTAATAATTAAGGTCAAATACATTTCAATTATAGTGTTCCCATCCCACAAGTTCAAGAAACTCACTTACACCCTATTGTGTGTGACCCTTTGGGTTCACCCCAATGTTAGAGGTATGCCCTAAAACCAATCGTAAAGTACATATCTATTTCATATTAGGATAAGAAGGTACTACTTATCGTCTGTATATTCAATTATATGTACGATAATGTCCATGAATAAATGATAAGAGAAATATGTATCTCAAGTTTGTTGAGATATGAATACTCATATTTCTCATACACATTTATTCTAAAAGAGTTCCTGCTCATAGGTTTATTAAAGAGGACATTTACTAAACCGACAAGAGTAGCACAGATTTAAACTAACTCCAATGGGAGGATAGGTAGTCTTTTCTATCAATGTAGTGACACTTAAGTTGATCTGTGGGTGCATATTAGAGAATATGTACACTGAACATGATCTACTAGAATATTCCTATGGATATTAAGTTAAAGAAATATTCTTATGTTACGCCCACTTGGTAATCCTAAGACCTGAGACACCATGGATGTCTTATGCCTGAGTTGTTAGGGTTTGATAGTGTTTTATACAGCCTTGATCTTAAGGTTATAGTCGGCACTCATTGGCTCTAATAAATCTTGCATGAAGGCATATGAGTGGTCAATAAGGAATCATCACTCTCAGTGTTATGAGAGAGAATGTCAGGGTCAGTTCTCAAATATAACTCTCAATGTAAATCTCTGGCCAGAGTGATAGATGAAATATGAAAGAGTTTCATAGGGTTCATCTTATTGAGATTATAATTTGAAGAGCATATGACAAGAAAGTTAAGATAGGGTTTTGACTTATATCCATACCCTAAATATCTTAACTGTGACATTAGGGGATGAAGGATTACGTAACAAGAAGGGTTCACATAATTCTGCTATTCACCCAAACCTAGGGCATGTCATGACACATAGCTAGACGTCACTCATGACCAGTGAAAGCCTATTGATAAGTGTTATCAATGAGGGCATAATTGGAATAGTTTCAATTAAACCTTTAAATAGAAAGTTTCTATTTTAGGAGACATGGAGATGTCCCTAGTCACTGCTAGGTTGGGGTGAACCCAATGTGTCACACACAAACAAAGAGCATAAGAGAGTCTCTTGAATTAAAGAGAGAAGGGAATTTCCTAAAACTAATTCCAATAATAACCTTATATATTATTTGTAAATATATATAAGGAATTAAGTTATATATTAATTAGTAATATATAAATGGAATTAAGTTACTTTTGGGAATAAGTATTAAATAGAAACCCTAGGGGTTTTCTATAAATACTAGAGCTTGTGACATGCTAGCACTAAGCCTCCATCCTCACTTTAGAGAAAAAGTTTCTCTCCCTCTCTCAAGCTTGATTCTTCCATTGTTGAGAAGCTTCAAGGATTCAAGCGGTTTTGTGTTCGTGTGGACTTCGTTGCAGACTTCATCCGTTTGAAGTTCGAGATCAACAATTGCAAATCGAAAGGCGTATCAAGTAAGATTTATTTATGTTTGATAAATATATTTGCTTATATGTAAATCATATGTCCCTATGCTTGTACGATCATGGTTAGGATATTCGATGATGGAATCATCTTTTATAAAAATTTTATTTTGTCTTCCGCTGCGATTCCATGATTTCGAACGATTCCTTTCACCCAACCTAGTAGTGGATAGGGACATCCCGATGTCTCCTAAAAATAGAAACTTTCTATTTTGAGGTTCAATTGGAACAATTCCAATTATGCCCTCATTGATAACACTTTATCAATAGGCCTTTACTGGTCATGAGTGACATCTAGCAACATATCATGACATACCCTAGGTTTGTTGAATAGCAGAACTATGCGAACCCTTCATGTTACTTAATCCTTCATCCCCTAAAATCACTGTTAAGATAATATGTATGGTATTCTGTCAAACCCTATCTTAACACCTTGATACATGTTTCACAAAATATAATCTCAATAAGGTAAGTGCAGTGAAACTTTTTTCACTGTTTACCTATCACTTTGGCCAGAGATTCAATTGAGACTTATCTTTCTAAACTAATCTTGACATTCTCTCTCATCATAAGTGAGAGTGATGATTCCTTATTGCACACTCATCTATCTTCATGCACAACTTATTAGGGCCAATAAGTACCGATTACATCCTTGTGGATAAGGCTGTACAAGATACTATCAAACCCTAGTAACCTATGCATAAGACAACTATGGTGTCTCAGGCCTAAGGATTACCAATGGACGTAACATAAGAATATCCCTTTTGACATAATCTCCATAGGGATATTCTTGCAGATCATGTTCAATGTACATATTCTCTAATATGCACCCACAGATTAACTTTAGTGTCACTACAATTATAGGAAAGACTACCTATCCTCCCATTTGGAGTTAATTTAAATTTGTGCTACTCCTAGCGGTCTATTAAATATCCACTTTAATAAACCTATGAGTAGGAACTATTTAGAATAAATGTATATGAGAAATATCAGTCTCTCTATCTCAACTATTTGAGATGTGTATTTCTCCTATCATTTATTCAAGGACCTTATCATATATGTTAGAACACATAAGATAAGTTTATACCTTCTTAATATCAAATAATATGAATATGATATGCCCTTTAGGATTGGATTTAGGGCATATCTCTAACAATCTCCCACTTGCACTAAAGCCAATCACTATAGTATCACATACTAGTCTTCGTAAGACAAGGCTTCTAACACTCATGGGTGTTAAGGCAAAGAAGATTCATGCAAACATCTTTTGCAATTTATTATTTTCAATAATAGTAATTAAACTAATATTCGTTGCCAACTCTGATGTACTAGTAAATGAGACCTATGCTCTCAAAAGAGAACATTGTATACTAGACATTCTTTTAGGCAATTTGTAAATGACATTTTACAATTTCTTTATATATTCAAGTATTTCATTCTTAAACTTCTTTTAAGAATATACTTGTTTTTATTCAGGATCACTATTCCGAATCAATAATTAATATCTGCTATCGATGTGTTGTAGCATTGTTGATATTGATTTAAGTGCATTATGAGTTTCATATTTCTTAGATACTGAGCTCATACGAAATCTATTTCTAAATCGTATTTTGAAGAGATTTGAATTCATATAATGATTATAGAATTCTTAATACTACGTTAGTATTAAAGGTATGTACTTTATAAAGAAACGTAAGAATAATTGATGACTTTATAGCTCCCACTAGTCCTTTTGAAAACAAAGTAATTCATGCATTAAACCATTTAATAGCATAAAACTCATTTTGATGTTTTTTACTAAGGTATAGTTCTTAACTATTGTGGAAACATTGTTTTCTAATAACTATTTATTTAAGAAAACATACTTTTAAAGTTTATTTGAAATATCTCATATTTACAAATAATCTTTAAACTGTATCGTTTAACATTTTTAAGGTCTATTAGTGATATAAGATTCAACCAAATATTCTTAATATTTTGTTTTAGTTTTACTTCATATGAATCATTTGAACCTTTCAAATATTCATAATATTTGAATCATTTGAACGCTTTCAAATATTCAAATAGATATGAAGTACTAAAATATAAGGTTTATACATCTTATGTATTATACCTTTAATCTCCTTATTTATAAGGTGATTGGATTATATTAATTAATGAATCAAGATTCATTTATTAATGTGATCCTTTCAAGTTGAATCTTTATATTCACTATCATTTGTATTCATTCATTGCATTTATAAAATTAAAGAATTATCAATTGCCAGAGATAATCCAAAATATTAAATATTATAGATAAATGTTTTAAACAAATAAAGTATTTAAAACTAAAATAAAACTTCAAAAGAAGTATTTATTACAACTGGCAATTATGAAAAGAGTTCTTTAAAATAAATAAACTAGTAAAGAATCAAGCTTCAATGTCAAAGGCAGCAACACTTAATCCTTTCCAAAAATAGTTTGCTTAATGCTTACTCGGCCTTCTGCTTCCCTTTGTCTCCTACATACAATCACATTGTACAATAAAACACAATTAGGTATCGTATACCATAAGCAGAATACTAATTCATAATTAGTAAATGAATAAATAATAGGATGTACCTTTAGAAGAACCATTTTTCAAAGAAGCTAAGTACTCCTTGCAGTTTCTCCACCAATGACCAGGCTTGCCACAGTGGAAATAATTTCCTTTGTCTTTGTTCTTTAAAGTTGGACTTCTTCTTCTTATTTCCTTTGCCCTTAGGCTTGGCTTTAGAAGTTGAAGCTCCATCAATTACCAAAGCATTCCCTTTGGAGTCCCTTTCAAGGTTTTCTCAGCATTAACCAGCATGTTCATCAAGTCAGTTAGAGTGAGATTTGCATTCACATCAGACATGTGAAAGTTCACAATAAACGGCATGAAACTAGCAGGAAGGGAATGAAGCAGAATATCTGTCCCCATCTCAGATGAAATATATACACCTAGATCATGCAGTGAGTGGATATTGCAGATAATCTTGAGGCTATGCTCATTGACAGATGTCCCTTCCACCATCTTACTAGAGAAGAGTTCACCCACAGCATTGTACCTTACAACACTGCTCTGTGAACCGTATAGCTCCTTGAGATGCAATAGGATCACATGTGCACTGTCAATGACCTCGTGTTGTCTTTGTAGTTCATTGGTCATCGATGCCATCATTTAGCACCTCGCTTGCACATCATCCTCGAGCCACTTGTTATAAGTGTCTCGCTCCTCATCAGATGCCCCTTCGGGTAAAGTATTGGGACGTGGTGATCTTATCACATATTCTATTTTGTCTGCAGCTAAGACTATCTTGAAATTTTTAATCCAATCATTGAAGTTAGGACCGGTTAAACGGTTGTCCATCAAGAATCCTAGATAGAGGGTTTATTGGGGCCATCTACAACAGAAAATAAAATTAATTTCATATTAAATAAAACATAAAAACTTTTGGTCTTTAATTTTTATGTTACCTCCCACTATTTTCTTCAAATCTCATACTCCCTTTAAATGAGACTTGGGAATTTCATTGTTGATATTCCTTAGTAGGGATTGGGGTCCCATCAAGAATTAGTAATCCTCACATAATAGGTTCTTGGATACTAACCCTTAATGAGTGGATAACTCTTTATCCTAGTGCTTCTCTTAAGCAAGTTCCAATCATCCTTTAGCCTCTAAACTGTAATATCCTCACATAATATGTTCTTGGATAGTACATTTTAGTTAAGTTACACCCAGCATTCACATAAGTATGGTCAATTGAATGTTATATCCCTTACATAATAGGTTCTTGGGATATGCCATTATCGCATCTTATGATATCCAATATTCAAATAAGATAAGACGAATTCTTAGGATGTATATATTCCTGCATATCTGCAGCCAAACATAAACACCGAAAGAATTTTCTTATCTTATAATGGTGGGAGGCTAGGATAAAGCCCAAAGCCTCTTCCTTACAACTTAAGTTTGTGTAAAAAAGGGTTTTTGTATAACGGTCTCATTTTATAATCACAATTTATAAACATACATCACATGCATTATATATATATAAAATATATAAAGATTCAGACCCACTTTCATTATTAGTTCTCATTTATCCTCTCATTGTCCTTCTAGAGGCTATGGTGGATTCATCTTGAACATATAATAAATTAGGTCTAGGCCCTAACTAACATTCATCACATATAAATATGGGCCTTGGATTGATTATGGACTTTTAAGGGTGGGTTCAATCTTTGAGCCATAAAGATGAACCCTAGGTCTTAAATGTAGGTTAGGTGATCGTAAATAATTTATGTAACTATTACATAAGACAAATAAATCTTCACAAGATCTCGATGTCCTCGCCAAGTCCTTCTTAAGTCCTTGCTTTCCTCTTGTACATGACTCCACCATGTTCCTTGGGTCCACCATTTGCTTTCTTGAATTGTACTTTACAATTTTAATATAAAAGAAGAAGGGGATTAAGGAGAAAGGGAAGTACATATGTAAAGAGGGGGAAAGAGGCATGCAAGCCCCAAATTATAATTACATCACCTTTAAACAAATTTAAATATAAGCCATTTAAATAAACCTGACACATCACATGCGGCCAATCACAACTTATTTAATTGGTCTTAAGTCCATAATCATCCTTTCTCAATTACACAAACACATTGCATAAAATAAAGCTATAATAAAGTAAAGGTAATGATGGCAAATGGCATATAATTAATTAAATGTTAGATATGTGCCCTAAAACCAATTGTTCTTTTGAGTTTAGGGTTTTATATTTCATTATA
>JAESVK010000135.1:750771-780629 GCA_017140935.1 Hamamelis virginiana
GGATGAACCCAATGGGTCACACACATAAGGACATAAGTGAGGTTGTTGAACTTGTGAGAGGGTTGCATTCTTATTAATATGTGTTTGGCTTTAATTAATTAAGGGTTAATTAATTAAGAGCCAAAAGGATATCTAATTCAAGAATGTAAATAACTAAAACAGGGTTAATGGTCAGGCTAGCACTAGTAACCAAACACCCTAAGAAGAGGAGAGGCTTATTTAAAGAGAGAGAACCCTAATAGCCACAAGCTTGTATCATCCAACTTCTCTCTCTCTAGGTGCCGCCCCTCTCTCTCTCTCCCTCTCCATGCTTGCATTTTTCAAGTGTTGAAAAATTCAAGAAGGCTTAACAACTCTTGTGTTCGTGTGGACGATCATTGGAGGCCACCATTCTTTTGGGGCTCGAGGTTTGAGCGAGGACGATCATCAAAGGAAGAGAACATCGCAAAGGAACAAATCAATGTAAGCTTTACTTTAATGTATTTAATTTAAAGTTGATTCGATTCATCGATTAAGAGGATTCATGGTTGAATACAAGGAAAAATTTTAAAACCTCCCTTCCGCTGCGTTCCTTGACTGTATTCTTTCAGTGGTATCAGAGCCTACCTTAATCCTTGATTCGAATCATAAATGGCTTTGTATGGCATTCATTAAAATGTGTTTTTAATTAATTGGGGTTTTGAGAAAACCACCATTAAAGAATTCGGCCATGGGGTCTTTGTACCTCTTGTGTTTTGTTTTATAATTTGCAACTAGGGTTTCATAAATCCTTAGTGATGGACGGTTTTCTTAAGGGGCTGCCATGGTGGTTTTTGACCATGAAAAGGGTTTTAAATACCTAAGTGACGGCTGCATTTATGGGGCTGCATTAGGGTTTTTACCCCTTGTGATTCTTGGCAACTAGGGTTTGAGAAACCCTAGCTAAAACGGCTATACATGGGGGCTGCATTTTAGGGTTTTATAACCCTTATGTAATTCGGATTATATGATGGGTTTAGAACCTTGAAGATGCAGCCATGGTGATTGATTAGTGAAGAAGATGACCACATCAAATAGGAAATCTAGTTTTACTAGGAAATTGCTTATTAATTTTGTTTCCTATTTGGTGTTCACTTTCCTAGTTTGTATAGGATACTAATTAGTTAATTTTTAATGGGATTAGAAGTTAATTAATTATATAATTATGATAAGTGGCTGCACATGGAAGTTTTAAGAAACTCCATAAAAGATAAGATTGGTTTCCTATTTTGAAAAATTTCAAAATTCAAAAATTTCTTGTTTTTCAAGATAACATGGGATTTGAAATTTTAAAATTTGAAACTCAATCTTTTGGATGATATGATTTGAATTTTATCTTATCATTTATTTGATATGGTTATTCATATTTTAAAAAAATTGAATTGGTCAAAATTTCAAAAACCTAATCCCTTTCCCCCCCTTGCAATTTTCGGCCACACTAGGGTTGAGAACCCTAATGTATCTTGACCACTTCATGGTCTTGATTTTAATTTATATGTCTTCAGATATGTTTTACTAAATGTTTAATTGATTACAAAATTATTTTGAAACATTTTGAAATTCAAAAATGTGAAGAAATAAATTAAAAGGCAAAATTGGGTTTGGGAAACCCTAATTGCCAAAATTGGGGATTTAGGATTAAACACTTGGTGTTGGGCCTTTTAATTGGATTAAAATGCTAAGGGATCATCCACAATGATATATTGAATTGTCCTAATGGTTAGTACATGAAAATATATAGTTTTAATATGCTTTATATTTATTATAAAGTCATAAACAGTGTGCTGTTTTTGGGCAGCAGTTACTGTAATGTTGTAAAACCTTTTTAATTTATTTAAAATAATTTTTACAGCAGGCCACTTATCAACTTCACTAATATAAGGTCTTAACTAAATGTAGGAATAGTTCCCATCATTTATTTTTGACTTTAAATAGCCGCGATAAGCATTTTGTGACTTATGCTCAAATCTGTCACGATTTGGAGTTACAGTCACAAAACGCTTTAAAGTGATATCAAACGTTGGAATCACTTAACGAGACCCCTGCCATTGGAAAGAATACTGAAAATCCTAGTGAAATGAAGTGTTCTTGAATTTAAAAAGGTGTTTTAAATAGTGCAAATATTTAATGCAAAACAGGGGCTGATTCTTGGTGTTTTAGAGAAAACACTAAAGTAAGGAGTTACTTAATTTTAATGCGATTAAAATTAACATCTATTTTCATGGGATGAAAGATAGATTAAAACATGTCTTTAATATATGCCATTGCCATTTATTACTTGTTCCGTTACTGCTTTAATTTATTCAATGTGATTGTTTAAATTATAATATGGAAAGATGTGGACTTAAAGACCAATTAATTTGGATGTGATTGGCCGCATGTGATGTGTATCTTTTATGGGTTGTAATTTAAAGTAGTTTAAATTATTTGTGATGTAATTTTAATTATGGGCTTGCATGCCTATTTCCCTCATTTGTAATGTATCCCCTATTCCTTTATACCCTTTCTTTATTTATGTAATTGTACATCAAAGATCCAGACGGTACATGGTGGACCTGAGGATGCATGGAGCAGTGGGAGGACAAAGAGAAGATCTTGAGAAGATCTTTTCTTTTATGTAATAGTTACAGGTTAAAATTGCGATCACATAACCTACATAAGACCTAGGGCTCAACTATTGGCTCTAGTTGGGCCCAACCTAATAGTCCATATTCTTTCCATTAGGCACATATATATGTTAGATGTATGCTTTAGGGGCCCGTTAACCATATTATTATATGTCTTTGATGATAGTGTCCCGTTCCTTTATGGATAGTGGGAGTATCATTAAAGTACTAATAGTAAAAAATGGTTAATAATATATATGTGATATATTGATGCATGTGATGTATGTTAATATTCTGATGAGACCTAAATACCCCTCAATTTCAAATTTAAATTGTAAGGAAGAGGCATATGATTGCTTTATCCTAGCCTCCTACCATTACAAGATAGGATAATCTTTATGGTGGATGTGTTTGGCTGCAGATATGTGGGAACACATTCATTATGAAGGTTCAAACCAGTTTGTTACATATTGGATATCATGAGGTGCGATAATGGGGCTTACCAAGAAACTGATATGTGAGGGATGCCACATTCAATTGACCATACTCATGTGAATGGTAGGTGTGATTTAACTAAAGTACACTAACCAAGAAACTATTATGTGAGGTTACTGTAGTTTAGAGGCTAAAGGAAGATTGGAACTTGCTTAGTGAAGCATTGGATAAAGAGTTATCCACCCCTTTGGAATAGTGATCCAAGAAACTATTATGTGAGGTTCACTAATTCAAATGGGACCCCAATCCCCATTAAGAATTCATTTTTGAATTCTCGAATCCTATAGAGGGAGTATGGGATTTGATAAAATAGTGGGAGACACCATAAAACTAAAGACCAAGTTATTATGGTTTAATGAAATATATTAATCTGTTACTTATTTTTGTAGATATCATGGTTATACTCAAACAAATATCCGAAAATGAATTTGACTACTGTTTGACTGAACCTTGTAACAATGAGCTGTCTAAAGAATTAGGAAAAATTCCTAATTCAGGATTTTATCTGTCAGTTAGCTCTGCTTGCTCTTGGGTATTGGATACCGATGCTAGTTCTCACATATGTAACAATATTAGAGAACTTAGAGGAAGCAGACAATTGGGTCGAGATCAAGTTTCCCTTCGAGTAGGAAATGGAGCAAACGTTGCTGCATTAGCTGTTGGGACTTGTGACCTGATTTTACCATCAGGGCATGTTCTAAAATTAGAAGACTGTTTATTTATGCCAGGCATAGTCAGGAACATTGTTTCGGTTTCATCCTTAACACGTTCTGGCTATGAATTTGTTTTCAGTAGGAATAGTTGTACTATTTCTTTTGGAAATAAGTTAGTAGGTTCTGGCATATATCTACTGGGCCTGAGTACAGCGACTCTGTAATACATCGACGAGCCTAGTATGAAATGTTGAGATGGAAATGTAATGGATGACAGGTTACAGCAAGAATGAGATTGACTGCTGGTTTTGAAATATGAAAGTCCACACTTATTTTAGTAAACTGTTTTTAGGAATACTGTTCATAATGCTTACTTAAACAAATTTATTTATGTCGCTGTACTCAGTCTCGTCGATGTATTTCTACTGGGCATTCAAAGCTCACGCTGTGTTTTATACAACAGATTCTCAGGGTTCTAGGAGTGGTTTGCTGGTAAGGGACTCTCCATCAGTTTTAGTGTTTTAGGCATTTGTGCATCGCAGTATGTAGTTTATCAGAGTTTTAGAACTCTTAAAACATTAAGATACTACTTTTATGACTAATATTTACCTATATGCTAGGGGTGTTGGCATTCGTATTATTTATCTTGGTATTACTATATGTATTACTCGTTTGGGACATATTGTATGCACATTCCATTTCATGGCATGTTTGTCATATTTATTCTTTTTTCTCCTAAGTATGGAAACATTTATGAGTAGGATAGGTTGTACCTCCATTTGACACGTGTCGACCTACTTAGGAGTGTCGATACAATAGTCAGATTGAGGTGTTACAAATGCAATCCTGTATAACGTTGGAAAATCATACAAATGTTAGTGTCATGAGATCTAGTGGCATGCCATTTGAAAAAATCTCCTATATCCCGACTAGGAAGTTTATGGCCATCAAGTAGCTTTATGAACTTTCCAGCCTATAAATGGTCAAAAATATCAGGGGCCTTAGAAATATCAATTTTTTTTTTCATTTTGGTATCCACATGATTTTTTCTAAATTTAGGATCAAAAGGGCCTCCATATCTCTTTTCTTTCAATATTGACACACAAAAGGCTTTCTAGCAATGACCTCTACTAAGTCCACTTCAAAATTTGGGTCATGATAATAAGTGCCAAAAGAATAGGCTTTTCCTTGATCTTCTTCCTTTAACAGTCTCTCATACCTAGATGCTCTGGCCGAAAATTCAATAAGGTTTTCGAAGTCCATGCCTTCGAACTTCTTTCTCAATTCTAGATCAAGGCCATTCAGGGCTAGTTTAACAAATTCATGTTCTGGTAAAAATACACTACATCTATTCCTAGCCTTTTTGAATCTAACTATGTACTGTTCAGCCACTTCTCCTCGTAACTATCTTAGTTTTGATAGATCGGCCAAAGTTACTTCAGGCTCAGATCTATAAAATTTTTTGTGGAAACATTCTTCTATTTGTCTCCAGTTTAAAATTGAATTAGGGGGAAGACTAAATATTAGGTAAAAGCTGTCCCTATCAAAGAATTCCCAAAAAGTCTCAATTTTAGATTGTCATTGGTCGATGCCTCATGACACTGAATGGTAAAATGACCAACATGTTCAACCGTAGACTGACCTCCCTCCCTTGAAAACAATGTGAATTCAAGCACTTTATATCCCTTAGGGAATTCATTGGCTTGGTCAATCCAGTCCGGATATGGTTTTCGGTATAAAAGTCTAACTACCCGTCTTTGGCCTCTTAAGGCCATGCATTATAGGATCATGTTCATTATTTCATTCCCGTACTCGCATGTACTCTATTAAAAATGTCTAGAGGTCTTTCTTTGATAAACGTGGGATTCTAAAACACCTCAAAAGGTCTTCCTCTCGTATTCCCAGTTAATGGCCACCCATTGTGACCTCCATTTTGCCCCCCGAAGGTCTGAGTATGCACATTTGGTATACCAAAGGTTCTGTTCCTAAAGTCTTCCTTGACTGGATTAAGAACGCGTGTTCCTTGAGGCTATCTTGCATTTTGCCCCTCGAGAATATTACCACCCAAAGGTTGTTTCCCATTATTCTTAGACCCATCATCTAGGTTATTAGTATTAACATTAGGTTATTTCATTCCATTTTGGGAACCCTCAGTGTGTGGCCGGTTCCTAATATATGGAGGAACGTAGACTTTTTCCTCCTCAAAAAAGGTTCCAACATTAGGGGTCTGTGGCAACGTTGCCTTTCTGCCTTGGTGACTTGATTCACCCTTGTTCATGACATTTAGGCCACTTTCTTGTAGCCTTTCTGCCCCCCGTGCATTTTAAATGGACTTGGGTTGTTTGACCCACAAATGTGACTAACACTCTACCAAAATTTTGAAAGTATTTTGCTGTTCTATATTGTGCACTTTCAACTCAGCAATGAGCTTGTTCATGTTGTCCTGTGATTGAGAAGTTACATCATATAAGACATTTGACAACGCACTTTGTAGAGTTTGTATAGCCTAATGCAAATAAGACAAGGTAATTTCCTCCTTTTTACTTTTTCATCATCTCGAGACTCCTCAGAAGAAGTCCCATAATCTTTTGATGGATTAGTCATTGATCTATGTATGAGTCTTCTAGACATTCAACACTAGGTGGGTCCTACCGAGCTTGCCAAAATGGTGTTCCCGATGAAAATTAGGTCTTGAGACCTTGTGCGTGAAGGTCTCTATGCAGGTGTGCCAAGGCCTATGAAGCCTAAATGACCATGTGAACACGACCTCTAGCACCTTCTAAGCCGTGAAATTAGGAAGTCCTAATGCCTAATCAGTCACTTTAGAAGAAAAGAAATCAGGCAATTATCGAAGATTAGTGGTTGATCCTCTTGGGTTCTAGTGTGTGAAAGTCTAAGAAGATCTTAATTAAAATAAAACTTCAATAAAAAACAATTAAGAAATGAGAACTATATGAGTATGCATCAAATAACTGAAACAAATCTTGACTAGAATATACTTACAGTGCTACACGTTACCATTCTATACTGAGGCATTGATGACTTGAAATTAAAAGCGAGAATCCACAGAAAAACGTTGATAAGGAATCAGAATTACAAGAAATTTATATGAAATTGACCTTGAGCTAAGAAATTCAAAGTAAATTAAACTCTAATTTATGGCTAAATTAGTATCTAGACTGAAAATGAATTGCAGAAATGAAGAAAGGTTGCTCTGGGCAGTTTTTGGGTAGACATTCAGTGCCAGCCTCTAACTTCTGGGCTTACATTTATAACATCCTCTTCTAGTAGTGGGAGTGAGGTCTTCAGATGTTGTTGATAATGGCCCACTTTCTCTTTTCTCCTCTTTACACGTGGCATTCAAATGTTACTCCACAAGTTGCCCACGTGTCATTTTAAATTTGTGGTGAACAATATAAATTTCGTTAGTTGTGGTACAAATCACATTGTCTGCACAATCATGGTCATACATTAGGCATTTGCACTTCACAAATGCCTCTGATCATTCGGACGTATAGTATGTACTATAACCAATTATTATTATTATTATTATTATTATTATTATTATTATATAGAAAAATGTTCTAGTCAGGGGTACATGACTTTAACTAAAGTTATCAAAGAATACAAACCCTTGGATTTGAATCATCCATTAAGTGAATGGGAATCCAAGGGCTTGTGTTCTTTGCTGACTTTAGTTAAAGTCAGGTACCCCTGACTAAAACACTTATCTATATATATATATATATATATATCCATCGAGAGTTTAAGATTAGAGATACAACGAAGGACAAGGAAATTTTCAATTAAATTTTGAAAAACAAACTTTGAAAGATAATGATGGTATTTTCCTTATTTATTTTGTTAGTTGATTTGAAGTCTACATGCCACATCATCTCTCAATTGAAAGGCCACAATTGTATGGTAAAATCAATGATTTGCATTAGAGAAATAGCGAATTTTTAATTTTATTTATTCTTCTTTGTTAGATGATCAAAATAGTATTGTAAATTTGTTTGCATTGAAAAAGTAATAAATTTTCAATTTTATTTATTTGGATAAATGACCAAAAAGACACATTAAAATGGCTGTTATAATTATAAAAGCTTTTGGTTTTAGGTTTTCTTTAGGAAAGTTGAAATTGAGTTGAACTTAGGCTAAACAATTGGATCACTTTATGGAACATAGGGAGGTCAAGAAGAACACTAAAACAAAAGTAGGACCTGACAATCTGGGAATCGTGGCACCTACGAGTTAGATATATACATTTTTATGGTTGCAAATTTGGGTGTGCAAGCGTGCCAAAACCAAATAGTTTAAATCAACTTTTGACTCGGGCTCAATTTAACCAGTTGAAAGGCAAGTGAATGATTTTTCAGCCAATTAATTTACCATCACAAGATTCGATTGTAAAGGGTTGGGGTTATTCCCATTTCTTGTTATTATCTATGCCTTAGCCAAAATAACTTTACCATTTAAGCATAAAAAGGCTTTTCTAATCATAAGTTTTTCATATAAGGTCCCAATTCCTTTAAAATAATCTACTAATTATTTTAAAAGACAAATACGCAAACCAACTACTCTTTTATCTATGCTTACTCATGATTGAAAGAGTCCTAACTATCTCTATTCTCTTATATATATATATATATATAGTTCTAATCGGTACGTTCATGGTAGTACCGATTTGCTTCCTCTCTCTCTAACTCTCTCTATCATATCAATCCACTTCCTTCTTCAAACTTGATGTCCATAGTTAAAGCTTGATGGCCTTAATCTGCCATGGCTGAAGCTTCATGACCTTAATCTGTTATGGTTAAAGCTTGATTTGCCTTGATCTGCCATAGCTGAAGCTCTATGGCCTTGATCTGACTTGAGGTTAATCATAGATGAAGCTTCACGTGTTTAGAGTGAGAAAATCTATACATATAAATTTATTTCCTTTTTTTTTTTTTTTTTATAAAAATTTTTTTTAAAAATTTTCCTTTTTGAGAAAATTTAAAAAAAAAAATTTTTTTTTTTTTTTTTTTTTTTTATCTAAATCTGTTTTATCAAAATTTCCCATTTGAGAGAGATTAGAAAGGAAAGATTTTGTTGTTTTGTTTCCTTTTTTATGTTTATTTATTCAAAATTTGAACAGAGGATAGATACTAATCATGTTTGAGCAAATCTTGTTCTGGTGTTAAATATTTACGTTCTGTGTGTGGTTTTATAGGTCCTTTCGTATGAGTTGTCTGTTCATATTTTTATAAGTCCATTTTCCGTGAAATATATATGTTCCGTGCAGGATTTAATAGGTCCATGATAAGTCGATGAAAAAGAAGTAATCTGGCAAGCATTCCAGTGTAAAACTCTAGACGATAAATATGTTTGAGTAAGTTTATATGTGTCGATAATAATTTACATAGTTGATTCAATTTTATTTTTTTATTAGTTTGAAGGTGAACATATAAATTGTCGGACAAGGTCGCTCGAAAAAGTCGAGAAGCACTGGAGGAAGTTGCCTGAAAAAGTCACGCTGAAGAAGGTTGTTGGAAAGGTTATCAAAGTTAGCAAAGGTTGCCACAAAATCTGACCATAAATGTATTTATGGAAACTTACCAAAAAAAAAAAAAAAGGAAATGTATTTATGGAGGGTATTTTTATCCAAACATATATGAAGGACATTATGGATTAAAGATTTTTAGCTTGGATTTAGTGGGTTAAAACCCTATTCTAAAAGACCTAGGACTAAATCACCCCAAAAAACAATAAAAAAAATGAAATAAAAATAAGAATGTAGAAAATATAACTTACTTGCATATATATATATATATATAGAGTCCCGATCTAGTAACTATATGCTACTTTTGTGAAAGTCAGCATGAAGCTCATATGGAATTGTGGGATGCATATTTTGAAAAATCGACCATTCAATTAGATACCCTTGTCATGGATGTCACTTCTGTCGAAAATCACAGTGATATACTACAATAATAGGCAAAGAAGACAGTAAACAGTGGACGGTTTTGATAAATGTTGTAATATAGGACTAAAGAGGATGGTTTTCTGAAACCGCTATCAAAGGCGAGGTGTTTAATAATAGTTTTCAATAACCGTCTTCATAGGGTATGTTTCAACGAGAATTTTATAATTATCATGGATTGGGAAACTTACAACGACAGTTTTAAACAGTCTCAAGATGTTGTATTTGCATTTTATGTTATGCCTGTTGTCGTTATATATATATATATATATATATATATATATATATATATATATTTATTAAATTAATTATGTTGGCCCAAAATATACTCTAGAGGGGGGGTGAATAGAGTATAGCAAACTTTATAAAATAATTTCCAAATTAAAATTTTGGTTTAATTAAATTTAACGGAAAATAAACAAGTTAATAAATTTAATTGAAGATGAATAGAATATGAGTATGAATCACAACTAAACAATTTAAATAGCAAATAAATAAACTTAAATGCAAGAGATTGAGTTAGAGAGATTCAAACACATAGATTTTAACGTGGTACGATCTCCGTCTACATCTACGCCTCAAGAGCCCCGTCTTGAGGATTCCACAATCCACTATGGATCACTCCTTCAAGGTGGAGAAACCTTTACAATTTACCTTCTTTCAAAAGTGGAAGACAACTCACCCACAATCTACTTCAAGGTAGTAGATTATCACCTACAAGGGTTACACTAAACCGTTATAACTCAAAAGTTTACAAGATGAAGATTTGAGTACAAGAAATAACTCCTTCAAAAGTAGATGAATACAAATTTGAGCACTCATTAATATCTCTCAAGAATAAGAACTAATATTGGCTTTAAGAGATATTGATTCTTTTGGATTGAATCACACAAATATGATAAATAAGAGTATGGGAATGAATCAATATGTTTAGAGTGATTGACTATATGATCCAAGACTCATTCAAGAGGTATTTATATGCTCACAAACACATATTGTTGATAGATAGAAGAATATAGCCGTTTGGTTTGCAAAAACTAGTCGTTATTTGTTGCAGAGCAATCCTTAGTCGACTAGGACTAAATGATTAGTCGACTAGAGCATTTTAAATATACTTAAGAAATGAGTTCGGAGTCGATTAGTCGAATGGGTCAAAGATATTAGTCGACTAGAGAAGTAAAAACATAAGGTTTAAAATCTGGGCACGATTAGTCGACTAGAGACTAAGGGTTAGTCGACTAGGAAACGATTAGTCGACTAATGACCAATGTTTAGTCGACTAGCTTAGGTATTCATGAAACATGCTTACTGCCATGCAATTAGTCGACTAGTCATGGAGGGTTAGTCGACTAAGGTAGGCCATAAGTCAATTTTCATTAACTTTAAGCTAAACTTTTATAAAGAAATTGCCCACTAAGATTTTAAACCAATTTTGACCAATCAAAATGATTTTCCCAAGTTAAAACGAGGTCTAAGAGCTTACGGTCCATTTAAGCCAATATAGTTTTAATCCTATGAGAGATTTACACAAGTTTTCCTAAAAGGCTTACACAAGATGAAATAAGGTCTTCATGAAGGCTCTTCGAATCTTGTGCTAGGCTTGATAGGCTTGTGAATGGCTTCATCTTTGGCTTGAGCAAGTCTTCATAATGAATAGTAATTTTCAAGGTCCTTAGTGAATATATGACTATTCATATTCACATTGGGCACACTAGGAGTGCATGAGCTTCATGGTTGCTTCAAGCAAAGTTGATTCTTCATTGAATAGCTCAAATCCTGTTTCTTGTAAGCATGAGTACAATATGAAGAATATACAAGAAACATAGGATAATTAAATGTTCAACAAAGATTAGCCAATAAAAAATTTGGCCAATAAGGATTGACATACATCATAATGTTCATTTAAAGTATTCATATGCATAATCATAAAACAATGTTTGTTATCATCAAAATCATACAACAAGGTAGGATAAACATTTACCAATATTTGATTGAAGCCATAGGGCTAACAAATTAACTTGGTATAATATAACCAATCTTGCCACTCTTCGACACAAACATGAATGCCTCATGCTACTACATGCCTCTCCGCCAAAACCCTCACTTGATATGCCTTTCTCCGTACGTCATCTGCGATTCCATTATCTCCGATCATCATCTCTAGTGAGGACTGTAGTTCGGCGCCCTAGCTGCTCACTACTCAAGCTTGATTATCTCTAGCCATCTGATGCAATCATTTCCTCTTACAGCTTATCTTTATCTCTCTCTGGAGCTCAAACGAAAACCCTAACTTGCTGCTCGACTTCTTTATACACCATACCCAAATGAAACCCTAACATCTGCTTGCTTTTTACTTTCTTGATCTATTCTCTTGCGAATGATCTAATATTATTCAAATCTCACGCTCTCTAGCTCAACCAGCTCTCATGCACACTTACTCCATCTATCATGGTGGTCGGTGGCTCCTTCCAGCAATCTCTCTCAGTTCCCTCTCTTTTTCTACCCTAGGATCCGACTATCTCTCAATTCCTTCTTATTTCTACCCTTCTTGTCAACGATCTCTAGGGTTTTAATCTCTAAATTATAAGTAATATAAAAAAAATTATATATACTTATAATTTTTGTTTTTTTTTTTTGTTTTTTGTTTTGTGTTTTTTGTGTGTGTGTGTTTTTTAGCGATCCTTCTAATTTCAGCATTTTTATAGACATTTTCTGTATGTAGAAGAAGAAGAAGAAAGAGAGATCAGAGCCATAGAACGAATCGGTGTAAGTGTTCGGTTATCTCATCCTTTACTATTAACTAGGGTTCAAAGTAATTTGTTGATTAAAAGGCATACGTATATATGTATACATCAATCAAAGAAACTGGAAATTATCAAAAATGGATGTATACTCTAGGGATTTCTTCCGATTCTCTTTCTTCTTCTTAATATACACCCATATATATATATATATATATATATATATATATATATATATATATATACATATATACATGTATATATATATGTATACACATATACATGTACATGTATATATGTATACATGTATATATATATACATATATATATATATATGTATATATATGTATACACATATACATGTATATATATATGTATATATATATGTATACTTGTATACATGTATATATACATATACATGTATATATATACATATATATATGTATATACATATATATATGTATATACATATATATATATGGGATGGTTTTTAGTGAGCGACTCGCACATTGAGCGCCAGGCGCCAATCCTGATCCGCCTTTAATCCAACGGTCGGTGACTTCCTCCCAAGAGCCTGACACCGACAGGCCTCATTTAATTCCTCTCAGTGATGCGTGGGGTAATGGTGACGAGATGCTAGGTAGGATGAATTAATTGGAAAAAAATGCATCCACGTCACCAACTTTGCACACTCAGCAAGAGAGAGAGTACGGCCAACTGCACATTATTATTAGTGGTTGGCTTTTTTGAAAAGATCAATTTTTAATAATTTCTTTTGCTTAAAGGTAGAGAGAGTGTAACCCTATAAAATTTAAAGTTCAATTTTATTTTCTTTTCCTATGTTTTCTTGGCAACTAAAAGAAAATAAGAGAAGTTTTTCTAACTATAGCTACTATTTTGGTTTGACACGGGAAATTGATGTCAACTGGGTTTGGACTCATCTATGATTCGATTGAAAATGCAAAGAAATATGAGCCAAAATTTAAGCTTATCAGGGTAATAATATCTCCACTTCTAGTTCATGATTGTAGTAAACCAGAACTATAAATTGTAGAATTCAAATGTAGTTAGTCATGAAGGAAATGAAGAAAAGGGCTAAGAAAATTCGAGGTGTAAAGAAAGAAATGTAGTAGCTTTTATTTGCAATTCTTGTCTTTCTATTAGAGTCCTCATGGTTATAATTTACCATCTTTTTTAATTGTTGTTGTTTCATGTGTGTAGACCAAGGCTAAAGATGCAACGATGGCTAGAAAAAAGAAGTGAGACCTGCCAATAACCTCGTGCATTTTATGCAAGAGATGAGTAGCCATTTTCTTCGGGTTTTTTTTTTTGTAAGGGTATTAGAAGTTGAATGAAGTGTTGAATTTCTAATTGAATTACGATGTAACTGTTAAGGAATTTCAATCTATAAATAGAGGAAATGTAGATGTAATGGAGATCGATTTTTCATTTTTGGAGCTTTCCCAAAGATTGTAAAGTGTTCTAGTGAGAAAGAGAAAGAGAAATTTTGAAAGAAAGTTAGAGTTCATTTCTTATAAGTACTGTAAGTGTAATTTCTCTTCTATTATCAATAAAATTCATTAATTTTGTGTTATATTCAATTAAAGTCCATCTAAAGAATCGACCAATGATAAATGTATATCTTCAAGATATATGTTTATTACTGGAAAAAACGGTTTCCTTACCCCTTTAAAACCATTCATTTGGTTGAAAGTCACCTTCTATGGAAATGAAAGTAGCTGTGACAGGGCTATTTTCATTGTTTATTTCATGGATAAATAGATCTTAGATTAAAAAGAGGTGACAAGGGTACACTCAAAAAGAGGGTATCGATTATAAGGAAAATTTTTCACAGTAGAAATGCTAAAGTCTCTTCGGATTCTCTTATCCATTAGAGCACATCTTGACTTTGAGATTTGGGAAATGGACGTCAAGAGAAGTCAAGACAGCCTTCTTAAATGGTTTTCTTGCGGGGGACATTTATATGGTCCAACTGTTGGAACTAATTACAAGTGGAAGCAAGTTTTTAAAAAATGGGGAAATTGGCCAGAGGTCCTCTTTTAAAAGATTTTCATGGCAAAAGTCCTCTTAAAAGATCTTTCATGCCAAAGTCCTTTTGGCATGAGTTAGACAAAAATACCCCTCCTTCCCAAAACAACCTTCAACCCTACCTTTAACCCCAACAAGGATTTCACTATGCCATAGCTGAATTTCACTACCCTCGATCTCGAATTTCACTGCACCAAAAAAATTTTAAAAATACAAGAAAACAAAAAAAATTACTTTTTTTTGTATTCGAAACTAATTCTAGTGATCCAATTAACTTTCAAAATTTCATTGTTATTCCAAAATTATATATATATTTACTGCTACGTATTTAGTTCGTATTGTAAAGTCAATAATACACTGCTATTTGACACTCATCCAACTAATGGCTCCTCTACTAAATGTGAACATACTAACAGATGTAGATTTCTAGGAATCCTTATCTGACATAAAGTCGAAATCTATGTATCCTACAATAACAAGGTCATCGTCCCCGTAAATAAGCATGTACTCTCTTGTCCTTCTTAAGTACTTGAGAATATACTTTACAACTATCCAATATTATGGACCTGGGCTGGATTGACATTTGTAAACCATGCCAATTGCATAATAGAGGCTTCCTATATCTTAAACATAAAGCACTAGTGTCACCTATTGTTTTAACCTATTTGTTGGTCCATGGAATGAACAGTGAAAATAGCCCTGTCACAGCTACTTTCATTTCCATGGGAAGTAACTTTCAACCAAAATAAATGATTAGGGTAAGGAAACCATTTTTCCAATGATAGATATATATCTTGGTCGATGCTTTAGATGGATTTCACTTGAATTATAATGCAGAAGGAATTAATTTTATGGGATAATTCCGTTTTAGTACCACAAACTTTATACTGATTTTCAATCCAGGCCATAAACTTTTTTTAGCCTCGATTTAGTATCAAATTAAAAGTTCAAGCTTCAATTTGAGCAGCGCCGTGACTCCGTCAGTCAAAATTGACGGAACGTCTGACGTGGCAATGACATGGCATCTCAGTGCCACGTGTTAGTGCCACGTGTTAGTGCCACGTCAGCACCAACTTTCCTCCAAAAAAATACATTTTCATTAGAAAATTCCATGGGTTAATTCCGTTTTAGTACCTTGAACTTTTATCTCAATTTTCAATTTGGTCCACAAACTTTTAAATTGAAGCGATTTTAGGACAACTTTAAAGTCCAAAAAACCTTAGAAATTAAAATAAAATTAAAAAAAAATTAAGGATAAATTACAAAACCTCCCCTTAGATTTTTTTTTTTTTAAATGTCGTCGGCCTCACGAAAATAATGATTTATGTTCAATAACTTTTGTTCGGCAAGTCTATTTTGAATGATTATATCTTCTGCATATGAACTTCAATTTGAGTGATTCAAGTTGCTATGGAAAGTCTTTATGGCATACTTTCAATTGCAACTTGAATCACTTAATTTGGCTTTGAAATGAAAAAGTTATATGCCTTCAAAGTAGAGAAGAAAAAAAAATCACATCTTTCCAAGTCAGTTTTTTTTGGTAGAAAATTGTGAATTTTTCCAACTTTAAAGGCTTGTAACTTTTTTGTTTCAAAGCCAATTTGAGTGATTCAAGTTACTATGGAAAGCTCATGCATCGTACTTTGGCACTAGTAAGGTGTTATACAACACCTTCCTCAAAATCTCATAGTAAAATAAGATCAAAATAGACAGGTTGTCGTGTTTTTTAGCTCAATGAGCCTACTTTAAAGGACCATATCTCTTACATAAGATGTTCTATTATAGTTATTTAATTCTTTTGTAAAGCTCTTATATTATACTGTTGACTGCGACTTGAATTACTTGATTTGGATTTAAAACAAAAAAGTTACAAGCCTTCAAAGTTTGAAAAAAAAAATCAAAATTTTCTATTAAAAATTAGAAAAACTTGACTTTTTTCTCAACTTTGAAGGCGTATGACTTTTCATTTCAAAGCCAAATTAAGTGATTCAAGTTACAATTGAAAGTATGCTATGAAAATTTTCCTTAACAACTTGAATCACTCAAAGTGGAGTTCGTATATGAAAGATATGGCTTGCCGAACAAGGGAGGTTGTTGAACATAAATCATTATCCTAGGAAAGCCGATGACATTTTTTTTTTTCAAATCTAAGGGAAGGTTTTATAATTTACCCTTAATTTTTAAATTTTTTTTTTTTAATTTCTAAGTTTTATTGGACTTTTAAAGTTGTCCTAAAATCGATTCAATTTAAAAGTTTGTGGACCAAATTGAAAATTGACATAAAAGTTCAAGGTACTAAAACGGAATTAACCCATGGAATTTTCTAATAAGCACGTGATTTTTTTGGAGGAAAGTTGGTGCTGACGTGACACTGACACGTGGTAATAAATGCTGACGTGACACTGAGATGCCATGTCATTGTCACGTCAGATGTTCCGTCAATTTTGATTGAAGGAGTCACGGCGTGGCTCAAATTGAAACCTAGACTTTTAATTTGGTACTAAATCGAGGCTAAAAAAAGTTTATGGCATGGATTGAAAATCAGTATAAAGTTCGTGGTGCTAAAACGGAATTATCCCTAATTTTATTGATAGTATAAGGGAAATTATACTTACAATGCTTGCAAAAAAAAAAAAAAAAAAAAAAAATTACAACTTTTTCTAAAAAATTCTCTCTCTCTCTCACCAGAGCACTCTACAAATCTTTTAGGAAATTTTTTCCAAAATGAAAATCTCTCGTCCTTTTACATCTATTTTTCCTCCATTTATAGACTGAAATTTCCTAACAGAATTTCAGTTCAGTTACATTTCTATTATAAGTAATCTTAACACGTGATAATTAATATATATACATTAAATATTGACACGCGTCATAATGATAACATTACATAAATATCCAAAAATCTGCAAATATGCTAAACCAAAAGCAAAACAATCAGTTCATCTATACCGTTCACTCAAGACTTAAGGACCAAAAACCCAAAAATGCTAAACCAAAGGTCATAAGACTTCCAAGACATATTCCCTTGTATGTCTAGGGACTACATATCGAACTTCATGATCAAATGTTCAACGGTTTAGGAGATATAACCCGAGGAAGCCAAGGTGTACACCAAAAAAGGAAAATCCAGTATTCTATAACATCTTTCTCTCCAAAAATAATCTAACTACATGACTAACATATTTAGAAACTAGACTTCAAAAGCTTTCCAAGCATATAAAGATCGCTCAAATCGGAGTGTGGATAAGAGAGATACAAGCGTTTGAACTTAAGGCAAATCAAGGCTTCAAAATGCAAAAATGCACTTTCTGGACCATTTCTCGAGCGATCGAGGATGGACTTCTGTGATATCCCAAAAATTTTAATGTGCTTCAATCATATTTTATTAACATTTTGGGATATTTTATTTTATTTATTATTTTATTTTTTTAGAAAACTTAAAAGCTTTATAAACCTTTTTCCAATTGCCAAACAAGCCCTGAACTTTATTTCTTTTTAAAACCCTTAAACTCTTTTCAAACCCTTATTTTTACAAATCACCCATCAAGTTTAGAGAGAGAGAGAGAGAGAGAGGGAGCAGCAGCTGGTGGTGACCGGATTTCACCGGAGAAGCCGCTGGAGCTCCTCCGTCTTCTCTTAAAGGTGAGTTTAAAGTTTTGTAAAGTGATTTTCCTTCTCTTTTACCCCTCTTTTCTGATTTGAAGAGTTTCAAGCTCAAGATTTGCCCTCAAATCTGTAGTTTTACTTTTAAAACAACTTTTGACTTGGATTTATACATATAGAACCCGATTTATTTCAAGATCAAAGGTTTTTGAAAGCTTATACATGTATAAGTCAGATTTAGGTTTATTTTTGGGGTTTATAGTCATATTTCGGATTCTTGAGTTTGTGCTTGTGATTTTAGGTATAAATGATGGATCAAGGTGCTTTTATAGTGTCTTGTAAGTGGATTTGTGTTGAAATGAAGTTTGGGTAAAGATTGAAGTGGATTTGTGGTTGTTACTACTCGTGAGAATCAAAATTATTGAGCAGACAGTCGACTGTCTGGTCGACTGTTTGGTCGATTGTTTGAAATAGAAGCTTAAATTCGGATTTTTAGCTGAGACAGTCGACTGTCTCACCCTAACAGTCGACTGTTTCGGCCCAAAAAATGATATTTCCATTCTTTTCCCTCGTTTCTCATTCTCTTTATGATCCTTACTTATGGGCCCTAACCTTAATCATATTCTAGTCGTTTTAAAAGCTTTAAAAGTCAGAATCAAGTTTGGGTTAGTCGTTTTTAGACCTGAGATTTATATGTACCGTTACTTTGTCATTATTTCAGATCAGGATAGCCCCTACGACTATCCTTTTGCGAGTTAGGAGTGCATATCTACAGGACACTGCTAGGGATATTCTTGCCCAGTCAAGGTAGGATACTGAACCTCTCTAACTGTGAGGATATATGATTTTATATGACATAATATACTGAACTGTTTGTGAAACAAAAACTGATACTTGGAACATACTTGTTTTGCAATTGTCGGTATGGAATGTTTATATTTGTTTGCAAAAGATTATATGGTGGCATATGGTTTGTTTCTTTTACACTTGCCCTAAATAATGATCATGAATGATTTATAAATGCTTTTATATGTGCTTACTGTGCCATATGTTACATCTTTACTTGACTGTTTTGGAAATGGTTTTCGAAATGATATAATGTATTCTGTTTATTGGCTGCCGTTGTGCCGGGGGACTGAGAACAATGAGTATATTGGCTGCCGTTGTGTCGGGGACCTGAGAACAACGTGAATTTGGCTGTCGTTGTGCCGGAGGCCTGAGAACAACGTAATTTTCATGCTTTCGTTGTGCCGGGGGCAGTGAGCCTGAGAACAACGAGTGTTTTCAAACTGTTTTCGTGCTTTTGTAGTGCCGGGGGCTATAAGCCTGAGAACTACGACTCTTGTCAAAAAACCCCGTGAATAACCTTGATTTACAAAAATAAAAACATTGGATACTTTACACAAAGAGGAAACCCATACCATGTTTATACTGATTTATAAACCTTGATGCGAATCGATTATTATAATGTTCCTTGTATCGATATTATTACTGTTGGTTGAGGTTGTACTCCTATTGGGCATTTCTTGCTCATGCTGTTTTATGCAACAGGTTTTCAGGTTTCTGGTAGAGATTCGACTGTAAGGAACTCTACGCAGGTTGCATTGGGTCTAGCAATGTTCTGGGCAGTTCTTTATCAGTCGGTTAGGACTGCATGATATATTTATATTTCTTTGGATTAATATTCTATCCTATATGCCAGGGTTGTTGGCATTAAGTATGATACTCTCAGCACATTTGTATTTGTATTACTCGAACTTGGGCATGTATGCCTTAAATTATATCATTTCATATTGTTATATATTATTTCTTCTATTATCCTGAGTATGGAAATGCGAATGAGCAGGACAGGTTGTATCCACTTCTTGTCACGTGTCGACCTACCTGGGACGGTCGGTATAATTGTCAAGTTGGGGCGTTACAAAATGGTATCAGAGCTCATTAGTAGATCCAGAATGGGAACTCATGCATTGCATGTAGAGTCTAGTGAAAGTTAGAAATTCGAAATAGTACATGCATCATGCTGAGTAGGTTAGGCAGTACACGATAGGATGGTTAGGGAAAATCTGCTCTAACATTTTATTTAACAGGTTGTGCTTTATTTTATAGAGATGTCAAATCAAAGGTCCACTCGAAGTACTAGAGAGATTGGGGAGCCCTCAAATTCCTCCCAAGCTCTTCTTGAAGAGAATATTGGGTAAGTTCGAGGATTACTTAGAGAAATGACTACCTTGCTGCGAGGATTTACTGGTCGTGGTCGTGGACGCGGCTATAATACAACAATTACGAAAAACGAAACCAGATCTTCTGCTTGGAAGGAATTCAGGAGACTGAATCCCCCAAATTTTCATGGAGGGCCTGACCTTGCAATAGCTGAACGATGGCTTGATGAAATCAAACAGCTTTTTGAGATTATTGACACCCCGACAAAGCATAGAGTTCTGTTTGCTGCAAACCATCTTCATGATAAAGCAAATGATTAGTGGATTTTAGTTCGAAATGAGCCTAATGCAAATATTGATGAAATGACTTGGGATGATTTTAAGGCAAAATTTAAAGGCATGTATGTTCGGGATACATATCAAGAGGCTAAATTAGATGAGTTTATGCGACTAACCCAGCGAGACATGACTGTTCTTGAGTATGAATCGAAATTTCTGGAACTGTCGAAGTATGCAAAGGGGGTAATGACCTCAAAGGAGCAGAAAGCTCGAAAATTTGAGAAAGGGTTGAAGTTAGAAATCAGGGAACAAATTTATATGTTGAAACTACCGACCTTGTCTCAAATAGTGGAACGAGCCTTTTGGGTGGAGAGAGAACTTTTGGAGATTCAGCGAGGTTTTCAAAAAAGAGGCTAGGGAGGCAGAAATCAGAGACATGGGCAGCGATCTGGTAGAAACTCAGGAAGGAATGTATGCCAAGGATCAAGACAGTTTTCTAGCCAATATCAAGAACATTTGGCCGTTCCCATTTTCTCTCAGAGTCAGGATCATGGACAGGCATCTGGATCTAGTCAGGGTAGTTATGGCCTATAGAGGCGCAGTGGAGGTAAAAGTGGAAATGCCAGCAGTGGAGGTAGTGGGAGTACCGGTTCATCCGGAGGACGTACTCGAGGTTCGCCATATCGGCGTCCAGAACAGTCTGGGTTAAAGGCGTGGGAATTGACACCGGTGGACGTTTAGTTTGCTTCTTTTGTGGCAATGAGGGACATATTCGCCGTGATTGTCCTCTCAGAGCCAATAGTCAACCACCCCCACAGACGTCTCAGTATCAATCATATCATCCTTTCCAGTCACAGCAACAACAACCCCAGCAATTCCAACAACAGAGACAACAGCAGCAGCCTTTTCAGCAAACTCAGTTCCGGCTTTTTTCTCCAAATCTTAGGCCTACGCAACAACCACAATCATCTCAATCTTCTCATCAAGCATTATCCAGTCGACAGCCACAAAATAGACAGGGTAGAGGTAGAGGACAAGTCCCGCCCCAGGTCGAGTATATGTGATGTTGCCGTCAAATCCAGAACCGGTGAATGATGTTGTTAAGGGTATGCTTTCTTTGTTTAATTCTGGGATTCGAGTGCTATTTAACCCCGGATCCACGCATTTTTTTATTGATCTTGATTGTGCTCTCTGTCTGGAGTTTTTACTTGATTCTCTAGATTTTCCCGTATACGTGGCTACGCCGATTGGGGAAACTATGAAAGCAGAAATTGTTTACAAATCTTGTGTCATCTGAATAGATAGTTGCGAATTATGTGCAGATCTCATTGTTATGCCCCCATATGGTTATGATGTAATCTTGGGGATAGATTGGTTGTCTTTTTACCGAGAAATGGTAGATTGCTTTGGAAAGAATGTAACTTTATTCTTAAGAAATGGAAATCAAGTCTGTTTTGTTGGTGAACGAAGCCGATTTGTACCTTTCCCTCGAACTCTGAAAGATGTGTGGCGAACTTAGATAAATGGACTTATGAGCGCCCTGGCGGCAATGGATGTGGATGAAGGCGATTTCTCTTGTTTTGAGCGTTTGCCTGTTGTGAGAGATTTTCTCGATGTTTTCCCCGATGAATTGCCTGGCCTACCTCCTCATCGTGATGTGGATTTCTGCATTGAGGTTTACCCTGGCACTGATCCCATCCATCTTCCCTCTTATAAGATGGCACCTGCTGAACTGAAAGTGCTAGGGGAACAGTTAAATGAACTGCAGGCAAAAGGATTCATTCGAGCTAGTCATTCCCCTTGGAGCTCACCTGTTTTATTTGTAAAGAAGAAGAATGGCACGTTAAGATTGTGCATCGATTATCGGAAATTAAACAGGGTGACGATGAAGAACCGGTATCCTTTGCCCTGCATTGATGAATTGTTTGATCAACTAAAGGGTTCCTGCTATTTTTCAAAGATTGATCTTCGCTCGGGATATTATCAGCTTCGGATCAAGGAGGAGGATATATCAAAGACTGCGTTCTGCACTCGTTATGGATTATATGAGTTCTTGGTAATGCCTTTTGGCTTTACGAATGCTCCTGCAGCTTTTATGGATTTGATAAATAGAGTATTCCGGCCTTATTTGGATAAGTTCATGGCGGTTTTTATAGATGACATTCTTATCTACGCAAAGACTAAACGAGAGCATGCTTCCCATTTGCGTAGAGTCTTGCAGCTCTTGCGGGACCATCAACTTTATGCGAAGAAGGAAAAATGTGAATTTTAGTTGAAAGAAGTAAAGTTTCTAAGTCACATGATTTCTCAGCAGGGTATATCTGTAGACCCCTCGAAGGTAGAATCGGTGTTAAATTGGGAGAGACCCAAAAATGCCACCGATATTTGCAGCTTTCTTGGGCTTGCTGGGTATTATCGTTGTTTCATTGCGAACTTCTCTAGTATAGCAGCTCCTTTAACGAAGCTTACTCGAAAGGGTGTGGCATTTGTTTGGGATGATGGTTGTGAAGCAGCTTTTCGTGAACTGCAAAATCGGCTGACTTCTGCGCCTATTTTAGTTGGCTTTATTAGTGGGTTGGGGTACACAGTTTATTGCGATGCATCTCGACAAGGTTTGGGTTGTGTCCTGATGCAAAATGGTAAAGTCATTGCCTATGGCTCTCGTCAGCTAAAACCACACAAACTGAATTACCCCACTCATGACTTGGAATTTACTACAGTAGTTCATGCTTTGAAGTCTTGGAGATCGTATCTTTATGGAGAAAATTTCGAAGTTTATACCGATCATAAAAGTTTGAAATACATCTTCTCTCAAAAAGACCTAAACTTAAGACAACGCCGATGGATGAAATATATGGAAGACTATGATTTTGAACTTAAATACCACCCAGGAAGGGCGAATGTTGTAGCGGATGCCTTAAGTAGAAAGTCCCACCCACGTGTTTATAGCTTGGCTCTAGATAGGTGGGCAATGTGGAACGTTCTAGAAGACTACGAAATCTACGACATTAGTGAAGGTGTTCAAGGATGTTTATATAGCTTCGCAGTGCAACCCATGTTGAATACCCGTATAATTGAGGCTTAAACCCAAGATGAAGAAGTCATGAGACTTGTTACTCAGATTGGTCAGGGAGTAGAACCAGAAGGGTGGAAAATCTTTAGTTCAGATGGAGGGTTGTGATTTCGTGACAGGTTATTTGTCCCTCATAGGCAAATTCGTTCAGAAGTTCTTAGCGAAGCTCATCGATCGCGTTTATCTATCCATCCTGGCGCGACAAAGATGTATCGAGACTTAAAGAGAAATTTTTGGTGGAGAAGTTTGAAAAAGGATGTGGCAGAGTTTGTGGCTCATTATGAAGTTTGTAAGCAAGTGAAAGCTGAACATCAAAGGCCATCTAGTTTGCTCCAGCCTTTGCCTATACCGGAATGGAAATGAGAGCATATAGCAATGGACTTCGTGACCGGTCTACCCATAACAGAGAATGGATGTGATGTTGTGTGGGTAATTGTGGACAGACTGACAAAATCTACTCATTTTCTGCCAATCAGAGAATCAGATAAACTGAGTGTGTTATGCAGGCTATACATTAATGAGATTATCAGTTTACATTGGGTACCTGTATCCATAGTTTCTGAAAGAGATCCAAGGTTCAATGCACGTTTTTGGGGAGCTTTAAATCAAGCTTTGGGGACTCAACTGACTATGAATACTGCGCATCATCCCCAAACTGATGGGCAGTCTGAACGCACCATTTTAATCTTGGAAGATATGCTTCGTGCCTGCGTTTTAGAATTTAAAGGTAGCTGGATGAAATATGTGAAACTCGCAGAATTTGCTTATAACAATAGCTATCAAGCAAGTATTGGCATGACACCATTTGAGGCTCTCTATGGACGTCCTTGTAAATCGCCTATTTATTGGGCAGAAGTCGGAGAAAAGCATAATTTTGAAGAACCTAAGGATTTTAATGAAGTTGCTGAAAAGATAAAAGAGATAACTGAAAAGATTCAGATCATCTGAGATCGTTTGAAGACAGCGCAAAGTAGGTAGAAAAGTTACTATGATGTGCAGCACAAGGACTTGAAATTCGGAGTGGGTGAATATGTTTACCTAAAAGCTTCGCCGCATAAAGGTGTTGTTCGATTTGGAAAGAGGAGTAAGTTAGCTCCGAGATTTATTGGCCCTTTTCAAATTGTTAAGGAAGTTGGGAATGTAGCATATCAATTGGACCTACCCTCAAGTATGTCAAAGGTGCATAATGTGTTTCATGTTTCTATGCTCCGAAAGAGTTTACATAACCCCTCTAAGTTTATTGCTTTACCTGGCGAGAAACTTCATGGTGATTGTTCATATAAGGAAGTACCTGTGCAAATTCTAGACAGACAACAGAGAGTTCTAAGGAATAAAGTTATACCTCAGGTGAAGGTTCTGTGGAGGAACCATGATGTTGAGGAAGCTACTTGGGAATCGGAGGAGTCTATGCGAGCACAGTACCCTTATTTGTTTTCTCGATAGCTTTATCTTGAAATTTCGAGGACGAAATTTTCGAAAGAGGGTAATGTTGTGATATCCCAAAACTTTTAATGTGCTTAAATCATATTTTATTAACATTTTGGGATATTTTATTTATTTATTTATTTATTTATTTATTTTTTTAGAAAACTTAAAAGCTTTATAAACCTTTTTGCAATTGCCAAACAAGCCCTTAACTTTATTTCTTTTTAAAACCCTTAAACTCTTTTCAAACCCTCATTTTTACAAATCACCCATCAAGTTTAGAGAGAGAGAGACAGAAAGAAAGGGAGCCGCAGCTGGTGGTGACCGGATTTTTGCCGGAGAAGCCGCCGGAGCTCCGCCATCTTCTCTTAAAGGTGAGTTTAAAGTTTTGTAAAGTGATTTTCCTTCTCTTTTACCCCTCTTCTCTGACTTGAAGAGTTTCAAGCTCAAGATTTGCCCTCAAATATGTAGGTTTACTTTTAAAACAACTTTTGACTTGGATTTATACTTATAGAACCCGATTTATTTCAAGATCAAAGGTTTTTGAAAGCTTATACATGTATAAGTCAGATTTGGGTTTATTTTTGGGGTTTTATAGTCATATTTCGGATTCTTGAGTTTGTGCTTGTGATTTGAGGTATAAATGATGGATCAAGGTGTTTTTATAGTGTCTTGTAAGTGGATTTGTGTTGAAATGAAGTTTGGGTAAAGATTGAAGTGGATTTGTGGCTGTCACTGCTCGTGAGAATCAAAATTAACGGACAAACAGTCGACTGTCTGGTCGACTGTTTAGTCGACTGTTTGAAACAGAAGCTTAAATTCGGATTTTTAGCTGAGACAGTCGACTGTCTCACCTTAACAGTCGACTGTTTGGGCCCAGAAAATGATATTTCCATTCTTTTCCCTCGTTTCTCATTATCTTTATGATCCTTACTTGTGGGCCTTAACCTTAATCATATTCTAGTCATTTTAAAAGCTTTAAAAGTCAGCATCAAGCTTGGGTCAGTCATTTTTAGACCGGAGATTTATATGTACCGTTACTTTGTCATTATTTCAGATCAGGATAGCCCCTACGACTATCCTTTTGCGAGTTAGGAGTGCATATCTATAGGACACTGCTAGGGATATTCTTGCCCAGTCAAGGTAGGATACTGAACCTCTCTAATTGTGATGATATATGATTTTATATGACATAATATACTGAACTGTTTGTGAAACAAAAACTGATACTTGGAACATACTTGTTTTGCAATTGTTGGTATGGAATGTTTATATCTGTTTGCAAAAGATTATATGGTGGCATATGGTTTTTTTCTTTTACACTTGCCTTAAATAATGATCATAAATGATTTATAAATGCTTTTATATGTGCTTACTGTGCCATATGTTACATCTTTACTTGACAGTTTTGGAAATGGTTTTTGAAATGATACCATGTATACTATTTATTGGCTGTCGTTGTGCCGGGGATCTGAGAACAACGAGTATATTGGCTGCCGTTATGCCGGGGACCTGAGAACAACGTGAATTTGGCTGTCGTTGTGCCGGAGGCCTGAAAACAACGTAATTTTCGTGCTTTCGTTGTGCCGGGGGCAGTGAGCCTGAGAACAACGAGTGTTTTCAAACTGTTTTCGTGCTTTTGTAGTGCCGGGGGCTATAAGCCTGAGAACTACGACTCTTGTCAAAAAACCCAGTGAATAACCTTGATTTACAAAAATAAAAACATTGGATACTTTAAACAAGGAGAAAACCCATACCATGTTTATACTGATTTATAAACCTTGATGTGAATTGATTATTATAATATTCCCTGTATCGATATTATTACTGTTGGTTGAGGTTGTACTCCTATTGGGCATTTCTTGCTCATGCTGTTTTATGCAGCAGGTTTTCAGGTTTCTGGTAGAGATTCGGCTGTAAGGAACTCTACGCAGGTTGCATTGGGCCTAGCAGTGTTCTGGGCGGTTCTTTATCAGTCGGTTAGAACTGCATGATATATCTATATTTTTTTGAATTAATATTCTATCCTATTTGTCAGGGTTGGCATTAAGCATGATACTCTCATCACATTTGTATTTGTATTACTCGAACTTGGGCATGTATGCATTAAATCATATCATTTCATATTGTTATATATTATTTCTTCTATTATCCTGAGTATGGAAATGCAAATGAGCATGACAGGTTGTATCCACTTCTTGACACGTGTCGACCTACCCGGGACGGTCGGTATAATTGTCAGGTTGGGGCGTTACAACTTCGATCGATTGAGAACTAGACAAAAGCACCAGTTTCTCAAGAAAACAGTGCCAAGAAACCCCAAAACTCTATAAACAACCCCTAAACCACCAAAACTCACCTCCAAACTTTAAATCTACCAAGTACACACATCAAGAATACTTCATATACCAAAAATACTCAAATCCAACGATTTGATTTTAAGATCCACAAAGTTTTTGGCATAAAACCCTAATAAACCCATTTGATCACAAACCACAAAAACCACCACAAATCTCTTCATCAATCCTTCAAATCTAGCTACACTCACACACTACTAATACAACACTCAAACATCATCCTACCACCACCATCATCCAAGATTCACAAGATGTAACACAAAACCCACAAAATGGGTTTGAAACAAAGAAGAAAACAAAAGAGAATAAACCAAAAACGACGAGTCTTACCTTCTTCGACGATGGTGATACTCCGGCGAGCTACACTGCAACTTCTCTCTCTCTCATGGCTCACTCTCCCTTTCTCTCTAGCCACCTAAAAATGAAAAGGATAAAGGGTGGGTTTTGTTTAAAAACTCTTTTGGGACTTAAGTGGAATTTTTGAAAAGGTTTTTATTTTTTTTTTTTCAAATAAAATAAAATAATGAAAATCAAATATTTTTCCAAAATTAAATACCAAAATATAAGATATTTTTGGATGGGTTTTCACATCTCCCTAGTCATTCATATTAAAAGCCTTTTCCAACTAAACTTTGAGAAATGATTAAGTCAGCATTTGCTAACTTAGTCAAAATCAACAAACACTCAAATGATCATTAGATCTTGACCATTTGAGTGATGATTTAGGCCACTTAAGTGATCTAACGATCACTTAAGTATTTGCTAATTTTGGCTAAGTCAGTAAATGCTGACTAGATCGTAACTCACTAAAATTTAATAGTGGACAACATTCTTTCTACATCATTTCGAATTAATGAGTAGAATATCAATGACAAATAGGTCCAGAGACAATACTGTGACCTATAGAAAAGGTCATCAGAGATAAGACAACCCTTTCTACTTGGATCCAGTAGCATGAGTCATATTTCTTCACTCCTTTTGATTCCTTGATTGAATTTTATCTCTTATTGGATCTATTCAGAATTTGTTAGATCGATCTAATTTGATTGAAATTAGTTCTTATGATTCTGTAACATTTTGGATCGATCCACATTTTAAATGATTCGATCTAAATTGCTTTTATTTCTAAAACAAAATGTTGGAAGCTTCTGGATCATCCAAGCTTTTGTCGAATCAATCTAAATTCATTTTATTTCAACATCCAAAAGTTGTAAAACATCTAGATCGATCCACCACTTTTATGGATCGATCCAAGATCGCATTTGTTAGAAAATTTCAGATGCTTTCAAGGTTATCGGGAAAATTTCTTAATGACGTGTCTAGGTTATTGTTGAACCTATAAATTCGTTCTTTTCTTATGTTTTAGAGAGAGACTAATGGAATAGAGGCTGCATAAAGAGAGAGAGATTTTCTACTTGTCTCAGACCATTCTTCTTAATCTTTGAAATCCTAGAATGAATTTCTAAACCTAATTTCTCTATCACGTTCATTTTGGTGAGAATATTGCTTGGTTTATCTAATGATTTAGAAACCTTGAGGAATTTTTTTCCATTTACTATTGTAGTGAGAGTTCTTTGGTGGAGAATAGAGGATCATCATGATCTTGATGGACTTCAAGATGGACCATGGATTTGGTGGTTTGAGCAAGCTGCAAAAAAAATGACTTATGGAGCTTGAGTTGGTGAGGTCTCAGTACACTTAGGCTTGTGTTCTCCTGTGGTTTTCTCCCGAAAGGGTTTCCATATATATCTTAGTTTCTCATATTTACATTTATTGGTTGTGTTTGTGATTGTATTGATTATCAAGAAGGATTGAATAATATTTGTGTTGATCATGGGTCCATCTTGATAATCACTTTCTATGAGAGTTTATTAATATGCATATCAAGTGTTTAAATTAATGTGAATCAAGGCTTATGTACTTCTTTATTCATGTCTAGTTGTTTGTGTACATGAATGTTTGTTTGAAGTTTGGGATATTTTATCTAGATCTAAGGTGTCATTTTATTGGATGGGAGATATTCTCTCAAGTTGTAAAGCCATTGACATATTATGTGAGTTTTTATAGTTTTTTTTTTTTTTAATGAAAGTTTATGTTTAGCTAGTGTCTCTGCAAGCTCTATGCCATATACAAAGATACGACGAGGTTTGCACTTTTCAGCTTGAAATGGATTACAAGTAATACTCTGTTAACTAAGCACTACACTTAAAAGGAGAAAGAACAAATTAAGTCCAGAAGAACAAAAAGATATAAATGCGAAGGAACTCAAAAAATATAATTATGGAAAAGATTCCCCTTCTTTTAGTAATTCATATACTTTACACACAAGCAATAACACATCTCAATTAAAATCCAAATAGACTACACTCCCTCAAAAATTAAAAGTTTTTATTTTTATATATTTAAAAAAAAAAAAAAAAAAATTTGAGTAG
>JAESVK010000135.1:780729-799112 GCA_017140935.1 Hamamelis virginiana
ATATATATATATATATATATATATATATATATATATATATATATTAAGCTCTCGAGATTAGCAAAGTTGACGAAGAAAGTATAACAGATTCACATCAATCAATCATATGGTGAATTATGCTTATCTTAAATTTAGGGTATGAGTGGCGGACGAGGTGGGAGACCAAGGCCGAGGATCTCTCGGTGCCTTTCTCACATTAAAGATGATAGAGTCTGCCTAGCCCAAGTGCAATGGGCATAAGGCGATGATAATCACTCTTGCTTTTCTTCAACCCCTACTTTCAATGAGCACTAGAAAAGAGGGAATCCAGTCACTCCAAAGTAGAGAGAACTCGATCTTTCCCATATAATGATGCTGGATTACATTTTGACCGTTACAAAAGGTGCTTTAAATATATATATATGTATATATGTATATGTTATCATTAGATTTGTTATTAGTGTTGCCTTTAGTGGCCCTCTTATAATCATTTTAGGGTCGCTATGAGAAAGAAAATAAAGAAAATTGTGTATTTCTTCCAAGTGTTCAAGTTGTTCAAAATTTGCGGCAAATCTGTGCTGCTGCTTGTCCTAGCTTGTGTTGGAATGGACGGGATTTCACTTCTCAAGTCAAGGATTCCCACTATTGAACACAAAAGGACACTAAATTTGAGAAAAATATAAAAGAAAATAATTAAGTATAAAAAGCTGAATTAAAAAAGGTAATTATTAAAATATTGAAGTGAGAAATGGAATATGATAGTTATAAAAGTAGTGGATAATGTAGATTATATATTTTTATTTTTAGAAATACATCATTTTGAATAGTATATAGTAAATATTATTTTTGGAAAGGGTAATAATGAAAAGTAAATTTGAGCACACCAAATTTTGGTGTTGCCTTTATATATTAGTATGGATACAGTTCCACAGAATTAATAATTAAAAATTTAATATTATCATTTTTTTAGGAGGGATAAACTTAAAATTATCTTCTATAGTAGAAGATTCTAGAGTGCAAAGTACTGATACATGTGCAAACCCCAAAAAAAAAAAAAAAAATTAGTTTCCTTTTTTTTGGTCAAGTTTCTCAAAAATAAAAATAATTTAGTTAACATTATGAATTTAAAAAGTAATTATCAAAGAGTTGATCGAGAAGTAGAACACTAGAAGAAAATTATTATAAAAAATAAAGAACCAAATAGTATGGAAATTATATACGGAGTAAATAAATATAGAGAGAGAGTCATTTTCTTATAAGTACGTATACATATAAGCTTATATAAGAACTTGGATTTTTGGTCAATGTGGAATACGTGTTTTGAAAAGCTTACTGTTGAATTAGATACTCTTCTTATGCATGTCATGCATGCCAAGACTTGTACCAATCTGATGGTTGGTTTCTAAAATATAAGCTCTCACCTTTGTATATCGTCACAATTTTCCACAATATGTATTTTAAAAATCGATTGTCGGATCAGTGCAAGTTTTGGTATGCATGACATTTAAATATAAAATAAAAAAAAAAAAGTATATAATCCAGCAGTCAATTTTTTAAAATGTCTAAAGAGTCAAGTCCTCACATAAGCTTATGGGATAGATTCCATTGAATTATATTTTTTATTTATGGTTTACAAAACCTAACCAAGGATAGGTCTTCATGTTGGATTTTATAAACAATAGGTAAAAATATATGTCAACAGAATCTATATTCCTATATATATACCGAAATGTTCCTATCAACACATGTTAACCTTCACAAAAGTCAAAATGAAGCTCATAGTTAATTATGGGATGCTTATTTTGAAAAATTGACAGTTGGATTAGATACTATGCATATGTATGTTAGGCATGCAAAAAGTCATAGTGATCCAATGATTAGTTTTTCGTATATGTCACTGAGAAAAACTGTGATAGTTTTCAATAGTAAGAAATTCTCATAGTCTGTATTTTGAGATGCTGACATCAAATTACTATGATTTTTAGTAAACGTGACATTCATAACAAATAGGGGTGTTCAAGAAACGAATGGGACCGATTGAACGACCAAAACCAAACCAGACCACCCTATTTGGTTGGTTTTAAATTAATATTGGTTTTCAACGGTTTTGGGGGGTGGAAAAACCGGATATTTGGTTTGGTTCTCGGCAGGGGAATTGAGAACCGACCGGTGCATCGAACCGGCCGAATACATATGCACACCATACTTAAAACAGATGACTATTATGTTTTAAGAATCATGTAACTAGTTCATGCATAATTCCAAAGCACTTACACAAATTTTATAAGTAAACCCATAGAGCACTTAACAGGTTCATGCATATAATGCATGCTTGGTAGCGCCTGATTAATATATATATATATATATATATATCAAATTTGACTTGCTGTTTGTGGGCTTAATGTTTATGTAAAATTGTAAATTGTTACAATTTCAAAATCTGAATGCATCTCGGCATTTTGTCTTTGGTTCTTCTGATCTTGATGATTATTACTCATGTGAAAAAATTAGGTTGAATGTAATGAGCAATGGCAATGGCAATGCATGGCATCCAAGAGCTTAAGAATGATGAAGGCTCATAAATAATAAACATTGTGGGCCTTGTGGCAAAGAAAATTAGCTGGGTATCCCTCCTAAAGCAATCCTTAGGCAATCGACAGAGGTGCATCTCCAAAGTTCTTGAGATTTGGGTGATACAATTTTATTTTATTTTTTCCAAATTTGCGTCTATCAAAACCGATGATAAACCGACTGAACCAAGCCGTAAAACATCCCCTTTTTTGGTTGGTTATTATGAGTGCCACAGTCCCTAATGGTTTTCATTTTTCTCAAACCGATGTGATTGTTTTGGTTCATATAATGAGGGTATAGACCGACCAAATCGGCCGATGTACATCCCTAATAACAAAAGTATCTAATCAAATGGTCAGTTTTTCAAAGTATGCATCCCACAATTACCTATCAGCTTCATGCTGACTTTAGCGAAAATCAGCATGTGCAAATATGAACATTTTGTCTTTTAAAATTGACGGCTGCTAACTGGGTTGCTAATGAAATTAATATTAACTAATTGGCAGTTCAGGCAGCAACCGTCAATTTTAGCAGACGGAATATTAATTTCGTCATCTAATGTCACACATTGGTATTCACCCCAAAGTTGAAAGTATTTAAATGTCATATTCCCATATACATAGGTAAGAACACGAGCATGTGTATTAAAAAATGATCCTATCAACATCTGCTTACTTTACCTAAAGTAAATATGAGGTTGATAAGTAATTGTGGGTACACATTTTGAAAAATTGACAGTTGGATTAAATATTATTTTTAAGTATGTTATGCATACCAAAAATCATAGTGATCTAATGGTCGGTTTCTAAAAAATATCACCGTGAAAAACTGCGACAGTTTTCAATAGTTACAATTTTGCACAGTCTATATTTTGAGGCGTTGACATCGAATAAGTATAATATTTGGCATGCATGCATAACATCCATAAGAATAATATATAATTCAATGGTCAAATTTTCAAAATACATATCCCACGATTAGTTAAAGGCATCATGCTGACTTTGATGCCTTTAACTAAAATCAGCATTTGTGCATAGGATCGAAACGGTATATGTATTTATGGAGGGATATCTGTTATAAGGTGCACTTTACGTAAAGTTCAGTTGCGTAGGGCCAATTGCATAACAAAATTTTGAAAAACAAATCGTTGGATTAGATACTCTTCTTATGAATTCATTGTTCGCCAAATATCACAGTGATCCAATATCTAGTTTTTGAAAATACTGACGGGAGAAAATTGTGATATTTTGAAGAAAAAAAATATCATAATTTTTCATATTGATATTTGTCAAAATTCGACTGTTGGATCAAATGTGATTTTTGGCGAATATGAAACTAATAATAAGTGTATCTAATCCAAAGATTGGTTTTTCAAAATCTGTTCTGCAATTGGCTCTACGTAGGTCACCCTACACGACTTTGCGTAAGTTGCACCTTATAACATCATCCTTGGGTATATACGTAAAGAGCAATGATCATGTTGCATTTGTTGACTTTATTCAAACACTTTATGACCGCTAGATCTCATTTCATGACATAGATCTAACAGAGATGGAACATTTGCTGACAGATCCTATCAATATATGTAAATATATATTGATACAAGTAAAGACATAGTTACAAATCTTTTTATTTGTTTTTTTGGCCACAAAATGACAATAAACAAGTCTTGGTATTTGAATGCCATATTCAAATAAAGAACATGAACAACATTATCATTATCATTGAAGATTTATGGAGGATTGTCCTCTATGAAAAATTAGAGAATTTAGAGGGGTGTTCACATTGTGCATGCAAATGGACTGTTGACATGTGAGTGTGCATGGATGAGCAGAGTCTCCTCCTAGGTTAAATTAAACTTTTATTTTTTCTTCTTCTAAACAAGGATAAAGAAAAATTATTGGATATATAAAAAGAAAGATAACTACATGCATGATTGAGTCAGCTTTCACTTATTCTTTCTCACTCTCCTGTTACACTCTCGCATGGGAATAAAGATTGATTTTTCTTAACTTTAGGTTTTCGGATTAAATCAAAGATGCCTCTTTATCAACATATATATGATTTTGAGAAGAATATTTAATATTAAAAATGTTTTAGCACATAAATGTGGTCATGACCTAGCCTCTTATGATTTACCTGGTCCCACTAAGATCTTCTTATAGACGACAATCCAAGCGTGATTAACTGTTTTCAAATGTCTATTCCATAAATAAATAAATAAAAATGTCTAATCCATCAACTTAGCATTCCTTCCTTAATAGTTCCTTGCATTGTTAACTATAGGTGGAAAAATTAAAAATTCAATTAATAAAAATTAGCGGAGGTTCCGAAATTGAACCCTGATATACAGCTAGGTTGACAATCCATCTTGATGAACGGAGTTTGAACGTGATTTCACTCATTCTTAAATATTAGTCTGAATTCAAATCTCAATGAAAGCAGGCTCACAATATCATATATTGAAAAAATAATAATATTAATAAATAAAAAATAGTAAAAGCAAGCTGATCAAATCGTACTGGCCTAAGGGGCCTTTTAATAATTGAAATGGCTAAGATCGGATAATTTAGGGTTAATGTGGGGTGGGACTTTTGATGCAAAGGGTTAAAAATAAAAGTATATATGACTAAATGTCGTCTATGGCACGCCAAGCGACCGGCCCCGCCCAATCCATGCCACACTCCCACTGATGAGATTTTTGCAGAATCCAAATGATTGGTGATGACCCCCAAAACAGCATCCCTTTTTGTCTCTCCAATCCCCATTTTTTGCGCGCTCTCTCTCCAAAGAAATAACCAAGAAAAAAGCTTTTCAAATGATGAAAGATGATTCTCTCTAGTCTTGGCGTGCAAACCTTTGTAGGAGTAAGGTTTATGTGCTTTTTATAGCATTAGCTGCACCCCATTATAATGAGTCAAATCCTTAGTTTTTATTTTATTTTATTTTATATCAATAATTCTAAATTTCGATTATTAGGTGAACGAATCCGATCCAAATATAATTATGTAAATATTTATTTGATCAAAATACCCTTACATAGATAAAATAATAATCATTTTACCAGGCAAATGGCAAAAAGGCAAAGTTTTTGTTAACAATCTCTATTGCACTGAATCTCCAATTTGATAAATAATCCCCAATCCAAAAAAAAAAATGAACAGAATTCCCAATTTGACTAAAGATTCACAATCCCAAAACTAACACAGAATTCTCAATTTTACTAAGAATTCTCAACTCCAACTCATCATTACACACTCCTTAGTTGGGGACATGGAATGACAGGCATTAAATATTTGATTTGATGTGTTGCGAATTGGGAATTATTTGTAAACCTGAAAATTATGTGGAAAATTGAGAATTGGGAATTATGACTAAAATTTAAAGTCAAAGTCAAAATTTGACCGTTTGAAGAATATTTTAATATAAAAAAAAAGTAAAAAATAGTGATAGATTCGCCGCCTCCGTAATTGTCTTTAAATCGGGTTAGTTCACGTAATACTATGAAAACTAATTAGGATTTTTGAGATAAAATGCCCCTTTTTTTTTTAACACAAACCATACAACTAATATATTACTTAATAGCAAAAACCATATTGTACACCAAAGATGGATCAGCCTCTTAATTATTATTTATAAAACATTAGAAATTCTAACTGGACTAGATAATTCTAACCATCCTACTTGAAATCTATGCCTTGTTTGGCCAAATCTAAGCTTCAACCTAATAATCAAAATGTCAATATTGATGGTGGTTTCTCGGAATAGCTGTTCCAAGTTGGTCAAATGCACTAGGGAGGACAAAGAGAGAGGACAGAGAAGGAGGACGAATGAAATTTTTCTTATATTTTAGATCTAATAGGCATATTTATTTCTACATCTATGGCCCCTTTTTTTATTAACTTTTCTTAAAATTACTTTTCAAGCTCAAAATTCCTCTTGATCTAAGAAATGGAGTCACTTTTAGACAACTTGAGAAGTAATATGGTTGTTGACAAAATTTTCATACTAGAAGTGATCATAGCAAAAATTGGGCTTCTAATTTTTCCCACGATTACTTCTAGTATGGAAATTTTGATATGTGATCGAAAACATGGTTTTGACATAACTCTAAAAAGATCGAAGTGGGAAGAAATAATTTTTTAAAAGTAATTTTAGAAAAAACTGAACCAAACGGGCTCGAGGATGTGTTCAGAATTTTGAAAATTAAATCCGGTTAGGTACACTATCTTATTGCTATTCATTTTATTTTATTTTATTTTGAATAAACCAACTTATAATTTATTTATAAAAAACTGCAATTAAACCTTATTTTCTATATGAAACTGGAGAAATTTAAAGAAAATAAAATAAAATAAAATTTTCAAAAGTGATGAAATAAAATCAGTCAAACTCATACTTAAAGTTTGTTTGGATTAGCATTGCCTAAAATCACATTGAGAGGCCAGTAGCTCATAATTCTACTTGATCTAAGATATGGAACGATAATCACTTCTATACAACTTAAGGAGTATGTAATGATAGGATGATTAGTCAAAATTGATCTCCTAAACTTTTGAAACAATCACTTTTAGTATTAGAAATTTTGATAAATAAAAAAAATGGTTTGAACACCATTTTAAAGAGAAATGCAAAAATATATATTTTAAAAAATAATATTTAAAAAAACTAACTGAAGCCAATTATATTAGATACCTTTTGAGGAGTGGTACGTGGGTTAATTAAGTTTATATACAGCTTGTGTATGTTCTTAATTAATTGAATCATAAGTACTGACGCCATCTCTATCTCAAATAGCACCAACGAGATCAAAAAGCTCTCAAAGTGATGGGTTCTTTTCCCAGAGTTGACTAAGTGAAGGTGGTTTTTATTTCACAAAGTATGAAAAGAAATAGTTACTTTAAAAGAAAGAAAAAAAAAATAGTTACTGATTGTTGCTAAGCTAAGAAGTTCTGAGAAAGCCTTTCAATTCCTACAGTGAAGGAAATAATTACTGATTGTTGCTAAGCCAAGAAGTTCCGAGAAAGCCTTTCCTACAGTCTAAAAGGTGAAACACTAATGATGGCATTGCTTTAATTAGTACGTCTTCTTCTCTGGCCTGTGGATAAATTAAGGGATAATCACATGCATATGTATGCCAACAGCTAGTGTCAGTGGGTCGACTTTCATGAAAAAAGATAAATATAATATATAGCTGCAAACATGTATTGAACACGTATTATACATAGCATGCATTAAAATATAACACATAGTATGTAATTTCAAATTTAATTTGAAATGTATCCTCGTTGTTGAAGAACCCGGATTCGATATGCTGACTTGTTACTGGCCCTATGTCATAACCTCCAAACCCTCGAGTAGTCTTCCCTTATGAGATATTGGGTTGGCTACAAGAGTTACCCACAAAATCCACGACCCAAATCCAAAAATTTTGGAATAGCTCTAATGGAGATAACCTTTTAGAAAGAAAAAATATCACCGAATGACTGTGTATATTTTCTGTCTGTTATATCGTCTATCTAATAATAGAAGAGAGGCTCTTAAAATAACTACCGATAAGATTAGGAGATAATATCTTCTAATTTAAATTTAAACTTAGCAGTTGATCCTATCCCCTTTATGGGCAGATCCAAATACTGGTTGGAGCAATCTGATCCATTATTCGTTAATAATAGCGATATTGGAGGATCTGTGATTTTGCAAATGCGAAGCTAGGATGATATAAAATCGATCCCCTTGGAATATTGCTCAAAACGAATCCATTCAATTCAATGTGTTCGTTTTTTATTCATAGGTGAGGATTGGGATGGAATAATAATAGAGGAAAGATTGCAATGTGAAGTTAAATGGCCGGCCCAACAAAATTGAATAATTGCATTTCATTTTTCACTTCGCAGTTCAAGTCTTACAAACCCATTAACAGACTTATTACACAAAATGGAGTCATAACCACAAATATATAATAGTAACAGAAAATACGGTAACAACCTAAGTTTTTGGATTCTTTTCAAATTGGTAAAGCAATTTATGTATAATGTAAAATTTTAGAAAAATTATTAAAAAGATTCTCATTTTAGAGCTTTATATTATGATGTCTAATTTTATACCATGAGGTTAATTCTAAGATTTCTAAATTCTTTTATTTATTTGTTATATTAAAAAGACTATTGAACCTAATGATATAAACTGTTTATGTAAGGGACTTTTGGGTTTATAACGATGTTCTCTTAGAATCTTCAAACTAATTGGTGGTTCACGTTTATGGTATTAGTGCAGGCGTGCCAGAAAATGTTGACCTTGCACATCTTCAATAAAATAATGGCTCAAAGGTAATCAAGCCAGAAAATTATCAGGCAATTGTGATAGTTTGACTTTGCCTCAATGAAAACGACTTTAATTAATTTTTTCAAGGCAATATACTGAATTGAAAATTAAAGTAAAACGCATGCAATAACAAATGATTAAATTGATTCGAAGGAACCACAAAAAAATTATATTACCTCCATAACTGATACATCAATAAGAAATCTGTTAAAGTTCTTCAAACTAGGATTACTGTGAGAGAGAGAGAGAGAGAGAGAATTGATGTGATGACCCGGATTTTTAAAAACCCTAAAAACAAAATGTTTTAAAACAATTTAAAATGCCAAACAAGTCCATTCTTCTTTATAAAAGCCAAGTTACCTCTTATTTGTTTCATTTTACACTTTACAGCTTGGGAGAAAGGAGAGAGCAGCTAGAGGCCGAGAGCAAGGGAAGAGGTTGCCGGAGATGTCGCCGGAAGGTCATCGGATTTCTCATCTTGCTGTCTAGAGGTGAGTTCTTGCTTATCTGAGTTTTCTATCTTTTTCTTTGGTATTTTCGGATTTGAAGAGCTAGGGAGCTTGGTTTTGGGTTTTGATTTTTGTATTGGTGTTTAGAAAGAGTTTTGGGGATGGTTTTATGGTTGGGATGTTGGTTTTGAGAAGTCTTGAGGTTTATTGTAGTTTGCATGCAAGATTTATTGAGTTTGTGGGATTGTGGATGTGATCCTTATAGATCCTTGTTTTTGGTTTTCCATTGTGGGTTTTGAGTGTAAATCAAGCTTGGTTAAAGATTATTTTGGTGGATCTAAGTGTTTGGGGTGATGTTATGGTGATTTTGTAAGGTTTGTTGAAGCTTTGAGCTCTTTAATGGAGTTCCCGCAGAGAACTAGTCAACTAGTCGAGGTGGTTAGTCGACTAGTCGAGGTTGTCAGTCAACTAGTTCAGCTGCATTTTGGCTGGGTTTGGCTACTGACCTTTAGTTAGTCGACTAATCGAGAGGAACTAGTCGACTAATTGATGAACAAGTCGACCACTCCCAATTGTCTAGTCCACTAATTACGTACGAGTTCGCTTTTCTTCTTTTTGTTCTATTTTCTTCATCCAGTGTCCGTTTCGCGTGATCTTCATATGCTCGAAAAGCTTGTGAGATCTAACTTCTAGATTTAGTGGTCTTGGAGTCAAATTCTTTTTGGAGAGAGAGATAATTTAGAAATACCAGATTTGCCCTTGTGTGAACCCGTTAACTTTTCTAAAACATGTATTACATACCACTTGGCTTTTAGACATGGGAATTGGCACGCAACGCCTAATCATACTTGGGAATATGTTTTGGAAGTCTTAAGACCGTTGGTTTAGTATTTTTGGGTTTTTGGTCCTGAAGTTCGTGAGTGATTGGAACGGGTTGTTTTACTTTTGGGATTTTTGAATTATTTGTGCTTTCTTTTGATTTCTTCTTCTGCATTATTTGTTATTCTCAGATTGGTAGGTCATTGGAATGACTATTTGCATTGAGTGCATTGAGCATTGCATTGGGGAGGCTCGTAGAGCCACAAAGGATTGGAAACACTGTTGCATTGAGGTACGGATAAGTAACCTTTTATTGTTAATGATGATATGTTCGTTTGCAACTATTTTGAGAACTATATATACTTTAAACACCTTGGAAATGTTATGATTCATAAATGCTTGAGAACCCTATGGTTTATTAAATTCTAATAGATACATGGAATATACTGATTTAAGAACTGTTAAATTCTGTGGTATATTTAGGAAATGAAACCAAGGCACAAAATTGAAATGTTTGAGAACTTGTTTATACTCCTTGACAAACTATCTGGAACTGGATAAGCTGTGTATATAAACTGGGGAACATACTCTTTTACTATATGTTTTATGGTAACGTTTAAAAGGCATATAGTGACGTTGTTTATGTAAACACAATTGAGACTCTTGGTTTTATACTCATATGCCTGATCTTCTAAACTGAATTATAAATGAAGAATGGTAAGATATTCCAACTAGTTGTTCCCCTGACTTTGGATTGACTAGAATGTTTAGAAATGGAAAATGATATACACAAGCCATGACATGAAAATGTATTCATACCTGAAAAGTGACTTGCCTTGTGAACTGTTTTCTATGAATTATGATGGAAATGGATGTTCTTTGAGAACGATTTATATATCAGTATCTTGGATACAGTTTTGGGCTCAGTTTGTATCACAGGGAGGTTTCTTTATAAGGGTCCACGGTCCTGGGTGGAGCCTTAGTGTTGACCCAAAGTTTATAGCCCCGTAGTGGCTCGACAGTTGACCGTGCAAGGTAATAGTCGGTATCCTCAGGAGGTCAGACCCCATAGTGGTTGGTTTTGGTTACACTGGTATTGGTGGCTTGTTAGCCAAAAACTAGTAACTTGTAATACGTTCACGAACTAGGTTTCGATGGACATGCGATGGACATGGATGATATGTGAAGCATGTGTTGTCGTTTTGATATGATGCGGTACTTGATATAGATATTTTGACACATGGAACTGCTTGGTATATGTTTTTCACTGAAAGACCACACAAGTTTATAACTGCTTTATTTACTGTTTTATAAACGTTATGGAAAGTCTGCTTATTTAAAATATTCCATGTATCACTGTATTATTGTTATTAGCAGAGGTTATTAGTAGAGGTTACCTTATTCGTACTGAGGAAACTCTGCTTATTTAAAATATTTCATGTATCATTGTATTATTGTTATTAGTAGAGGGGACCTTATTCGTACTGAGCAATTCGAGGCTAAGCCCTGCTTTTTTTGCAGCAGATTTCAGATTGACTTAGGGTCGCACGCATGGCTTGGAACAATCCTCTGTTCGAGGGTTGTTGGTTGGCTTCATGGTAGTCCCCGCATTAAAATCTGCATGTTATGATATATGTATTATATATATTTTTTATTATTTGAATTCGTCACTGTATGTGGCACAACCTACTTGCTAGGGATGTTGGCATTATTATAATTTGATTTATTATTTATGCAAAAGGAGTTTGAGACATCATGTATGAACATGACATTTCATATTGTTATATATTTAAATATTCTTTCTCTCATGAGGAAATGTGAATGAGCACAACAGGTTATAGCTCCATCTTGACACGTGTCGACCTATCTGGAAGGGTCTGTACGGATGTCAGGTTGGGGCGTTACATTTGATAGAAGATGTGTTTGGGATGAGAAGAGAAGTCTTAGACTACAATTAGGGATGAGAAGAGAAGTCCTAGACTATAATTACAACTCAAAAGTATGATAAATGAAAGTAAATGCTGATTGATATGGTTGTGGAACCTTTGTTTGATAACCTTCTTCTGTATTTATAGACTTCATAAATAACTGTCTTTAAACCATCTCCAATAGGGTGCTAACAATTATTCTATGATCCTTTTATGCTATTTGATAACTGCAGTTGCATATGAGGCTTTTAGTTTTAAATTCAATGGCTGATATATCTTTGTTTTTCTCCAATTTCTATCTTTAATCCCATCAAAACTCACCATTTGTCCCAAAAAACTACTTTTATGATCATGTTGTTCATATTGAAGAGTTTGAATCTTAATCAAACTGAATGATCCCTTAAATTTTGAAACAAACATGTATTTTTATCAATAACCGTCCCTTGGTAACTACTCAATCAATTATGGGTAGTTTTTTTTTTTTTTTTTTTTGGTGGAAACCAATAGAAAAATATCCCTTTTATTAAACCTGAAAAAAACACATAAGAGCCCATTAATTGGTTCATTTTATGTTATTTCTTTATTCATTGATACGTGGCCATTTCTTATTGGCCCATTATTTTTTAAAGTGAACATACCTCATGCATTAAGAGAAACTCAACTGAAGTTTTGAATTGATGTAACCCACATTTCATTAACTCATGCGATGGTTATGAGAATTGTTGGAAAATATAAAATAAAATTACCTCAAAAATAAAGGAAAAGTGAAGTAAGGCAGGTTGAGGCGCGGACTAGGTCGCTCTCTTTAAGATGATTCGCGCCACTACGGAAAATCCGATGCAATAGTTTCTAGCATGTCGCCTCTAGGATACAACAAACCCAGCCACTCACTGTTATTTTCTCTAAGCTTACACAACTTTGAGAAAATTTGAAGCTCACACAACACCCTTCTTTGCCCAAAGAAAAAAACTCACAAAAACACTTGAAGAAAATCTGGAAATTATAGAGAATCAAATAGAGAAGAGAGAATTTGTGAATTGGTGAGTTAGAATGCCTAGAGGAGTCCTCTATTTATAGATGTAGCAAGGGGTAACCTATTGTCACATCTGAAAGATCGCCATCGTCATCATAGAAAGAAAAGTACCGAAGTATAGTTCAACTCCAATGACGGATTCCAAAGAACATGCAATGGAAATGGCCCTGTCACAACCATTTTCAATTCCAAGGAATGTGACATCATGAGGATAATGATTTTTGATAGAATAGTATGAAATCGGGTTCAAGAACCGTTTTTCCAATGATAGATGTATATTTAAATAATATACATTCATTATTGGTCGATGTTTCAGACAAATTCAACTTGAATTTTAAACAATAAATAACACTTTATTGACAATGATAAAAATATTCAACTTACAAAGATCAAGAAGTAGTACACTTTAAGGAAACTTTCTTACGAGCTTTCAAAAAAATTCTCATTTTCTCTACCTATTACTGACAGGAAAGTAGAAAATTCTCTCGGGAAAATGAAAAATATGTCCTTATTACATGTACTTGTCCCCTATTTATAGAGTGAAATTCCTTAATAGAATTTCACTCATAACTAGTGAAGGCCTAATGATAAAGTGTTATCATTGAGGGCAAAATTGGAATTATTCCAATTGAACCATAAATAGAAAGTTTCTATTTTTGGAGACATTGAGATGTTCATGTCCACTACTAGGTTGGGATGAATTCAAAGGGTCACACACAAAAAGGACATAAGTGAGTTCTTTAAGTTAAGAGAGGGGTAAGTTTCTAAAATAGTAACTAATAGGGCCTCTTTATTAATTGTAAATTAAAGAGGTCTATAGTTGCAATTAAGAAACTCGTGTATTTGTCTATAAATACAAGGGTTAAGGTGCAAACTAGCACCAAGTCCACCAAAACCCTAAAAGAAGAGAGCTAATCATCCAAAACCCCTTGTGGCCGTGACCTAGAGGAGCTTTCTCCCTAGGGCCGTGATCCTCTCTCCCTCTCAAGCTTGCATTCGTTCAAAGGTTGATCAAGTGCAAGAAGCTTAAGGAGTCTTGTTTTCGTGTGGATACCGTTGGAGGCTTTATACACTTTGAAGCTTGAGTTCGTTCTTAGAGTTTCATCAAAAGGCAATCAAGTAAATAGGTTTAAAGTTGTTTAAATTTATGTTCTTGTTGATATTCATTACCCTATGCTTCTGCTTGATTATTGGGTGGCTTGTGATGATTGGATTCAAATTAATAAAAAAAATTATAGTTCATCTTCCGCTGCGAGTCCATTCGATCACAACATTTCACTATCATATTATCCAAGGACTTTATCATAAACAGTAATTAAACACAAATAACATGATAAAAGAAGCCATTTCATAAATGTAAATAATGAAATATAATGTTCCCTAAATACAACTTAACAATTGGTTTTAGGGCATACATCTAACATCCCAAGCGTAGGATCAAATATCGTCAAGTATAATAATACATGGGAGGACCCATGGTCATTTCCATAGGGTTTGGATGTGAAGTCAAGGTTAAATTCTTATGTGTTGTTACCCAAAGAATGAAAATAAAAGTTTAAAAGCATGTGGTTGTGTGTGGGAGTTGTAGTACGTGAGTAACTAAAATAACTAAACTAAAGGAAAAGATAATGAAATGTAAATGGTTGGATTCTTGGGTTTCATTCCATCCACAACTTAGGAATGTGAATTTCTCACAAGAATTTCTCATCTAGAATCCATTGAATGAATGGTCTTTGATGGAGAATTTAGCGATAAAAGCATAATGGTGTTAAATGGAAATAAACATTCTCTTGGTTATTTCATCAAACACTTGGAGTGCATATAATTTCATACACTACATGTGCCAAGCATAGCTTGTCTACAAATGGTCAAGAGATACAAAACCAAGTGGATTCCTAAGATGAAGAGCATTTAACATCATTCAACAAACGTTTATAGCATAAGAATGGAGAAATATCATATCACCATAGTTGTGGGATGGAAATCCACCATTGAATCCAACCTTGATGTTTAGAACTCCATCAATGGAAGGGCATTAAACGTAAAGCAAATGATTCTTGCATAAAATGAAAGAAATACAAAGTTTAACAATAAACAAGAAACTAAGAATGCTAAACTAAGAGATTACAAGTAGAAAACCAAAAACAAATGCAAAACCTAATATAAACTAAGCTAATCTAAGTTAGGAAATGAAGAACAACTAAAACCCTAATATAAGACTAATGGAACCCCCAAAATGGCTTAAAATGCCTCTAAATAGGCTCCCAATTGGTGCCCTAAAGTGCCCTTGAAACACTTACCTTGCCCCTCATCAAAAAAACATTTACAAGTTAAAAATGCAGATTTCGAGCCTTAGTACTGGTACCACGGGTTGGTGGTACCCGTACAAAATTTTCTCTGCCCTATAAAATTGCTCCAAAATGCCTTAAAAATGTTTCGACTTCAAATACATGTATCTTTCTCATCTGGAGTCGGATTTGGATGATCTTTATATGCTCGCGAAGCTTGAGAAGTCTTCTTTCCAATCATGGTAGTTTCATTGTCTGATTCAATCTGTAGAGAAACAGTTTTTCAAAATACCCAGATTGGTCATTTTTGCACTTCTTGACTTCTTTTGCCCATATCTCCCAAACCATTTGGCATTTAGCTTTGAAATTTGATATGTAGGATCTAGACACACTTAGAAGTATGTCACATAAGCCCCATGACCTTTGAAAACTTTCAAAGCTTGACTTCAAGCTCTAACTTTGCATGCAAAAAGCATCCATTTTATTGCATTTTACCTACAAGGCAAGGAAAGATAAGAAAACATAAAATGCATCTATTTACAAATAAAAATGGCTCAAGTATATAAAAAATTGTGGGAACAATGTATGAGAAATATGAAAATATATGATGCAATCAATCTCCCTTCTTATAAAATGGCACCAATTGAAATGAAAATGTTTAGTGATCAATTGGACGAGTTGTTAGCTAAGGAATTTATTAGAGAAAGTCATTCTCCTTAAAGTTCACCTGTGTTATTCGTGAATAAAAAGGATGGCACCTTGAGACTATGCATCGATTATCGGAAGCTGAACAAGATTACTGTGAAGAATCCTTATCCATTGCCTCGTATCGATGAACTGTTTGACCATTTGAAGGATTCTTGTTAATTCTCTAAGATCGATCTTTATTTCGGATATTATTAGCTTCGAGTTGGAGAAGAGAACATTCCAAAAACGGCGTTTAGCACCCGTTATGGTTTGTTTAAGTTTCTGGTCATCCCCTTTGGGTTGACTAATGCACCTGCTGCTTTCATGAATTTGATGAATAGATTGTTTAGACCTTACCTTGATAAATTTGTGGTGGTCTTTGTGGACGACATAATTGTTTACTCGAAGTCAGAGAGAACATGCTTCTCATCTCTGTAAAGTTTTGCAACGATTGAGGGATCATTAGTTGTATGCAAAATGGGAGAAGTGTGAGTTTTAGCTGAACAAAGTAAAGTTTTTAGGCCATGTGATTTCTTAAGAAGGTATCTTAGTGGATGGGATAGGCCTAAGAATGTATCTGAGATCCGTAGCTTATTGGGGTTAGTTGGCTAATTTCTCTCGTATAGCCGCACCTCTAACCAAACTTACAAGAAAAGGGTTAAGGTTTGAGTGGGATGGTAAGTGTGAGTTTACCTGAAACGCGAGTTTACCTGTACAACTGAGGAAAACACAAGAAGCATAAAACATACCAATTTGCAAGCATTAACGGATAAAAGCGAACTTAAATGCTATAAATAAAGCATAAAGTAATGCAATAATGACTACTAATCAACATGTTTTGGTAAGATAGAAATAAGCTAGGAAAAAAAATGCCACATATGTTTTCAACTATTAGATAAATCAAATTTATTACCTCAATGGCGTAGAGATGCAGCCACCAGGGACACACCGAATTTGAGTAGTTGTACCCCAAAAGCAAATAATTGTGTCTATTAAGATATAACAAACATCGATGAATTATGTACAAAAACAATATACTAGTATACTAATTCTACATAATACACGAGTAAGTTATATACCGAAGTAGCATAAACATGCAACCACTAGGGATGCACCGAATCTCTAAAGTTGTGTCCTCCTATCTCCCATCCCAAATAAGGCTCAAGCAACCTGAATACAATACTGCAACTTGTTCAAAAAGAATTTCATAATGAAATATATACAAAAATATACTATTAACATTACAATGACATCCAAGAATATGTGAGTGAGTTAATACATTCTGTCATATTAGAAATCAACCCCCTTTTTTCCTCTAGAGACCAACCCCTTTCTTAAAATCCAAATTCAAATAAGTGTACCATCTGCAGCATTATTAATACATTTTGTCATATTAGACTAGAAACCATAAATTAAAAGTAAAACTTACAGTTGAACCAAATAGAGGATTATCCAAGACATTTCAATGTATTATCATTTCATCAACCTCTTTTGCATTGCCTAGTTGTTTTATCTTTAAACTTTAACGCAATAGTCACCCAGCTGCATATAAAACATCACAACTCAAACCCTCGGTTTCATTTATCGATCCAAAAGTAATAGCCCATCCTCAATTGGAAAGAAAAAAAAAAAAAGGAAAGCAAAACAGAGTTAATGAGAAACTCTACTTTTCAGTTCTGTGGATGCCAATTTGCTCTCGTAGCATATCATTGATAGAATACAATCGAGGAACGCAGCGGAAGGTAGGATTTTTAAAAATTTTCCATTGTATTCATCCATGAATCAACTTAATCGATAAAAAGAATCTACTTTATAATAAAGACATTAAAATAAAGCTTACTTGATATGTTCCTTTGCAATGCTCTCTTCACTTTGATGATCGTCCTCACGAAAATCCAAGCCCCAAAAATATGATGGCCTCCAACGATAGTCCACACGAACACAAGAGCAATTAAACTTTCTTGATCTTTCAACACATTGAAATAACAAGCATGGAGAGGGAGAGAGAGAGAGAGTGGCGGCACTAGAGAGAGAAAGCTCTTAGGAGTTCAAAAACTTCTTGACTATTAGGGTTTCCTCTCTTTAAATAGACCTCTCCTCTTCTTAGGGTGTTTGGTTACTAGTGTTAGCATGATCATTAACCCTGTTTTGGTTACTAACACTCTTGAATTAGATATCCTTTTGACTCTTAATTAATTAACCATTAATTAATTAAAGCCAAACATATATTAATAAGAGTGCACCCCTCTCACAAGTTTAACAACCTCACTTATGTCCTTATGTGTGTGACCCATTGGGTTCATCC
>JAESVK010000135.1:806802-821176 GCA_017140935.1 Hamamelis virginiana
CACTTTAGTTAAGATATTACCATACATGCAATCATAGTTAAGGGTTCGCAATAGTTTATGAACGGTGATGATCTAATCTACAAAAATAAACCATCAAGAGTGTTATGCATAGATTCACTTAGATTGATTCATCCGAACGAGGCATAATCTGTCAAGCAGAGCATGCACAGATTATCCAAATAAGTTATGAACAGACTAGATGAATCTAAACATATTCAGTCGATACTATTGCACAACTAATATGATTGAATCACAGAAAACATTCATATTTGAAAGATATAACATTAATAAACCGGATTGCTCGAGAAGGCAATCTCTCAGAGTTGTACAATTGTCATAAACGATTACAAAACCTTAACCTATAATCAATACATGGTAAAACCACTAACCAAACTTCATCTACACCCAAGGGAAGGAATCTAACTGCTCATGATCGGGGCTGAATCACCGGAGGTGCTCATTCCTTCCATGTGCAGCCAATAATCCTCGTCGAATGGTTGGAGAAGAGAGAAATTGTCAATGGAGGCTAGGTCACAGTCTGTGATTCTTGGGAACCCTCTTTCTGTCTTCAAAAGGTGCTTATCTAGTATCCCTCAGCCTTCCCAGCCAAGCTCCTTCGAAATAGCAAGTCTGGAGTTGCTAAAACAGAATTCAATTTGATTTAGGAAACTTCCCGGGCTCATTCCTATCGATAGGCTTGTAGCCCTATCGATAAGCCTATAACCCTATCGATAGGTGATGTTTGCAGCTGCTTGATTCATGCAGAATTATAGCCCTAAGGCCATTCCCTATCGATAGGCTTAGTGCCCTATCGATAGGGCTATCGATAGGCTTGATGCCCTATATCGATAGGAGTGTCTTGAAATTGAACTTTTTGTTCGATTCTGCAGCTTTCTTCGCTCGGTGGTCATCCTAGCATGCATCCTTTACTCCATTTCATTCGAATACTCTCTTGATGGTTGAAAAGCTCAGTTTAATGGAGAAATTAACCTACAAAGGACGAAAACACATGTAAGACTAAAAACTAAAGAAATCAATGTACTTACGGTGCGAATACTCCCGAAATTAGTTTCCAAATCATGTAAAATGCAGCTTGATTGCAGAGTAAGCACTCACCTTTGCGCAACAGCCTGGAAATATCAACAGCTTTTGGCGATCTAAGATATTCTTCGCCATATATACGAACAATCCCTTCACAGAATCTCTTCATACATTCGATTGTTGTACTCTCTCCAATTCTGACGTATTCGTCCACTGAGTCGACAACAACACCATATACAAACATACGTAAAGCGACCGTCATATTCTGTTCTCCCGATAAACCTGGCTGTCGTGCAGCGTTATTTCTTTGTACAAAGTATGTGTCTTGTTGGAGCGTATGCAAAATTCTACAAAACAGGGGACGATGCATCCGGAAACGTCTACGAAATAAGCTATCATCGTAGGTTGGATTAGGAACAAAGTAATCGTTCAAGAGTCGGTTATTGCCACCGACTCTGTCCCGAAATCTGTATTGCCACCGGTTGCTCTCTCCAACAGTTGTCATTTGTTAGTTTCGTCCTTCACTTTCTATTCTATCATGCTCCATCTCCGTGAGCATCATCAGGTTTGTAAAATCCTCATCAAAGGATGATGATGAATCATCCTCTCCATTAACATATTGTTGGTACAGATTACTCATTTTCTTTGCAATTGAAAGTGAAGATATGTGATTGTAAGGGAAGTAGAAATCTTCTTTTATAGATGAATTAGATGGGAAGAGCTTTTTACATCTCCCATGTGATTTGACAAGTCATTGCAGTAGAATCAAATGGGAACAGCTTTCCCATTTCCCAAGAAACCGACAACCTTTTTACCTCTCCCATGTGGTTTTACAAGTCATTGCAGCAGAATCATATGGGAACAGCTTTCTTGTTTTCCAAGAAACCGACAGCCTTTTTACATCTCCCATGTGATTTGACATGTCATTGTAGCAGAATCATATTTGAACAGATTTTTTGTTTCCCAAGGAATTAATACCTTTTTACATCACCCATGTAATTTGACAAGTCATTGCAGCAGAATCAGATGGAAACAGCTTTTTTGTTTCCTAAGGAACCGAGAGGCTTTTTACTTCTCCCATGTGGTTTGACATGTCATTGCAGCAAAATCAGATTCGAACAGCTTTTTCGCTTCCCAAGGAACCGACAGTCTTTTTATATCTCCCATGTGATTTGACAAGTCATTGCAGCAGAATCAGATGGGAACCCAAGAATAAATTCTAGAAACCCTAATACTGCTGAAATAAGGATAAACTGGAAAAAAAAAAAAAGAAATTTTGCCAAAAATGGAAATATGCGAAATAAAGCCAAAATATGCTAATATATTCCCTAAGGAACTCCATAGAGTCAATAGTTCGTCAAACGGATTTCTGTAGGGAAAGTAATAAGCGAAATAAAACTTTCCATAAATAGCAAAATCTCTTAATCGGAGGCCTAAACGAAGGAATTTGGACAAAAAGCGACGTACGTCACGACGTTAGCTGTGAGTATTGATCGTATCGCCGTTTCCATTTAGATTACCAAATTTCGTGCAATTCCGTCACCGACGACTTTCGATCCTACTAGTCCGTGAAACATACGTGGATATAAATTTTTTTCTTATTTATAAAAATATTTTGTTGAGTTTTTTTCTTTTATTATTTTGGGAATAGGTACAACGATTACAAAATATGTAATAATTATTTTTTATTAATTTAATAATATCAATTTAATATTAATTTTAATTGATAAATTAAATTATTAGTGGTTGGAGAAAGAGAAATGAATGAAGGGTATTTGATGTAATTGATAAGAAATAATGATGGTAGAAGTGAAAAGTAGATGGTTGAGCCAAAATTTTATGGATACACTACTGGAGCAACTCCCTTTAAAGCCAAAGGCAAAGGCAAAAATTAGATAAACACATTTTTCCTTCAAAATTTGACTTTTGAAGGAAAAAAATGGCTAGACTATTGGAGATGCCCTTAGGGTTTAGAAATCTCAAGCTAGAGACGAAAAATATCAGATAAAAAAAAAATTCAAATCCCCCAATCGATGCAACCAAACGATTCAAAATAAGGGGAGAGATTGCAAATGCTTGAGAGATTGCAAGAGATCGAGATCAGAAGAGAAGCAATCTCTAGCTAGATATGGGAGAGGGAAAGAGAAGCTAGAGGGAATATAAGCAATCTCTAGCCTCTCTAATGGCGTTGCCAGATGTTGGTGTAAGCTGGCTCGCCGGCAAAATCAACGGAGAGGAATACGGCAGCTGCTACGTTGCCATGTGGGGTGGCTGGCGATCGAAAGATGAGAGGTTGCTTGCTTGCTTGAGGGGTTAGAGAGAGAGAAATAAATTGGAGGGAAACTTTTGCCACATACCTGCTCCTCCCAAAATATCTATTTTCCCCCTCTTTTTTTAGGGTCGTTGGATTAACATGTAATGCATGGTCAGATCTTCTTAAAAATATCATTTAGCTGTTTTCTCAAAATCTAACCATCAGATCTACATGATTTGTTGCATGCTTGATGTGTATAAGTGGAATATCTAATCTAATGGTCAGATTCTCAGATACTTTTCCCATACTAGAGGTTTTACAAAGAATGAGTAAGAACCTTAAGTAACTAGCTAGGTTATTTGAATTTAAAAACAAATGAATCAAAATTCTCCCTAGTGCATCTTACCAACTTGGAACAGCTATTTTGAGAAACCGATCGTTGGATTTGATGCTCCACTTTTACGTATCATGAATGCAAAAAATCACATTGATCCAACAGTCGATTTTTTATAAAATAGACTATGACGGTTTTTCAGTGATATTTCATTATTGTTTACTTTTTTTTTTTTCAAAATTGCAAAAACCGACCATTGGATAAATGTGATTTTTTGCATTCATGGTAAGTATTTGTGAATTAACATTAAATCCAACGGTTAGTTTCTCGAAATAGCTATTCTAAGTTGGTCAGATCGATACACTACGGAGGATAAATAGGTATCGAAGACAAAGGAAGGACGAGTGGAATTTTCTTTATAAAAATAGGCAAATGATATCGGCACTCGATCCACACAGCACCAATTGCGCTCCACACTAACAATTGTGAGGGCAAATTTCCATTTTTTCCCTCATATCAAAATCCCTCAAATATATATATATACTTTATACTTCCATATGATCGCTGCATAGTGAATTTTAAAAAATTATCCGTTGGATAAAATACTCATCTAATGAATGTTATGTCTGTCAAAAATCAGCGTGATCTAACGGTCGGTTTCGAAAAATCGATATGACTGTAAAATTGTGACATTTCGAAGAAAAAAAAAAGAAACACATACAGTTTTTCATATCGCCAGTTATAGATCATATTTCAAGAAACTGATTGTTTAGATTAGACACCCCTCTTATGAACGTCATGTTAGTTATAAATCACGATGATCCAACGGTTGATATTTTTTTACAAAAATCATAATGAAAAATTGTGTTTTCCATTAAAAACTAATAGGAAAATTTTAAAAGTACAGTCAAACTTTTTGTTGGAATTATTGTATTTTAAGTTTTTAGTGCTACCAAATTTGAAAAAAAAATTAATAAATTAAACCATATATATCTCAATAATAATCAATTCAAAATGGAATATAATTTAATGCAAATTGAATTAGTGGACCGATTGAATTAATATAGTATGGGATTATATATTAGAGATTCAGATTAACGGATCAGATCAATTTTGGTGGATCGGAATTGAGGTTAGATCAGCCAATTACAAAAGGCCAAATCTGAGTAAATGGTTGGCCGGATCGATTTTAACCTTTTAGAAGTTATAATTCTATAACCCTTACAAATATATAATAATTTAAAAGTTTAAAATAACTAACTAACTAATAAAAGTCTTTTAGTTAATTAGAGTAACAATAAGATGATTGAATTAGAGTAAGCTAGCTAGATACTTTAAATGTAATTTTTGTTTTTTTGTTTTTGTTTTGTTTTTGTTTTTGAATATTAAACAATTATAAAAGGTTGAATTAGTGGTATAATGCAACAATTAAAATTTTAGAACACTAGGTTAAGTGTTCAAACCATGAAAATATACTTTTTCATTCATTTATAATGCAATAAGTTCAAATTTTTTAACACTAGCTAGGTTCAGTGCTTTAAGAACGGCTTGAGGTAGCTGTTCTTAAAATTAATCAAAGGAGAATGGCTTCAAGATCGTTCTCATAATTAACCAAAAGAGAACATTTTAAAAGAGAGTCGTTCTCTTCAGCATTAAATAAGCAATCCTATGTACTTTTAAAAACAAAATTTTTTAAGCCGTTCTTATAGGCATTTTTCCTTGTAGTGAATGTAGGCCTCAAACTTTTTTTGTATCAATTTACAAATCAAAAATTTGGGTTTCAATGTTAGCCAAATTGTGACAACTGTTAGTCAAACTTGACGAAATAGACATGTGGATGCAGTGCCGCCATGTTAGCATCTATTCCCTCCAAGTCACGTGCTCATCACGTGAGGAAAGTTAATTGCATTTTAGTACCTTGAATTTTATACAAAGTTTCAATTTAGTTAATAAACTTTTAAATTGTAGCGATTTTATGACAACTTTAAAAGTAAGGTCTCAATGTAGCCCAAATAAAAAAAAACAACTAAAAACTAATGATAAATTACATCGATCTCCCCTACGTTTGGGCGGAATTACTAAATCTCTTCTTAGATTTGAAAAATGTCATCGCTTTCCTAAGGTATAAATTTATGCTCAATGACCTCCCTTGTTCGGCAAGCCTACTTTAAAGGATTATATTTTCCACATAAGAACTCCAATTTGAGCGATTTAAGTTGTTATGAAATAAAGAAGTTACAAGCCTTTCAAAGTTGGGGAAAAAAATTACATTTTTCTGCCAAAAAATTGTTATGAAAAGCTTCCATGTCATACTTTCCAAGTCGATTTTTTAGCAGAAAGATGTGATTTTTTTTCCAACTTTGAAGGTTTGTAACTTTTTTATTTTATAACAACTTGAAGTGCTCAAATTAGAGTTCATATGTGGGAGATATAATTCTTTAAAGTAGGCTTGTCGAACAAGGGAGGTCATTGAACATAAAATTTAAGGAGAGGTTTGGTAATTTTGACCAAACACAGGGAAGACCAATGTGATTTATCCTTAATTTTAAATTTATTTTTTATTTGGATTCATCGACACTTTACTTTTAAAGTTGTTATAAAATTACTGCAAGTAAAAGTTTATGGACAAAATTGAAACTTTGTACAAAATTTATGGACCAAATTAAAACTTTGTATAAAGTTCAAGATACTAAAATGCAATTAACTTTCCTCACGTGATGATCACGTGATTGATTTTTTTTTGAGGAAAATAAATCCTGACGTGATAGTGCCACGTCAATGTTGACTCACCGGGTCAGCATTGACTTGCTATGTCAGCATTCAAATGGTTGTTCTGTCACGTTTGACTAATGGCTGTCATGATTTGGCCAACATTGGAACCCAAGTTTTTAATTTGGCACTAAATTGATACAAAAAAAAAGTTTGAGGCTTGCATTGAAACTTTGTGAAAAGTTTGAGGTACTAAAACGAGTTTAACTCTTTATTTTATTTATCTAATATTACCCTTAATAGTAAATTGACATGTAGGTACAATAATAATAAAAAAATTTATTAATTGGTGGGTGCCACTAGCAATATGAATGAGTGGCAATAGAATCATCCATCTACATATATATATATATATATATATATTTTTAAATCTCTTTACTTTTATAACCTCTGTCATGCGCAAATTTTGTACATTGCAGAATTTACACTAATATTTATTATGTAGAATAGTTTACATAGATAAGGTTTTTGATTGAGCTTCCGCACTAAAAAATTATTTGAAAATGGAAACGATGGACAGATTCGAATGGATCATAGATGATGTGGGTGACGAAAAAAAAAATGTTTGAAAATATATAAAATTACAAACTAGAAGGGAACATAATGTATTTTTTAAGCATGTGTGCGGCTGAGAATTTGTCCTAAGAGGAATAGAATATGTCAAACATGGAAAGTTATTTTCTATTTTTTTTATTTAAAATTTTTAAAGCCAATCCACTAGAGAGGGTTCGGAAGTTAGTTGAGCTCATGACGCTTTATAGCCTATCTAATTATCAGTCAATAGCACATCGCGCTCAATGAAGGGGGTGATTTTTTTATTTTTTTTTTTCCTTAATTTATTGCACAGCTCAATGATGTCAAAATTTTATTTTATTTTATTTTACTTTTCTACCAGCTCAATGATGTCATCTTTATTTACAAATTACAATACATGGTTTATATCTTCAATTTAACTTTTTTTTTTTTTTTTTTAATTTCTTTTTAAACCTTACATTTTTTTTTCTTCTCAAAATTTGATAATGTTTACTTCCGCTCTAATCATATCTCGCTAAGTATTATAATTATTTAAAAAAATATATATAAATATACAAACATGAATACATGGGCATACTAACATCAAAATGTATTCATGTATGTGAACATATGCGCATGTGGATATACGAACATAGGTACAGAGACAAACACACAAACACGTGGACATGTATTCATATTAATACAAATTTGAGATGAATGTGTACAATAAATGTGTTAGGCCACTCAATAGGAGTTAGACTTGCAAGTGAAGTCTGGCTTGACCAAGTCAAGGGAGCATCAACAGAACGTGGACGGTTTTCTATTTCTATGGGATAGTGGCATGAAAAGTTAAAGGTAACTACCATAATTTTTCACTATAGAAAATATAAAAAACTTTTAATTTTTTACTTTTCAAAGTAAAAAAACAGAAAGTAGAAGCTTAACCAAACGCGTCCATAGTTTATCTAGCTTTCAATTCTTGTATTGCTTTTCATTTCATAGTTATAACAACGCTTGTTTCCTTTCAATGGTAATTTATTTTCATTAATAGTTTACTATTTTTAATAACATAACTTGCTTTATATTTCTTGCAATTAGTATAACTTACTCTATTTTCATTAGTTTAGTTTCTTTTAAATTTTTTTCTTTAATTTGTGCTAAAGTCCTATTGATCAATTATTGGCAATGAAGAACCCTAACCCTTTTCATAATCACCTATCATTTCATCCAATCAAGACTTTTAAGGTGGCTTGTTAATTGGTCGAAAATTAATTCGATTAATTTCTTAATTTTCTTCTAATTAATCGGCATTCGTGGCCAAAATGATTGATTTCGATTTGAACCAATTAGATTCTAACACACCCACGCCCCTAACGAAAGCCAATTTATGTGCAAACAATATATATATATATATATATACCAAAATATAATTCACCCAATAACCAAGTAATAGTTTCTAATTAGTTATCACATGTATACACCAACATATCTTGACCTCGAGAATCAGTCATACAATATACCCAAGGTTACAAACTAGTTAATTAACTGCTGTCAATAATTTTAACTCGACTAAGTAACTAGTAAAAATATATCAAGATATATTAAAACTATTTATTTAATCAAATTATAAAACATTCAATCACAAAAATAATTAACACACGAATTTTACGTGGAACGCCCTCAAATACTCAACCCTTACTTACACACTAACTCGAATCCTTAAAGGATAGTGTTTGATTGTGCAAATAAGAGAAGATGAAGAAAGAGTTGTGTTTGGTTGTATAAATAATAGCAGATTTGAGTATATTTCGCTGTATTTAAATAAAAATTTGAGTAAATGATTAGAAAACTCATTGTCAAATGGAGCTTTTTACTCAAATTTTTACTTAATTTAAAAAATAAGAGTTTGAGTAAATGATTGTAGATGGTCTAAATGAAAGTGAAAGCAAATTTTAGGACATATATATTGCAATGCATCAGTAGTACATTTGTGCATTTTTAATTTTATAAAGTGAAAGTATAACATGATAGGGATGATATTTGTCATTTGTAGAGCCAAATTCGGAACTCCCAAAATATCATTGCCAAAATTTGATACTCAAATGGTACATTGGAGCAATTTTATATGGATTTCAAATGTTAAATTTTTACGTCACAAATGATATACCATTAGAGATGCTCATGAGTGTCTCCGTCTCAAATTCACGCAGAAGTCAGACATACTGACAGTCATGTTTGTTTCTCTACTTAACACTATGTTTGGATTGAGAGAGTTGGAGAGAAGAGAAGAGAAGAAAAAGTTAAATGACTTTCTCTCCACCTTGTTTGGATAGAGAGGGGAGAAAGTTAAATGACTTTCTCTCCACCCTGTTTGGATAGCCTTCATAAGAGAAGAGAAGAGAAGATTTTAAGGTATAAATTCCAATATTGCCCTTACTTACATAAAAAGAAAATAAAAACTAAAGAAGGAAGAGAAATAACAAAATAGTAAAATCACCCCTAATTTAAAATCTTTATCTTCTCTTCTCTCCATTTCTCTACAATTTGGAGAGAAAGAAATGTGGCCCCTTTTCTCTCCTCTTTCTCTCCCCTTTCTCTCCCCCTCCTCCCCTTTCTCTCCAACTCTCTCAATCCAAACGAGAGAAACTTAAAGTTTCTCTCCTCTTCTCTTCTCTCTCTCCAACTCTCTCAATCCAAACATAGTGTTACTCTCTCTACAGCGCAGTGATCTTGAATGGCTGCCGTGGAAGAAGGGATGATTCCGTACAGAAAGTTGGGGGAGGAGGGCTCTTCGTCGAACCCAACAGATGCTGTGATCTTTGTAGGGATCTCTTTGGTGTTGGGCATTGCTTGTAGGCATCTCCTTCGCGGTACCAGAGTTCCTTACACCGTCGCCTTGCTTGTCCTCGGCGTTGCCCTCGGATCATTGGGTTTGTTCTTTCTTTCATTTTTGCTCCTCTTTCAATTCTCGTGTTTTATGATTGTGGTTTTATTCTTGTTGTTAGCTTTGCATCAATAACGGATTTCAATTACCCTTACGATGGAAGATTTTTCTTTGATCCTTTGTTTGGTTGCCCCGAAAATTGAGGAAAAGAAATTTTCTGTTCAGCAGTTACATCAGTATCATTTTTAACAAAATGAATTGGAAAATGTCAAGTTAGCCAAATAACAAATAATTGTACAGGACTTGTTGAGTCGATTATTTCGCTTCTTAGCGAATCCAAACTTCTCAAATTCTGTTTTCTTTGTTTTCCTCAAATTTCTCAGTAAGAATAGGAAACTTGTTCAAATTAAATGAAAGAATAGTAAGATCTGGAGAGTTTGACGAGGTAAAAAAGTAATCTAATTTTCCGTGTCTTTCTTTTTTCATCCTGTTTCTAGGCAACCTAATGGAGGATAAATGAGAAACTTATTTAAGTTGGATGACGGAGTAGTAAAATTGGTTGATTTTGAGGCTTTTGACCACTAAATTATTAATTTCTAAGTGTTGACATTTGTCAATTCACGGCACTATTTTGTATAACTGCAATTTGCAACCAGTTACAAGTTCTCTCTTTAGATTAATTTGAAAGAAACTTGCTTACCACTAGACTTTAAATGCAAATAGGGCCATACTAACAAAAATAAAAGAAATGAAAGAAACCAGGCTACAACTTTGATTTCCGCATGAAGAGTGTCTAATTTAGAAAATGAAAACAACTAACTCCTCCTAGAGTTCATTATGAAATTAGGAAACTAAATGGATTTCTTGTGTTGTGGAGATGTGTGGTTTTGGCTATTTTCTGGGTTATATGGTTGGAGAGGATAGAGTACAGGGTGTTGATGTTTTATGGGATAGGATTTCTCATTTTGCTTCTAAATGGACCTCAGTCTCTAAGGAATTTTCTGGGGTGCCTTCATATGTTATTGGGGGAAATTGGAGGGTAGTGTGTGAGTAGGGATGACAATTTGCCCCATCCCCACGGGGAGCCGCCCCGCACCGCCCCTATAGGGGCGGGTTATTTTTGAATTTATCGGGGTACGGGGCGGGGATGGGGTTAAAAATATTTACCCCGCCGGGGTACGGGGCGGGGACGGGTTTACAATGTCCCGCCCCGCCCCGCGGGGATTCCCCATCCCCGTTTATATAAATTTTATATTTAAAATATATAATTTTATATGATACGTAAATTATAGTTTATATATTCTTTTATATATAATATAGAATAGAATTTAAATTATTAATGACCTCCTAACTTTTATGTCCCTCCCATCAATTTTAACATTTTTAACCATTTTTTAATAATATTGGTTATTTGATTTTCTCGCATCTCGGTGAACTCACTAACAATCTAACATTTTATAACCATTCTTATATATTTCCTATATAATAAGTTAAGTCTCCCTTATTGTGTTGAGTTTGTTAACTCTCTCTTTCTTTTCAATTATTCAAGCTTATCTTTGTTCACGATGATAGGAACAATGTTGTTATAAGTTGCACTTTATACAATTATGTTGTTTATGCGTAAGGTGACCTCTATAGGCTATATTCTATAGGGATAAATACAAAATAGATTTTGAAAAACTGATCGTTGGATTAGATGCACTTATTATAAATTACATACTCGCAAAAAATCAAAATGATCCAACGATTATTTTTTTTTTAAAAACTATCTTGATAAAATTTATGACATTTTGAAGAATTAAATTATTATAATTTTCCATAAACATTTTTCATAAACTAACCGTTAGATTACTATGATTTTTTGCGAACATGAAATTCATAACAATTGTATTTAATCTAACGGTCAATTTATAAAATCTTTTATATTGTTGGTCCGACGCATACCATCTTATCCTTAGTTTGACATATGGTTTGTAAAACCAATTTGGAATAGGTATTTTGATAAACTAACGATTGGATTAAGTTATATGTTTGTACACATAATACATCATATATACAAAAAATCACATTGATCAAACGATTAATTTAAAAAAAAAAAAAAATCATATTTTTGAGATGAAGTACATAAAACTATCGAAAACTGTCACAATTTTTTATAATTCATAATTCATTTGTTATTGAAATGGTGGGGCGGGGACCGGGATTCCCCGCTCCTGTGGGGATGGGGACGGGGATAGAATTATATTCACCGCTGGGGTACGGGGCGGGATGGGGAGTAATTTTATAAGCGGGGACGCGGACGGGGGAGTGGAAAACCCGCCCCGCCCCATTGCCATCCCTATGTGTGAGGCTTGAGTTGGTTCCTTTATTATTATTATTATTAATAATTATTTTTTATATTTTTCCTGGAAGGACATCTTCTCCTCGGTTGTATTCATCTTTTTATAATAAAAAAATAATAATAGTGTAATTTTACCATATGCAATGCATGTGCACTTTCATGGGGATTGCATATTTCTGGTTAGAGGTTGTGATGACTTTTGTTACCCTTCCAAACCCATCTCAAGTCGAGTTGGGATATGATTAACAATTGGACCCCTTGTTCTAGGATATAATTTTTCTGGCTGCAGGCAGCTTGTTTTGCTCTTATGTTGTTGGGTTTGGGTTTACCCCAATTGGTTCATACTCTCCCAAGTTGTCCCCAAAATTAATTGGGCATCTTCACTTCAAACTCAACTTCTTCAAGCAATTCTAGAACCCACATTAAACTGTGTAAATTAGGAAACGACCTGCAATCAAGCACGTGCAACAATCTCAACATGCTAAAACTCATCGTCGCTAGTGCCTTTGTAGGCATTTTCTTACAAACTTCTTCCCTTCTATTTAGGGGGAATATAGTGTGTCATGAAGTTAACATTACTAATAGGTTAGTGGTTGATAAAGTTGGGGTCAAGAACCTTTTATGGCAACATAGCCTTTACAATTTTAGGGCAAGGGTAAAGTTTATGCTCATTTTATGCATGTTAATCATTTTTTTTTACTACAATATCTTATGTTATTAAAGAGTTTTTCTGAACACTGTACTGTTCCCTTAATTCTGTATACATGGTAATGCAGTTGAATTTTAATTCTTAATGATGGATATTATGCAGAGTATGGTACAGATCATCAATTGGGAAAGATTGGGGATGGCATTCGTCTTTGTAAGTCTGTACTTATTGACATTAGTGTTGAGACAACTAACAGAGGCTTGACATAGGATAGTTCTTAATTTGAGATGTTTGCTCAAGATGCTTTGGTATCAGCTATCATTAGAGGTTTAATATTGTTATTATGCAGGGGCAAATATTGATCCTAATCTTCTATTAGCTGTTTTTCTTCCCGCTCTTCTTTTTGAGAGTTCATTTTCAATGGAAGTGCACCAAATAAAGGTTCCTTTTCTCTACTTTCTTGACAACTTTTATGTGCTTGGAATACTAGTTACTGAGATATGAGTATCAGAGACTTGGGATTTCACTCTCTCTCTCTCCCTTGCCCTCCATATTTCTTTATATGTGTTAATATTAATATTGTCAGTATTATCCTTTGCACATGTTGTATGACTAAGCCTTTGGTCTCAACTCATTGGTATCTCCTTGTCTTTTGTTGTCTTATAAATCTTGTTGTTCTTGATTTTCATTTTTTTGTTCATGTTTTCTTCAGTCTGCTGTTGTAAGCATAGTTTTATGCAATTTAGGATAATGCAAAGTTCTATCACATTTTGAATTTATCAGTTGTCTTTTTACCATGTAGAGATGCATTGTGCAAATGCTTCTGCTTGCTGGTCCAGGTGTTCTGATTTCGACTTTCTGTCTTGGATCTGCTTTGAAGGTATTCTTTAGCCTTCTAGTGAGACCAAAGCTTTTGTGTTTTGTAATTCTATCTGCAAAACTGTACTGCAGCTCACTTTTCCATATGACTGGAGCTGGAAAACATCATTATTGCTTGGAGGACTTTTAAGTGCTACTGATCCTGTGGCTGTTGTGGCTTTGTTGAGAGAGCTTGGTGCAAGCAAGAAACTGAATACAATAATTGAAGGAGAATCCCTCATGAATGATGGGTAGCAAATTTCATTCCTCTTCTGGCTTTTTTATTTTTTATTTTTTATGTTTTTTGGGTTCTTAACCTATAGGTCCTATTTACAAGAGTTTATTATTTTTACCTAAAAAACCACTCAATAAAGATGGTCACCATGTAGTTCAACAATAATTTTGTAGGACCAAAATGCCCATAGAGACAATATTATTAAAAATTCTTTTTAATGTTTATTCCTTGATTTTAGGTTGACAATATTTTCCTTGATTTGATTTTTGCCTAAAATCAAGGAAAAATTATTATTTACCTAAAATCAAGAAAAGAAATCAAAATTAACAAAAAAATTAATGAAATCAAGAAAAAATAATGAAAATAAATTTACAAAGAAAATTGATGAGTTTTATTCATAAAAAGAATTGATGAGTTCATTTTTTAAAACTAAACCATAAAACTTATGAGTTCATCTCTATTCGGGCCTCATGAAAAAAATAATAAAATCAAAAAA